>CAUYUJ010003958.1:296657-539157 GCA_963575745.1 Prorocentrum cordatum
GCAGCTGCTACCCGAGCGTCGCGGGAGGTCTCTCCCAAACATCCAGCGTCTCGATATTTTCGAGACACGGGCCCGCGACCTCTCGACCACCTTCCTGGGACCGGTTTCGCGTCCCAAGTCGTTGACAAACAGTACCGAGGCACGGTGAAGGCCTCAAGAGGCCGAAAACTATAAAGAACTTCTGTTACGAATTCTTTTTTCGAGACACCAGGATGTCTAGGACCTCATCTCGTCGCAAAAAAAAAACACGAGGGACATGTTTTGGCCATTTTCGGACCCGGCCCCGAGGACCGTAACAAAAACAGCTAAACAGCTCGGGACGAAACGCTGGTCCCCGGGAAGGGGTTTAGACTTCTGGGGGCCTACGCTGTGACAAGATGATGACGTCGGACGAGTCTGAAGGGGCCCTGGGACACACACAAAGAAATACACACAAATAACAGGATTCCCCATCTTTTGCACTATTTTCTGGGTTTCTGTCTTCCCCCCCACTTCCAATATTTTCTTGTATTTTCCCGGGGAATCGACGATTACTCGTGTCTGTGTGTTTTTCCCCCACCTGACTAGAGAAGGGCAGCCCTCCGGCCTGGTCCGCGACAAGCAAGGTGCGACCACCTTCGCACCCCGCGGTAGTGGCTTGGCTTTGTCTTCGGGCACCCGCCGTCTTATGCGCAAGGGCCAGTCTGCCAAGCAGTTCAGGGTCGCACTCGAATCAACAGGGGCGATACGAACCGAGCCCGAATCAGAACCACGCCATGCTCAGGTAAGCATGCGCGTGTGACCATGTCGGGCGCAACGACAGCGCGCCGAGGACTGCTCTGCCCGAGTGAATCTGAGACCCGTTGCGACGCCTGACCTGCTGATGAGACCCCGCAGACGCTGGCAGGAGCGAGGGCCGTGCTCAGGGCTCGAAGACTTCAAACCAGGACGACACACTCCACGCAGGAGCAGACCACGCAGGAGCAGATGCATCGGCGACTCCGACGCGTGTGGCTTGCCCAGGGTGCGGTCTATGACCCCAGACCTGTGCGCCCCACTTGTCGCGAAGTGCTGACTCGCAAGCGGCCTGGATCCGCCGCGGGGGATTCACGACCCACCACATCAAGGCACACGCGTTTTTTTAGGGGAGCGAAGAATGACATAAACATAACAACTCAGAGGACCGCGCGGATATCTCGGATCCGCGCTGGACCCCCCTCCCTGGGGCGCGGAGCGCGCCAGGAGCGGCGCCAGAGGCGCCGCCCAGGGGGGCCCAGCGCGGATCCGAGAAATCCGCGCGGACCTCAGAATTTGTTGTGTTCATGTCATTCTTCGCTCCCTTATGTTTTTTGTGGTCGGACGTTTGCGAGTAAGATGCTCTGCGAGTGGTGGAGCGCGCTCGGCGAAAGCCGCACCCCTGGGGGGCGGGCCAAGACCTTGACGGAGTTCTCCGCCGCGCCTCGAGAAGGCCGACGAGGTCAACGTAACCAGGTGCCCCCCCCAAGGCCCCAGAGAGGCAGATCGCAAACCACGCCCTTAGGAAGCAACTACTGGGAGGTCTTCATCGGAACAAGCAAAAAGGATTAAGCCCCATTGGGGGGCTGCTACGCCAGATTAGGCAACGGATTTAGCGGGATTAAGCTGTATTAAGCTGGATTGATCACGATTCGGTGCGATTAAGCCGGATTCGTCGGGATTTCGGACCAGTACAAAGTCCGGATTTAACCTCAGAGGAGTTGAATCCGAAACATCCCGTCGCAACTACACCCTTTTTGGCGAAGCGCGTAAGCCTCAAGGGCAGGGTGGGAAGCTTCTTGGAGGGAGGCTTCTTCTTCGGAGGCGCCGGCCCTACATCTATAGACAAGGCTTTCGCATTCTAGGAAGCCGGGGTGCTTCTAAGAAGCCTTCCCCCCCTCGGCGCGCGGCTGAGACTTGCTCCTCCATGGGGGCCACATGCGAACCCTCCCTACCCCCAATATTTCTGAGGGGGAGTGTGGGGGCAGGGTTCGCATGTGGCCCCCTATCCTCGCAGCTGCGCGCGCACGCACGCACAACATTCAAACAGACGGCGACCGTGCTCGTGTCATCGATCTGCTCCAGCCAGCGGCGCACGCAGACAGGGGACTGGGGGGGGGCCGTGTCCACCGGCCAGGGGCACCCGCCAGAAGCAGCCAGGCTCTGGCCCATGGGGGGGGGGGGCAGTGCGGGGGGTGGGGGGAGGGCCGGCCATTGCCTGGCCATCGCTCGGACGTCCATTCCCTGTGCTTTCTTCGGTTTCGTACGTGGTTCTCGCCGAAGGAAAACCGCACGCATCCGAGCGATGCCAAGCTGCAGTCGCTGGCCGATGACTCTGGGCAGTGCAAACCCCCGTGCCGCACGGCAGGCTCTGGCCCCGGCCCCCGCTCCTCCCTCGCCCTCGACCCTCGCCCTTCCATGTTTCCCTGTCAGGCTCGGTGGGTCCAGAGTCGAGCGAGGCGCTGGCAGCCGCACATCTTGACGGGAGGCTGGATCCTGAGGAGGCTGAACCTACGAGGCCGACGAATCAGATTTGTGGAAAGACGCGAGCCACTCATAGCTCACAGCTGCAGTGGTCCTCGCCAGGGGCATAGAACCCCTAGAGGCGCGGTCTCCGACTCTGTGAATTGTCGCAATATTCCCCCAGAGGTCTAGACCCCTTCCCCGTTACCGTCTTTTCATGTCGAGTCGTTTGCTGACGGTCCTGGGGCCTGTTGAAGGCTCTTCGTTTCCGAAAACAGCCAGACACTTCTCGTCATGACTCGAACACGACGAGAGGAAGCCTGGGTTCAAGATGACCTCCGCCAGGACCCAATCGGGTGCCCCGCCCAGCCAGGAGGGAGGGGAGAAAAAGGATCCCTCCCTCCTCCCCCCGCAGGCCAGGTGATTGTTCAGCCTCGTCCTCCACAAAAAGCCGTGCCGCGGGCAGCCAGTGGTATGACCTAGACACGCCTTGAAACCAGCATGCAGACAGTCGGGCCCAAGCTTGCACCTGCAGCGCAACCGTTCTGTGGGGCTGAAGGGTGAGAAGGGGAAGAAGAGGTAAGGAAGGGACGGATTTCTTGGGTTGGCGCTGGACCCTCTCCGTGGCGCGCGGAGCGCGCTGAGGCCTTGCCAGAGCCGCCGCCGAAGGGGGTCCCGCGCCGACCCGAGAAATCCGTGGGGACCTCCAAAGATACATGTTGTTTATGTGGTGTATTCTTCTTCGACTTCACGGCAAGATCAGTCATCATCGAATCGGGAAATCAGATCGGATCGGATGGTGCTTCGGATTGAAATTACATCGGCACGGAGTCAAACTCGGAATCGGATCGGCCAGACCAAGACATGAACCAACGCCCTGCCGGCAGTGGGCCGCATCGGATTGCCAGGACATCGGAACCGAATCACACTGGGCTGGCTGGAATCCAATACTGGATCGGACCGATCGAATTCACCAGGACCTCCGCCAGGACCCACAAGGCCCTTCACACAGTTAGAAAGGAGGGGAAGTAGGAGACCCCCCCAAATAGCCCACTTGAGAGGCATAATCCAAGAGTCTCCTCGGAGGCAGCCCAAAAGACTCCAGCAGGCGTCCAAGAGGCCTCTGACACACAATCCAGGCACAGTGGCGGGATGGGTTTAGGCCCTAGGCCACTGGATGTATACCTGCATTGGCTTCTGGGAAGGGTGGGACGGGAACGTCTTGCGACATCAACGACCCGCGCTGGACTTACTCCCCTGATCATGTTCCTCCTGCTTCTCGTCCTGTCACACCCGGCTACTTCTCTCAACAATCCACAGCGGACGTCGTTGGACATGCGACTGTTTGTCTCACGTGGCCAGCGTCCGCGGAGACACCGACGGTGAATCCCTGTTGAAAATGGGCAAGGACTGCACACAATCGTTGTCCCCGCTATTTCCGTTCTAACTTCGATCGTACCGATCGTCGGGGTGGCGCCAGCCAGGTGGATGCGATTCCCAGCATCACAACGAGGTTCAGGAGGACGATGGTCGAGACCACGGGCTGGCGAGCGGCTCTTTTCCTTCTCCACAGACCTCCAACGTCGCCATGCCGCTGGGTCCTTTTGGCAAGCACAGGAGTGGTACAATGCCAAGAGAAAGGGCTCCAGGGGAGCACAAACAAATCGACACCCATCCTGGGTTCAGTTTTAAGACTATTCCCTGAATATTCCTCTTCCCATCCAGCTCCCATAGTTCCCCAATCAGAGCTTGCCTCTGTCGGGTTCCTAGCGGATTCATTGGTTAGGTTAGCTGCGTCGCCGATTTCGGCGGCACGCCTGGGTGACCCGGCGCCCAGTAGCCCTGTAGCCCTATAGCCCAATAGCCCTATAGCCCTACAGCCCTATAGTCCCATAGCCCTATAGCCCTATAGCCCCATAGCCTTATAGCCCTATAGCCCTATAGCCCCTATGGCCCTACAGCCCTATAGCTCGATAGCCCTATAGCTCCATAGACCTATAGCCCCATAGACCTATAGCCATATGGCGCCCTATAGCGCCATAGCCCGATAGTCCCACAACCCCATAGCCCTATAGCTATATACCCCCATAGCCCTATAGCTCTGTCGGGTTCCTAGCGGATTCATTGGTTAGGTTAGCTGCGTCGCCGATTTCGGCGGCACGCCCGGGTGCCCAGGCGCCCAATAGCCCTGTAGCCCTGTAGCCCTATAGCCCTATAGCCCTACAGCCCTATAGCCTCATAGCCCTGTAGCCCTACAGCCCTATAGCCCTGTAGCCCTACAGCCCCCATAGTCCTATAACCCTATAGCCCCATGGCCCTACAGCCCTATAGCCCTATAGCTCTGCAGCCCTATAGCTCCATGGCCGTATAGCCCCACAGATCTATAGCCATATGGCGCCCTATAGCGCCATAGCCCCATAGCCTCACAACCCCATAGCCCTATAGCTATATACCCCAATAGCCCTATAGCCCCATAGCCCTGTATACCTATAGCCCTATAGCCCAATACCCCGATAGCCCAATAGCTCTACAGCCCTATAGGCCCATAGCTTTACAGCCCCAATAGGCCTAGCAGACCTAATAGACCTCATAGACCTTCGAACGTACTAGCTTGGTGTCCTCACCTCCGTCGCCGTCGTCGTCCAAGAGGCGCAACATCAAATCATGTCCTGGTACAACAGCAAAGACTCTGGCTGTTTTTCTTCAATGGTATTATTTCGAATGTAGTCATGGAAGTCAGAACTGCTTTGTGTGTAGTGCGTCGTGTCCCTCGCTGGCATGCACAGCGTGGACGGAAGTTTGCAGGTGTTCCACGCCTCCACCTTCTCGTAGCGTCCGTCTTGCATGCATCTCTCACCCTCCCGAGGCTCACTGGGTGCCCCAAGGCATCCAAGATGCCCGGGATGGGTTCCAACACGGCCTAAGAAGGGCCCAATATGCTGCTCCTCCTCCTCCTCCTCCTCCTCCTCCTCCTCCTCCTCCTCTTCATCCTCCTTTTCCTCCTTCTCCTCCACCTCCTCCTCCTCCCCCTCCGTCTCCACCTACTCCTCCTCCTCCTCCGCCCCGCTTCCGCCTCCGCCTCCGCCTACCCCTTCTCCTCCTCCTTCTCGTCCTCCTCCTCCGCCTCCTCCTAGCCATCGTCCTCCCGTTAAGGGTCCTGAGTCAGGGCACCAGCGGACCACACCGCCCCATGTGTGCCCCTACGCTTGCTTGCCGGCTCACTAGCTCAACAGTGTTCAACGACAGCCCCAGAGCGGCCTCAGACCTTGCCGAGACGACGCAAGAGGATCCCAAGAGGGCCTCCAGATGGCCGATGGCCCACGGCCGAATGGGCCGCAAGGACGGAGCAGCGGGGGGCCCGAGATGCCCCATGACGCCCCCCAAGATGCCACAGGGGGCGCTAGAGCGCCCGAAGAGTCATTTCAACACTTTATGTTTCTCTCTCTCTCTCTCTTTCTCTCCCTCTCCCTCTCCAAAAACAGCGCCGCACTTGAGTAGCGCCAGGTGCAGGGATCCATTGGACGGAACGCTCAGCGGAGCGTCAGACGACCGACGTGGCGGACGAGGTATGGAATGGAAAGACCCGAAGGGAAAGTGCACGGCACCAAAAACTAAGACGGGCGGCGCCGACGGGGTGGCGCTCGGACCTCACGAGGATCCGCCACTTCCGCCACCCTCGGCGCCGCTTTTTGGGGCTCCTGGGGGGTGGCGCTTGGGACCACACGAGGATCCGCCACTTACGCCACCCCCAGAAGATGAAGCCGGGATCGGGGCAAAATTTGACCGGGATAAAAATCATGCTCGGTTTTTCAAATCACCGGGGGCGCCGCCGAACGGGCCTGCCACGCCTTGGGCGCCATCGGCTTCGCGAGGGAAGAAAAGCGCCCCGGCGCGGATGAAGCCACGGCGCGTCTTTGGCCACGCGCGCGACCGAGGGAATTCAGCGCCAAGCGCCTTTCACTCCAGAAGGCCCGACGTCAACAAAACAAACTTGAGGGCCAAAGGGGGCGCCAAGGAGGCGGACCGCCAAAACAATCACGCAACCAACGCAACGAAAAACACTAAAATGTCAAAAATCGCGTTACTCAGTGACCTCTTCGGCCAAGCAACACCGCGATAATGCCCAAGACGGCATTGGAAAAAAGTCACGCGCGTGGCCAGGCGACTTCCCCGCGCCGCCCCAAGGTTCCCGAAGCGCGCCGAAATAACCGTAGAGAACACCCCGGAAAGTCTTTGGAAAATCCCGGCGCCATGCAAGATCCGCCACCGAACAATCTCGCGGACACCTAGCGCGTGCGCGCGGGCGTCCACTATGGATGCCCAACTCCGGTTTCCGAGACAATCGCGCGCAACCGCCTGGGGGCCTCGGCAGCCTCGCAATTGGGCCAGGGGCCCGCGGGCCCCAGGGAATTGAAGACCGAGTTCGCAACTCCGGAAGCATCGGGCGCGGCGCCAGCCAGTCGCTCGTCTCTGGCTGACAGTAGGACGCCTGGGGGCCCGGTGAACCCTGAGGAACCGCTTTTCAGAGATTCACAGAACCAGGAACCGGGGCGCGCCAAATTCTCGCGCCCGAACTTCTCTGAGAATCTTTGAAAATCTCTGAACTAGCCACCCCGCGTGAAACATTCCCATAAACCCAAAACCTCGGAGCTGGCCGAAACTCTCTGAAAGTTCTTCGGCCAGCGAAATTTGGCGCGCCCGGATTTCTGGTTCCGAGATCCTCTGAAATCGCGCTGCGGCGGCGCCCAGCAGGTCCTCGCGCGCCCAGGGTGGGGGCCGTGGACATCGCGGGCCGCGATGGTCCCGACCGCGAGGTCCTTCCTCCTGCCCCTCGACGAGTCCACGCTCATGGACACGCTCTCTGCGCTGAGCGTGGACCGCGCCATCCGCCGGTACTTCTGCGCGACGACAGCCAACTGGCCGCCGACGGACAAGGCGATTTTTCTCCGAGCTGCGCGTGCCACCGAAAACGTACAATAGCCCCGGGCTCGGGGAGAAACACTTTCGAAGCATTTTCAGGCCGCCAGCGTCGTGGCTGCCGACCCGCCGCGCGCCGACCGAGAGACTAGCTGGGTCCGCTACGTCCACGGCGGCGGGCGGGCGCCCAAGAGAGCTGTCGCCACGGTGCGCGCGGCGGGGCGCCCGCCCAACTGCAGCCGCAGATGCGGCCTCCATGGCGCCACAGGCGTAATATGTGTGACGCATTCTCGGGCCCCCCATCAGCGCATTGGCCAGCGCCCATGTCCCTGAAACGCAAACCTACTGTGCCCCCCGTGCAAGCCGCGCACCCGCTCACAATGCTCGTGCACACCAGATTTTCTGCCCGCCCTCAACAGTTTAATTGAGCGCCCATGTGTTACTTGGGCTCCTCAAGCCCGCGAACACTCTCTGGGAACTTCTGCGAATGCGCGCGCTACGCTCCACAAATCGGCGTTCTATTTTTCTCTGGAACTCTCCCAGAATCTCTGGTTCCGATTTGTCCCGATCTTCCGCTCAACATGCCCTGAGCTCGGCCACGAACGCACGACCGCAGGACGGCTAGCAGCGAGCAGGCGGCTCGCGCGCGACTGGCCGAGCGACGGCCTCATGACGGAGACGAGGCCCTGGTCGATCATCTTGTCGATGGCCTCCTGTACCTCCGTCTCACACTTCATGAGGTGGGCCTCGGACTGGATGCTGTCCTCGATCTGCTCGAGTTGCCACACGATGAGGTCGCCCTCGTGGACCACGGCGCCAGCGTCCTGCTGCTGAACCAAGAACTGCAAGAGCACGAGCGGAATGACAGCACCATCAGCATCACCACAACCGTGTCCGAGGGCCACACCATCTTCAACACCATGTCCGCCACGCTCATCAGCAGGCTCGCCCTCGGATCCGAGGGCAACGCAATCACTATCATGAGGACCTCCGCCAGGGTCGTCAGCAGGCTCACCGTCGGAGAGCACGTCGGGATCTTCGCGAACCTCCTCCAGCGGCTTGGCACTGCACGCGACGAGTGGGCCCACCACATCCTCAGCCGACCTGCCGAGGTTGACCACCAACTGCGAGTCCTCTGACACAGAGGCGTCGTCCGCACCAGCCGCATCGCGAAGGGGCTCCACGTCCACCACGACGTGGGAGTGGCCCTGCACAGGCGGGACGACGCTGGGATTGCACGCGACCTGCTCCACGCCGAGCTCGCACAGCAACGCGGAGGCCAGCCTGACACTGGCTGGGACGAACGGCTCGGCGTTGCAGCGGAGGGGCGGCGCAGCACCCTCCAGCAGGCGCTCGAGCGCCCGAGCCACCAGCCCGTCAGGCATCTTAGGAAGCCCTCTCGCCGCGCCAGGCGGCGGCGCGTGGCGTGCGGAGTTGCCCTCCACCAGCGCCGCGTCCGCCTCGGCGAGGAGGGCAGGGTCGCAACCGAGCAGCCGCGCGGTCGCCACCTCCTCGCCGAGCGTGGGGAGGTAGCAGCCGACGGCGTCACAAAGGCGCCAGTGGACGTCGAGCGAGGCCCTGAGCGCCTTCGTGCAGCGTGACAGCGCGGCCGCACGAAACCAGCCCCGCTCTGCCTGCCGCTCTCGCCGCAGGCGCCGGGCCAGCGACCGGGCGGAAGCCGCCGCCCACGGCTTGCCGCCACCAGCACTGGCGGACATCGGCCTCTGGCGCGCCACGCGCCCGCGCGGCGCGCTGCGAGGGCCTCCCGAAGCGCGGGCTCACTTGAGCCAAAATGGCTACGGTGGCGGACGAGGTCAATCTCGCCCGCGACGCAAGGAGGCGGGCTGCGCCTCCTTCGTCTTGCGCGTGCCACAGAACAGACTACCGCCCGCAGCGCACTCGAGCGGCCCAAGAAGGCGTCTGAAAGGTGTCCCGCGCACACGGACACACACACACACACACACACACACGCAACGACACCACCACCACCAGCAACAGCAGCAGCAACAGCAGCAGCAACAACAGCAACAGTAACACCACCACCAGCACCAACAACGACACCAGCAACGCCAACAACGGCAGCAACAACAACATCACCACCAGCAACAATAACAACGACAACGACGACAACAACAGCATCAAACACAACAACACCAACAACATCAACGACGACGACAACAGCAGCGACACCAACAATACCACCAACAACATCATCAGCAACAACAGCAACACCACCATCATCATCATCATCAGCATCATCATCATCATCAGCATCATCATCATGATCATGATCGTGATCATGATCATGATGATCATCACCATCATCATCACCATCACCATCACCATCACCATCATCATCATCAGCAGCAACATGGTCATCATCATCACCATCATCATCACCATCACTCATAACGACAGCAACAAGAAAAAACAATAACCACACACAGACACAGACATACCGGTGAAACAAAGACAGGGCACCCAGCGCCCTCCGCCGAAACCGCCCGGAGGGAGAGGGGGGTCCCTCGCTCTCCCCGCTGCACCGCCCGGGAAGTCCCTGGGACGTCGGCCGTGCCAGGGGCTGCGCCGCGCGGAATGTCCGCACGCTTCAAGCGTGCGTACGTTCCCTGGTCCTCCGGTGTGGACTCGAGGCTGCTGCGCGCCGCATTCGACTCGCACGCCCACGGCAGGGCCCTGGTGAGCCCTGGAGGGTGGCAGGTGCGAGCAGCACGCCTGCGGCAGCCCTGAGGCCTGCCGTGGGGCGGCTCCGCGCGTGCCAGCGCGCTGGCAGCTGCCCCTCGGGGCTGGCCTTGGGAAGCCAAGATGTACCGGCGCCGCCACCTAGGAAGCTGAAGCACACACGCGGCTGGATTCACGTGTGGAGCATGTGGAGGCTGTGCGCTGGACACGCATGAGGTAGCCCAGCCTACGCTTCCGTAGACGGGCCGAGCGCTGGAAAGACGTCCGCACACATGTGCATCCAGCACTTGCCCGGGCTGGCCACACCATGTGTATCCAGCTCCCTGGTAATCCCCCGACCTCTCCTGGGTGCCTTCTGACCAGAGTTTCGAGGCGAATCCAGAGGTGGCGACGAGCCCTCCCAGGAGGCCCGGGAGGGGGATAACGAGGGAATAGTAGAGGTATCGGTACCTTTTCCTCTGAGGCCAAGCTGTTCCGCGCGTGGAACACACAATCTGGCGTCGCGGCGCCCTGCGCGCGGCGACGGGGCGGAGAAAGTCGTGGAACAGCAATCGCGCACACGCGTCTAGAAGCGCCCGAGCCCTCAGGGACAACTTCCCAGACATGCGACGTCCTGATTTTTTCAAGACGGCGCCCCTGGAAATCCCGACCCTTTCCCCGGGACCGGTTTTTCGTCCCGAGTCGTTGTTTGACGGCCCCGATGCCCGGCGAGGGCCCCCTGGGGCCGAAAACTGACAAAAACCTCCTGTCCTTTTTTTTTACGACGCGATCATGTCTGGGTTCGGGTCCCGCAGCAGCCGCCGCCGCAAACTCACGTGGAGCACACCGAACCTTTCGGACTCGGCGGCCCCCGTGCGCACCTCGCAGCGGCTTCCGCCCTCAAAGGAAGCCGAACCTGCGCGGAGCGAGGCCCGCGCCGATGGCGGCGCACCTGCGTCACCTGCGCGCTCGGGACTTTCGCCCCCGCGCGCGCGCCAATCGTGCAGCGGCCACCCGACTTACGCCCGGACCTGGAGCAGAAGGGCATCCTTCAAAAACAGGAGACCCGCCGCCGGCCAAAAATTGGCAGATCCTCTGCTCCGCCCCCTCCCACTGCTCCTCGGGCGCAGCCTCACCGACCCCCGAGGCGACCCCCCACTCGCCCTCGAGGCTCTCCTCCAGCCGCTTGCCCACGTCTTGGAAATAGCCGCGGGGGGATTGTCACGGGAAGGGTCGGCTTGCTCTGGGTCGGTCCGGCCCCGCCATGACCTCCCAAAATCTCCGATGGTGTAGCACTTCGCTCGCTCCGCTGGCCCATCTTGCGTTATCGTTATCAATTGTTCCGTGTCATCGCGGGTATTTGGAAGCTGCTGGCTTGTGATAATTTCCCCAACTTGTCGTGTGAAGCTCTCCTTGGTGGAAGCAACGGCTTGGCCCATCGTGGCAACGTGCTTGAATTGGGGTCAGAAGCCTCTTGGATGCATGTGAGGGTCTCTTGGGATGCCCTTCGGGGGGCACCTTGGAGGGATCTGTGGGGCCTGTTTGGGTGCCTCCAAGGAAGTGTCTCGGGAGTCTCTTGGGGCCTCTTGGGGGCCTCTTTCGGGCCTCCTGGGGACCTCCAGGGGGCCTCTTTTGGGAACGTGTTGGGGACCTGCTGGAGATTTCGGGGGGTCTCTTAGGGGCTCTGTGGCGGTCCCAGGGGTCGTCTTTGAGTAGAGGGCCAGGAACTCCTGAAGCAAAGCTTGCACTCATAGGGTGCCTGAATTGTGCTCTGAAGTAACGGGGCCCCGATGACAATACGGCTGGCCGGCTCGTCGCCGCCCGTCGCCGCTGGGCCCCACTGGCGGTCCGTCCGTTTCGTCGTCGCGTTGTTTGTGCTGCTTCGAATTACTTTGCAGTGCTTTCCGTCGTTTAGCATTGATTCGCATCGATTTGCATTCTTTGCGCTGTCCTGCATTGCATTGCATTGCTTTGCACTGCCTTGCGCAAGCTCGCACTGTTTTGTTCTGGTGCGCAGTGCTCAGCAATGATCTGCGTTGCTTTGCCTTGCTTTGCGCTGTTTCGCACTGCGTTCTGCTGCATTGCCCTGCTTGGCGCTGCATTGTCTTGTTCATTCCCAGACAGCTCTCGGAGGGCTATACGAAAGCTTCAGGGTAGAAGCCGGCAGCGAAGGGTATCCAGGAAACTCTTTCCGTCGCCGGGCAGGCATCCCAGCCGCAGGCTGCTTGACGTCGCCGCGTGTCCCGCGGGCGTCTCTTCCTGCTCGCTCCCGAGACGCGTGCCGGATGACTTTCCGCAGATCCTTCGAAGCTCCTTGGGGTCTTCTTCCAAGCTCCTTCCTAGAGCTTGAAAGCTCCCCTGATATCCTTTCCAGCGGCCTTGGTTTCCGCAATTTCTTCGATGCTACTTGGGGTCTTCTTCGAAGTTCCTTTCTCGAGCTTGCAAGCTCCCCAGACATCCTTTCCAGCGGCCTTGCAAGCGCCTCCTGAAAGGGTTAATTACACGTGCCTTGGGGGTTCCGTCGCTAGCCGGATCACAAGTTGCTTCGCATTGCTTGACATTGCTTTGCATTGCGTTGCATGGGTTGGCGCTGGCTTGCATTGATCTGCATTGCTTCGCATTGCTTTGCAATGATTTGGAATGTTTTGCGTTGCCTTGTGTCGCTTCGATTTGCATTGCGCTGCAGACATTCGCACTGATTTGCATTAGTTTGTGTTGCTTTGCGCCAGACCTTAGTTTGTACCAAGTGGATTGTGCCACCTAAATTGCACCACGTTGATTCCACAACCTAGATGGCAACGCATATATATATGTATGTATATACACAAGCTGTATATATATATATATATATGTGGGAGGACGAAACTTGTCACATGCGATCCTGCTCCTTCCCTCCCCCTCTCTCTCTCTGCATTATCCCGTCCCTCCCCCCTTCCTCGCCCTTTTCTTCCTTACATCTCTCATGATTCCCTTCCGTACTCCTTTCTTGATCTCCTCATCCCCCTCTCCATCTCTCCTTCCTTCAACCTCCCACCTGTCTGCTCTTCCCCCTTCCTCTCTCCCTTCCTAGCTACCCTCTTCCGCCCATCTCTCATGCTTCCCTTCCCTACTCCTTCATGTTCCTCCTCATATCCCTTCCCATCTCTCCTTTCTCTTCCCTCCCACCTCTCTCCTCTCCCCTCTCCTTCTCTTTCCTTCTCGCTCCCTATTCCTTGCCTCCGCCTCCTTCCTCGCGTCTCCGCTCCTTCCCCCCCGTGCCGGCCTTGTCTCACGATTTTGAGTGGCACTGCGAGTGGCTCACTTGCTTGGGTCAGGGGGGCACTCGCCCGCAAGCATCTGAGTTATCGTTATCCCTCGTGTTCTCCCTAATATCATCTCTTCTTTCCTCTCCTCTTACTGTCCCCTCGCCCACTCACCAACACTCTTTCTCTTTCACCTACTCCCTCCTCTCAGCCGCATCTCCCGCCGCACAGAGCCGGTCTCCTCCACAGATCTGTCGTATCGTTCTTTGCTGCAGCTGGCCGGCAGCCAGCAACTACTGGCCAGAGGACGCACAAGAGGTAATTGAGCTCCCCCTGCCTACGCCCCTCGCGGCTGCTACCTTGAACATTGCACAGCGGACCAAGCAGGGAGGAAAACTTCCGGGTGACCGGCGGGGCGGGCCGAAGCGCCAACAAAAAGCCACCCAATACCTTCCGTGCAACGATTTTTTTAAGCATAATTGATGACATGATTTTTTAAATCGCATCTTCTAGTTCTGATGATACAATGAAGGCCCTTGTGGGCCTTTTGATAAAAAACTTTGCATTTTAATTGCATCATGAGGATGATAAATTTGTATGGGATGTCCATGGATCTTTGCAACTTCGGTTCCTGAGCGCCCCAAGACTTGCATCATTACCGTACATCTTCATGATTCAATTTCAATGCAAATAATGCGCTCCTTCCAAATCGTTGCATGAAAAGTTTTGGTGGCTTTTTGCCGCCATGGACTGGGGCATCTACAAGCCGGCGAAGCGCTTGAGGCCTGAGCCTGCTGCGGGAGGCTGCGAGCCCGAGGGAAGCGGACGACTGCTGCGCCACAGGCACCTGGCGCCGACGCCCACGAGGACAACGCCAAGCGGCATCCCATGCACGCCGCCTAGCGGCATCCATGTGCCGCCGCCGCACCGCCGCAGCCCACCGACGCCAGCGCCGACGCCAGCCGCTGAAGCACTACGACGGGCGCTGCAACGCCAGAGCGCCGACCAGGGCACCGACCAGACCGCCGACAAGAGCGCCGACCAGACCGCCGACCAGAACACTGGCGCCAACACCAAGCCCGGCGCCTACGCCTTGAGCTCGCGCGGACCGAGGCCCCCTCCTGGGCCGCCACCAACGCACCTGCGCACCGAACAGGGCGCCGACCAGAGCACCGACCAGGGCGCCGGCCAGAGCGCCGACCAGAGTTACGACAAGGGCGCCGACCAGGCTGCCGACCAGAGCGAAGACCGGAGCGACGACGAGAGCGCCGACCAGAGCGCCGACCAGAGCGACGACAAGGGCGCCGACCAGAACGCCGACCACAGCGACGACCAGGACGCCGACCAGAACACCGGCGCCAGCAACACGCCCGGCGCCTACGCCTTGAGCTCGCGCGGACCGAGGCCGCCTCCAGGGCCGCCACCGGCACACCTGCGCACCGAACAAGGCGCCGACCAGAGCGACGACAAGAGCGCCGACCAGAGCGACGACCAGGGCGCCGACCAGAGCGACGACCAAGGCGCCGACCAGACCGCCGACCAGAGCGACGACCAGGACGCCGACCAGACGACCGCCCTGAGCTCGCGCGGCCCGAGGCCGCCTCCTGGGCCGCCGCCGGCACACCTGCGCGCCGAACAAGGCGCCGACCAGAGCATCTTCGAGGGCGCCGGCCAGAGCGACGACAAGAGCGCCGACCAGAGCGACAACCAGGGCGCCGACCAGAGCGACGACCAGGACGCCGACAAGACCGCCCTGAGCTCGCGCGGCTCGGGGCCGCCTGCAGAGCTTCTGCAGCAGGGAGACTGCTGAGCGGAGCCCTCCCCAAAAAATAGCCAGAACAGCCCGAGGACTCCCAAGATGGCCCTGAGACAGTGTGCAAGAAAGCAGGTGTTCTCTGAAATTTGGATGGCAAGCTGCCCCCCTCAGGCGCCTCTCCTGCCAAGAGGCTTCCCGGGGCGCCCCAAGAGAACGCTTGCCCTCCCTTGAACTCCTTTCGGAAAAGCCGCCTTCCCCGAGAAGCTTCAAGAGTTTCCAACAAACCCTGGGAGGTCCCGGCAGGTCCCGAGAGGTCCCAGGAAAACCGACGTGGCCCAGGAGGGCCCAGGATGGGGCAGACAACAAAACCCCTGACGGGGCATTTCCGCCGTGGCCCGACAGAGCGGGGAGGAGAAGAAGGAGAAGGATTAGTTTTTTTGATTTCGTGGATGATAAAATTACGAGTGATGGCGACGAGAATGAGGAAGACAAAGAGGACAACGAAGAGGAGGAGGAGGAGGAGGAGGAGAGGGAATGGAATACGACGAAATCGATAGCGCCCGCGCCGGTGAACCCCCCACGGTGGGTTCGGCGGAGGCGCGCGCCTGATCCCTCAGATGCGGGGGTGGCGGAACCTCAACCACCCGGGCCCCCGTACTTGGTGGGCGGCGGATCTAGAACCTCGGAAGTCACCAGGACAAGACGGCCCAAGACATCCGCGGGGCGCCTTAAGAGAGCCCCAGGAGGCTTCCCAAGGGGAGTTCCAATAAGAAACTACTCCCCCCGCACCTCTGCCCGCTTCTGCCAGCGACGGAGAGAGGCGCGGGGCGCACGAACCCAAAAATCATCATGTTGAGAGGGAAAGTAACGTCACAAGCTCGCAACGCCAAAGCTCCCAAGAGCTAACGGTTACGTAAACAATGCCCGACGCCAAGGCTTCCAAGAGCGAGCGGCAACGTAAACATCTCTGATCACCAAGGCCTCGAAAATAGCGCCGCATTCACGCACCTGAGGTCAAGATCCCCCATAACTCATATGGCTTGCTGATCGTCAGCCACCCTTGAACGACGTTCCCTTGCTGCTTCAAGGCAGCGCCTAGACATCCCAATCCAGCTCTGATGTATCCCATTCTACTAGAGAGGAGCCGGCGGCAGCGAGCGAAGCCCTTGCGGATTTACAAATGTGGTATCTCGGGGCTCTCTTGGGGCGCCTCTTGGGGCTCTCCTGGGCCGTCTTGGCAGCCTCTTGGGGCCCTTTTGGCCCCATCTTGGCGCGAATCTATTGTATTTGTCGAGAGATTGTGGCCTCGGGAGGGGGGCTGATGCGTGCATCGCAGTGCTGCGAGAGGAAGAGGAGATGTACCTTAGAAGACTTATAAAAACCATATCAAACCAGCACTTGACATTCTAGCACGCTTCAACGTGCCAGGGGGCACGGTGACTGATTATCGTTGTTATTATATCGTGCTCGAGAGTCATCTTTAGGCTCTGCGGGCTCGGCCATTCCTGGCGGCCGGGTTTCCCGCAAGCAATGTCCGCCTCGCTGCGTTCGTCGCGCCCGCCGCCTGATGTCGTGCAAAGTGCCTCGAACTGCCCCCATTGGTATTTTCTTATCTTCATGGCGATCCACGTGATGTTCTCCTCGTGCGTCGTCGGCCTCATCGCCGTGTTCCTGCTTGTGATGATTTGTTTTCCGCGTGGAAAACTCGTGCAATCAGCAAACATCGTGGGCAAGCAGAGGTTCCGACGCTTGAGAGGCAACGGCCGCTGCAGGCTTGGATGCGCGATTCGCGCGCGGAGGCAAGCCGGCGGCCTGCTCGAGGACGGCGATTTCACTGACATACAGATCTTTGTGAAGACGCCGCGGGGGCAAACGATCGCCCTGAGCTTGCGCGACTGCCACGTCGTCGATGACGTCAAACTCATGATGCAAGATGCTGAAGGTGCGCCTGCTGATCAACAACGATTGATTTTCGGAGGGGAGCAGCTGGAGAGCGGGCCCTTGCTGTCGACATACAACATTCAGAAAGAATCCGCGGTGCAATTGGCTCTCCGCTTGCGGGGCGTTGTGTCTTCTAAACGCACAGTTAAGAACATTATAACACCTGGCGTTGTTGACGCTATTTGTTGGTTTAAGCAAGATGGGCAAATCGAAAAGGACTCGTCGAGATCAGATTGCAAACGATGCCAGGGTTGCGGTGCACTCGTGCGCTTAAATCGCATAGTATTTCACAATATGGGCCGGAGTACAAAAAGAGCGAGATTATTTCTGGAAGAAGAACAAGATCTGATTACTGAAGCTGCAAGGAGTGGTATTTATTTACACGCCTCAGAATTCCATCCAGGAAGTTTAGTGTTTCAAGATATGGTGGCGCATTATGGATCAGAAGAACGCGTGCGCGCAGCTGTATCTACAGTGACAAACCGGGTACGGTTTTGCGGAGATATGTTTGAACTGAGAATGAACAGGGCGATCCGCATGCGAATGTCTTTGTCACGTGACACCGATAATTCTACTGTTCTTCTATGGTCTGAGTTGGAGCGCCAGCGTGGCGAAGCGCGACCAGTCGAGTCACGGCGCGCACGCTTGCAGATATTATTTCTCCAAGTGTACGTTCTTCGGACAGCGATGAGCGAGAACGGTCGCCACATGATGGCCAATCGCAAAACGCCATTCCTTCCAGACGCACTTTTTGAACTCGACATGAACAGCTTCCTCTGGTCGCTCTCCGCATACTTGATTCGTCTTCTAAAGGCCACCAATTACACACTGTATGTACCAGTCTTCAATCCATACGGAAGATGGGCCGAGCGGGGCAACGTTTGGAAAGTTGGAAGACGAGAGCCGGCCATCTTGGGCGAGCTCGTGCAGGTGGCGCTTCATTTCTTGGCATGGCCGGAGTCTGTGTTCGTATCGCCATGTTCGTTTGATGCGCACATGTGCAATCTTGTTTTAGGATTCCAGAGTTTTCGAGCCAAAGAAATATGGCTCGACGCTTTCGATCACATGACTAAGCATGCACGTTATTACAAGTTGTCAAGTGACGAAGCTGATCGCATTAAGGCCGAAGTTTTGCTCGTGGGAGATCTCGGACCAGGCCCAAGGCGATTGTTGCGCTGGTGCGCGGGCGCAGTGGCGACTAAAGACGTGCTTCGTGTTGGTGAGACGGAGGCGTTTGCCGACTTGCTCAACTCTCTCACGGAACACATCAGCACTCGTTTCGGCATCAGTGGAGTTATTCAAGTATATGTTATTTTATGCGAAGTCTCAAAGGGTGTGAGCGACTTGTATACTGCATCTGGAAGACCATATGAATCTCGCGGCAGCTTGAGGCAATCTGATCTGCTTAAAATTCTGATGAATGAAGAACGAGACTTAGGATTTGACAGAATTGTTAACAGCGATCAAATGATTTTCAGCAAGTTTGTTGGTATATTGGATTTTTGCCGGACAAATTACCCAGGAGTGTGGTATCGCGCATGGCAGACGCACCGAGTTTCCTTGCGAGCGCTTCTTATGCGACCAGCACCGACGCCAACCCGACCAGAAAACATTGAAGTGGAAGAGAAAGAGGAGGCCCACAAGGCGTCTCTTGAGGCGTGGTTTCTATGTCTTCTTCTTCACTCGTTTCGCAATAATTATTGCTCCTCCCCGCCGTCCATCTTTCTTTCCTTCTTCTCATTTTTTCCCCCATCCCGTTGTTCTCCGTTGCCCTCCTGGGGCGGTACGGAGGAGAACAGGAAGGCGAAGGAGAGAAGGAGGAGGACGAGGAGGAGGAGGCGGAGAGCAGACGACGACGACGAGAATCGATATTCCCCGGCTGCAGAACGCACGAGCAATCGCAGCTGTCAGCTTGTACACAAGTCTATTAATCTGTCCGCGGTGGACCCCATGACGTGGCGCGCGCAAGCAATGTGGTATACGCAGGCGCTGTGGTGTACGCAGGAGCTGTTGTGGTTCGCACAGGTGCCGTGTCTACGGAAGCAGTGTGGCGTCGACAGTGCTGCGGCCCACAGTAGCGCTATGTGATTTTTACTCGGATTAGTAGCCGCGATAGTAGTAGTAATAGTAGTAGTAGTAGTAGAAGTAGTAGTAATAGTAGTGGTAGTAGTAGTAGTAGTAGTAATAGTAGTAATAGTAATAGTAGTAGTAGGAGTAGTAGTGGCACTAGTACTACTAGTAGTAGTAGTAGTAGTAGTAGTAGTAGTAGTCGTAGTAAGAGTAGTAGGAGTAGTAGTAGCTCTAGTGCTAGTGCTAGTACTAGTAGTAGTACTAGTAGTAGTACTAGTAGTAGTAGTAGTAGTAGTAGTAGTAGTAGTAGTAGTGGTAGTAGTAGTAGTAGTAGTAGTAGTAGTAGTAGTCGTAGTAGTAGTAGTAGTAATAGTGGTAGTAGTAGTAGTACTCGTACTAGTAGTAGTACTCGTACTAGTAGTAGTAGTAGTAGTAGTAGTAGTAGTAGTAGTCGTAGTAGTCGTAGTAGTAGTAGTAATAGGAGTAGTAGTAGTAGTACTCGCATATGCAGAGTAATATTGATATCAACACGACTACTATTACTAAGTACTACGACCACGAACCATTATTATAATTACGATCACCGATACAGCTACTGAGTATTCGTATCAAGTAGTACCACTAAGCGTGACTCGTACTACTGCTACTACTAAGTCGTATTACAACTAAATACGACTAGTACTAAGGAGCGGTATCCCGAAGTACTAATAAATATTATCGTTCTAATAGTAATGACAATTACCAGTACTACTACTACTACTAGATAATGGTAGTTGTTATTGAACTCCGTCAGACTAATAATATACAAACGATTATCAGGAAACATAGTTTTCGTACCGACACGCATATCGTTATTGTTACCACAGCACTACTTCTATCACCGAAACTGTTGAAAATCGTACTAACGCACTCATTAATCCAAAGACAAAGGGACGATTGCATTAAAGAACAAACCGAACTGCACCAGATAGCGCGCCGGTATCTGGTGCACCCGCTCTGCGTGAAATATAATTCACAACAGTGATATGTTCCTGCGAAAAACATGTAGTTTTTGAAGATCTGGCGAGCAAGTTGTAAACCGACTCTGTCATTTCAGAGACGAAGTGATGGTTCTCTTAAAAGGAAATAACACGTGAAGTCTCTGGCGTCCAAATCGTTCTAACTCAAATGTATTGCGCGCTACTTGCCGCTCGCTGCCGAACAGCCAGATACACGCATATTGTTTTTGTCACCACAGTACTATTTCTATCACCGAAACTGTTGAAAATCGTACTAATGCACTTATTAATCTAAAGGCAAATGGACGATTGTATTAAAGAACGAACCGAACTGCACCAGATAGCGCGCCGGTATCTGGCGCACCCGCTCTGCGCGAAATATAATTCACAACAGTGATGTGTTCGTGCGAAAAGCATATTGTTTTTGAAAGTCTGGCGAGCAAATTGTAAACCGACTCTGTGATTTCAGACAGGAAATGATGTTTCTCTTAAAAGGGAATAGCACATGAACTCGCTGGCGCCCAAATCTTTCTAGCTCAAGTGTATTGCGCGCTGCTTGCCGCTCGCTGCTGAAACGCCAGATATACGCATATTGTTATTGTTACCACAGTACTAAAATTCTTTATTTTTAAGTTTTTTAAATATTAAATAATAAAAACGTTTAGTAAGTTAATCAATTTAATTAATAAAATCGTGACGTTTCGCTTCTATTACAGGAGCCCCGATTTAAATAATTTAAATAATTTAAACCACCCGGGCAATAAATTATTTAATTTATTGAAATCAGCGTCCTTTCGTCGAGAGACGAACTTCAGTTATTTTATTAATTAAATTATTTAAACTATTTAAATTTTGTAAATTATTCAAATATTTCATGATTTAAATAGTTTAAAACATTTAAGTAATTTAATTCATAAAATCGTAACGTTTCGCTTGTATTACAAGAGCCCCGATTTAAATAATTTAAATATTCCAAACCACCCGGGCCATAAATTATTTAATATATTGAAATCAGCGTCCTTTCGAAGAAAGACGAGTTTCAGTTATTTTATAAATTAAATTATTTAAATTATTTAAATTATTTAAATTATTTAAATCTTTAATAATTTAAAAAGTTTAAATAATTTAAATAATTTAATTAATAAAATCGTAACGTTTCGCTTGTATTACAAGAGCCCCGATTTAAATAATTTAAATATTCCAAACCACCCGGGCCATAAATTATTTAATATATTGAAATCAGCGTCCTTTCGAAGAAAGACGAGTTTCAGTTATTTTATAAATTAAATTATTTAAATTATTTAAATTATTTAAATTATTTAAATCTTTAATAATTTAAAAAGTTTAAATAATTTAAATAATTTAATTAATAAAATCGTAACGTTTCGCTTGTATTACAAGAGCCCCGATTTAAATAATTTAAATATTCCAAACCACCCGGGCCATAAATTATTTAATATATTGAAATCAGCGTCCTTTCGAAGAAAGACGAGTTTCAGTTATTTTATAAATTAAATTATTTAAATTATTTAAATTATTTAAATTATTTAGATTATTTAAATATTAAATAATTTAAATAATTTAAATAATTTAATTACTAAAATCGTAACGTTTCGCTTCGATTACAGGGGCCCCGATTTAAATAATTTAAATAATTTAAACCACCCGGACAATACAATATTTAATTTATTGAAATCAGCGTCCTTTCGAAGAAAGACGAGTTTCAGTTATTTTATTAATTAAATTATTTAAATTATTTAAATTATTTAAATTATTTAAATCTTTAATAATTTAAAAAGTTTAAATAGTTTCAATAGTTTAATTAATAAAATCGTAACGTTTCGCTTCGATTACAGGAGCCCCGATTTAAATAATTTAAATAATTTAAACCACCGGGGCAATAAAATATTTAATTTATTGAAATCAGCGCCCTTTCGAAGAAAGACGAGTTTCAGCGAATTTATTAATTGAATTATTCAAATTATTTAAATTATTTAAATATTTAATAGTTTAAAAAGTTTAAATCGTTTAAATAATTTAATTAATAAAATAATATGGAATCGCTTTTATTTACAAAGGCCAGTATTAAAAAAAAATATTTTTTTAAAAAAAAAATCTGGAAGCAATAAATTATTTATCTTTTCAAAATGACGATCATATGTGACTAGTTTGTCCCTCAATCATATATATATATATATACAGATATATCGCGGCAGATCACTGATTGGAGCCATGCTAGTTAACATGTTAGCATGTGGGTTCCCCTCTCGTTGGGCCCCCCTGGGCCGTCTCAAGAAGCTCTTGGGCCGTCTCGGGGCCCTCTCGGAGGCCCCTTCGGCTGTCTTTGGGCGATCTTGAACGCTTCTGGGCCACCTTGGAGCCTTCAATACTACAAACCGCAACGCTGAAATCCTTCAAAGACCTCGAGCAAATCAAGGAATGTTGCCGCTCGGGGCCCTCCCGGGAGCACTATTGAGGGGCCCTCTTGGGCAGGTGGGGGGCCGCTTCGGAGCAATCTTGATTCGCGTCGCCCAAAGGTCCTGCCTCTTCGGCCTGTCTCAGGGCATCTTGGGCCCTTCTCCGAGCTTCTTGGGGCGTGGCCCAGGCGCTCTTCGAAGCCGCCCAGGAATTCTGACATCCCATGGCGGACCCTAACGGGGCACTTCTGCCCCGGGGACCCCCGGGGGCGGCCGCGCGCCCGCAAGCGGAGCGCGTGCAACGGGGCCGAAGCTGCAGATTCCATCGCGCAGCGGGCCCGCTTCGCCGGCGAACATCGCGACGCGGCGCCCCCGGGACGTCGGGGCCCCTTCGCCGCGACGAGCTCTGCGCCCAGAGCCGCGCTGGGCGCCCGGAGGCCGCGGCGAGGGCCCTCGGAGGCCGAGGGCTGCCCGCCGCGACTGTTTCGCGACGAGACGAAGTCTGGGCCCCGCCCCCCGCCCCCCGCGCGGCCCGCCCGCCCGCGAGGAAACTTCGGGGGCGCGCGGGCAGGGGTCAGTGCTAGTCCGGGCCTTCCGGGGCCACGTCGCGAGCCCTGGCCGGCCGCGAAGCAGCTCCGCAGCCGCCGGCCTGGCCGCGCCGATCGCGGGCAGAGGGGCCAACCAACTGCGCAAGGCCAGCGCCGGAAGCCCTGGACCAGGAGGGCACGTGTTGAGGGCGTGCTTTTCCTGCAATTTCGTAGCAGCGCTGCGGCAAGAGTCGCCGCTCATCAGGTGCGACCAGCTCCGAAGATGGCGCCCGCGTCGCTCCGCGCCGCAGCGGCGAGCCTAGGCGCGCTCCTGCGACGCTGCGCATTCGCGTGGGCTTGCGCCTGGATCGCGCAAAACTGATGGGGGTGCGCACCTGCGCAACGGCACCGCGCGCGGTCTGAAC
This sequence comes from Prorocentrum cordatum, assembly GCA_963575745.1. Lineage (NCBI taxonomy): Eukaryota > Dinophyceae > Prorocentrales > Prorocentraceae > Prorocentrum > Prorocentrum cordatum. The sequence continues at coordinate 320,087 of CAUYUJ010003958.1, forward strand.
GCGCACGCGAGCGCGGCAACTGACAGACTCACGGGGCGACCCCGAGGGTATGCCACGAAGGCGGCGCGAAAGTGCAAGCCCGAGAGGTGCGTGTCCTAGCGCCAGTGAGATTCCACATGTTAGCATCCAAGCTAGTTGACTGCGCCCGAGGCCCGTGACCTCGCGCCGGCTCCGGGGTGGGAAACCTGCCAAGCATGGGCAGCAGTGCCGCGATGACTGGCGCGGCCAGAACACGGTCCATCATGCAAAATTGCGCGCGCGTATCCATGGGCGCGCGCGACGCCAATGTCAAATGCACCGCGCACAATCACCGCCACCGCGTGGCCCTGCGCTCATCCGCGCTGAAGGCGCAAGCCTAGTCGCGCCCATGCGGCGCTGCGCATTCGCGGTGGCTCAGCGCGAGCTGCGCTGAAAAGGAGAAGAATTTGTACTAACGCGTGCCCCGCGCGCGAAGACGCAACATCCCGCGATATTATGAGGCGCCATGAACCGCGGCGCGAACTTGTGAGTTTGCCGCGAATACGAGGGGGGGCGATGATGGGCCATGCCCCTTTCCGTCAGGAGGCCTGGCCCGCGCGGGCAAGCGCGAGGTCCACGGCGACGCGGACTCTCGGAGGGGGCGCTCCCAACCCCCGCGGTGCCGCGCGGCCTGGACGTCGCCAGAGGCCACGGTCTTGTTGAGGGCCAGCACCCTTCAATTCACCAAATTTCGCACGGCCTGCATGTCGCCCGTGAGCGTGGTCTACTGCAGCTGCGCGCTGGTCGAGTTGACGAGAATCTACGCGGCCTTGATGTCGCCCGGGACCAAGGTATAGCTGCGGCGCAGCTTGGTCAAATTCACGAGGTTCCGGACGGCCTGGATGTCGCGCGAAACTTGGGCCCCTACGAAGTGAAAGAACGAGCGGGCCCGCGAAGTTCCGCGCGGCCTGGGCGTCGCCAAAGACCGCGGTCTTGTTGAGGGACAGCGTGCTCAAGTCCACAGACTTCCGCACGGCCTCGACGTCGCCCATGACCTGGGTGCACTGGAGCTGGTCGAATTGACGAGAATCTACGCGGCCTTGATGTCGACCGCGGCCTGGGTGTAGCTGAGGTGCATGTTGGTCATCTAGGTCAATTTCACGAGGTTCCCGACGGCCTGGATGTCGCCCGAAGACTGGGCCTCCATGAAGTCAGCAAACATTCAAGCCAACGAGGCCCCGCGCGGCCTGGACGTCGCTGGAGACCGCGGTCTTGTTGAGGTGCAGCACGGTCAAGTTCACAATGTTCCTCGCGGCCTGGATGTCCCCTGGGACCTGGGTGGCTCTCAAGCTCAGCAGGGTCAGGCCCATGAAATCCCGCGCGGCCTGGATGTCGCCCGTGACCTGGTTCTTGTGCAACTGCAAATCGATCAATGTGACGAGGGTCTCCACGGCCTGGACGGCGCCAGAAACCTGGATAGCCGAAAGCCACATCGTGGCGGTTCACAAGGGACTTCACGGCCAGCTTCGACGCGAAACTCGACCAAATCGACGAGGGGGCCCCGCGGCCTGGATGTCACCAGTCAGTTTTTCTTCTTCCTGGCCCACGCCCAAGGCACTGAGCTGCAAGTCAATGGCCTGCGCCGCCCAGTCTTCCAACGGTGCCAATATTTTGTTCACATAGAGATCCAGCGACCTCACATGACCGTGGTTCCGCACCAACTTCGTGATGCCCACTGCTCAGGGCCACGGGATCCCGATGCTCTGCATATCCAGCAAAGGTGCGCCGCCGATGACAATCAGGAGCGTGCCCGATATCGAGGGCTAACGAAATGGTCCCGGTCGGCCCCGTGCTTGTGAACATCTCATCGATGATTGGTACTTCGCGACGCCGATCGCAATGATAGAATGACAGCTGCAGCTAATCACCGTCTGCAATCTCCAATGATGGTCGCACCTTGTCGTCGATAGGAGTCATACTAGTTACTAGGCGGCCCCCAGAATTGACTCTTGCGATGCTTCTTTCGAAAAATCAACCAACCACCTTCAGCATAGCCTGCACGCTCAGCACCAGAGGGATGGCGCGTCAACCTCCATGTGGTCGTGCCTGTGTGCGTGTACCAAATATTTATGTGCAACACCGCTCGTTTGACGACGATGATTGCGGCCTCCGTCGACTATATCCTTTGGGATGGCAGTTGAATCGATGCACGCCCTGACGGGCCGGCCATTGCCACCGCCGATGCAACAGCCCTGGTTCATCAACAGTGGAGCACATCATAGACCCTGGAAAGTTAAACTACGCGATGCCTTGGCGGAACACAGCGACCGAACGACGAACGATAAACAAAGATGAAACACATGTGTGTTAGAAGATATTCGGGTGGATCTGGATGGCCATGTGAGATCCAGCAATACCCGATGAAACACTATCTCCAGGCAGTCCCTATCTACAACCACATCGAAGACCAACGATTTACGAACATCTGAACACGTCGGCCGTCAGAACCCATGGCTGTGCAAAGCTGGGAGGTACTCTGGCTTGATCAGCTGGACGCCCTTGGAGCACGTGATATATGTCAAGTCTTGTTGCTGCAGCCGATGCTATCGCGTGTGAAGATGGGGGGGGCGCTGTCGATCCAGGTCGATTTGTTCAGACATGCCACCCATGGCGGCTATAACAAATAACATTGCAGATTGCTTGACGCTGCGGCTTAGACCAGAAATGAAGCCAAAATGGCTACGGATCTTGACGGGTCTGGTTTCGCTTCCGCCGCCATCTGCCTAGCTTCCGCAAACTGCCAGTAGCAGAATCGCCCTCGTTTTACTTCCGCCGCCTTCAGCCAGCCTTCCGCCAGCCTTCCGCTGAGGACGAGATGCCAACTCCCTCGAGCCCTCGAACGCAAGGTCTCTTTTGAAGTGCCCCACACGAGGCCCAAGCCAAGGTCAGCCAGAGGGGCTCGGAAGGGATTGGCAGACCTCCATTGCTGCACCGTCAAATACTAATCGGTCGGAAGAAGTGGGTCGACACATAAAAGTGTTGGGCGTTGGACATAAATTAGATCTCCGCCCGCACACTGAAGAGGAGGGTAGAGGGAACATCACTCGATGATTGAAATCGGAAGGCGCCTGAAGTAGATGTTGATCTACTGGAGGGATCCAGAATCACCTACTCTCATCGGGGGCGCGCAAGCATGGATTAGCGATCCATGGATTTGGCGCGCGGTCGCCAAATCCAGGGATCGGGGGAGGTGCACTCCCCAAAATGCGGCCGGTGCCGCCACGTTCGGCGGTGGAAATCCGCGATTCCCCATGGAAGCAGGACCTGGCGCTAATCCACCTCCCTTGATCCATGTATGCGATCGCCTGATTTCAGCGACCGACGTGTTCGCCCGCACAGAAGCCTGGCAGGGAGGGACGGAACCCCCGGCCCCGCGGCCGCCCTCGACATGGACGCGCGAGCCTTATCCTCCTCCTCCTCCTCCTCCACTCCCCTCCTCCTCCTCCTCCTCCTCCTCCTCCTCCTCCTCCACCTCCTCCTCCTCCTCCTCCTCTCTCCTCCTCCCTCCTCCTCCTTCCTCTCCTCCTCCTCCTCCCTCTCCCTCCTCCTCCTCCTCCTGCCTGCCACTCCTCCTCCTCCTCCTCGCGCACCCCCCGCAGACTGGCAGGGAGGGAGGGAACCCCCTGCCCCGTCGAGCGCCTTCGACATGGACGCGCGGGCCTGCGGGCGTCCCGCGCTCGGGCCCTCGTCGGAGTCCAGGGACTCCTGCAGGGGGAGCCCTCGTCGCCGCCGCCGCCGCCGCCGCCGCCGCCGCCGCCGCCGCCGCCGTCGTCGTCGTCGTCGTCGTCGTCGTCGTCGTCGTCGTCGTCGTCGTCGTCGTCGTCGTCGTCGTGGTCGTCGTCGTCATCCATCTCAAGTCATTACCCTTCTCCTCCTTCACCTCCACCTCCACCTCCAGCTCACCCTGCCTCCCCCTCCTCGTCCCTCCTCCTCCCCCCTCCTCTCTCCTCCTCCGCCATCCCCAACTCCCCTCCTGCCCAATCCTCCTCCCCCTTCTGCCCTCCCTCCGCCTCCCTCCTCCTCTCTCCTCCTCCTCTCTCCGCTCCCCTCCTCAAGCAATATCGGCACGAACGCATTTTGCACCGTGCCGAGGCCTCTCACTTCCGCGCAGTGCTTGAGGGGCAGCGGGTTTCTCACTCTTCCAGTGTTGTGAGCAGTCCCGATGGCGAAGAGAGGTTCGTCCAGCAGCAGCCATGGCACGTGCGTGGTCAACTTGCAAGCGTTGCAACACGTGCGAGTACAATGATGTGCTGATGAAATCCGAGCTGAAGTGCCGCAAGTGCAACGCTCCCGTGAAGCTGCATAAGGCACGCAAGCTCAAGGACCAGCAGATGGACGATCAACAGCCCAGCCTCCAAGGGGCGATGAAGGGCAACCTCACGGTCTCCAGTCTGCTGGCACAGGCTAGCAAGATCGAGCAGGACCCCGTCAAGAAGAGGGAACAGCAGGAGCAGGCGCGCCAGGCGGAGCAGTCGGCCAAGTCGACTGCGGCCCCGCCGCTCGAGCGCCCAGCAGAGGCAGTGAAGCGAGCGGGGGGCGCCTGGCGGGATGCATCGCTTAGGTATGAGCAGTCGGCCGCCCACGCGAAGAGGTGCCGCGAGAACTTGGACCGCGCCCTCGCCAAGGAGGCGGAGAATTTGCGGGCGCTCGCGGCCGCCGAGATCGGCAAGCGGGCAGCGGCCACAGCGCTGGCGAAGGAGCTCGGCATCAACCTGAGCGACAGCGGCAGCGTCAACGGCGGCGGCCCCGCCAAGGCGGAGTTCGTGGACCTCTCGTGGGACACGGAGTTCTTCGCCAGCCTCGACAACGCTGAGTGCGAGCAGGCGGAGAAGGACGCCCTCAGGAAGTTCGAGGCCGACCTCGTCGCCACCAAGTCGGATCTGGCGTCGAAGTCGGCCGACATCGCCTCCTGGAAGGCGAAGATCAGCGAGATGAAGCAGGCCATCCACGAGCGCATCCAGAAGAAGCGCAAGACGGAGGCCATGAAGGACGGCAGCGGGCAGACGCCAGCCGCCGCCTCGGCAGCCGCATGGGGGGCCCCCCAGCGGGCGCAGCAGCCTCGGCTGCTACGCCGACGGCGGAGGCAGGCGCGGCGGGCCCGTCCGAGGATGCAGTGCAGGCCGAGATGCAGCGCATCAAGCAGGCGAGAGAGGCCGCCGAGGAGGCCGCGGCGCGCATGCAGGAGCAGGCGCCCGCGGCGGCGGCGGCGGCTGCGTCGGCATGAGAGCCAGCTCCCGCCGAGGGTTCGGCGGCACCTTCGGCCTTGTCAGGGAGTCGGCCGTTGGCACCAGACGGAGCACAGGATGCCACCGCAGGTGCTATACCCCATGAAGCAGATCACGGCGCCGACGGCGTCATCACCAAGTTCTTCAGCAATGTCACATGCCTCGGGCCCACGTCTTGGGGCCACATCGGGTGCAAAGAGTTCTTAGACAAGTGCGACCTCGTAGGGATGGTCGAGACTCACGCGGGATGCCACTCCAGGGCGCAGTGGGCGTGGAAGTCTCGATCAATGAGGTGGAAGTACTTGGACAACGTAGCTCGCAGCACTGGACGGGGCATTTCAGCAGCAGGGGCGGCCAAGGCGAATGCAGGAGGGGAAGTCCTTCCCGCGCCAGGCCATCGCAACGTGCACGGGCTATGCGGCAAGACGTCCGAGGCCGCCGCGTTCTGTGCCGACGGGCCCAGTTCTCTCGACGGGTTCCTCCCCGCCGTGGCCCGCATGCAAGGTTATAGTATCCTAAGTATCCTTTTTTTATGCGCACCCTTCGCTCGGATTCACGGGCGCCAATGCGCAGAGGTATGCCCGTCTCGGCGCGCTATTGCAGTCAGTGCAGCCCCCTTGGATCGTGCTGAATCAGGATGCATCTGCTTTTAGGCGCTCAGCCTTCGTGAAAAGGGTGCACGGGCACATCCGCCAGGCCGATATTGAATACACATGCGTCGGGAGTGCAGGTAGCTCACACATCGATTTCCTGATGGCGTCCGAGAGCGGGCTCCAATACATTCACAGCTTGCCAGCCAGAGCGGGCGCTCCATGGAGCCCGCGCTGTGCGCTCGAGCTTAGGCTGCGCGGTGCGGGCGAGCAGCTCCTCACTCGTTCCCTCATCTCCGCACCTCGTTTGCCTCGGGTCCCTCGGCCCTCGATTAGCCACGCAGAGGGATCCAAGGCCAGCAAGGCTCGCGCTCAACAGAAGGAGCGGGCACAGCAATCACAGGAGCGTCTACGCAGTGAGTGCGACACTCGTTTTTCCGATTTACTCGCCAGGGACAAGTCCGAGGGCTCCGAGATTTTCGTTTCCCGGGGGTCCGAAATTTCTGACCCACCTGGCCCCGAGGTTGGTATTTCGACTGGTGACTGCCCCGAGTGGGAGTGTGACCCTGGGGGGCTCGAAGAGTGGGAAGAAGAAGGCCCCTGGGCTTCGGAGTCGCGCTTTCACCCAGTCAGCGTTCTTGCGGAGACCAACCGCGTAAGTCTTGGGAGCGCCGAGTCAAGCAACAGCAGTTAAGATTTGGGGCCCGCTTCGAGAGTGGGTGACGCTGGAGCGGGGCCGGGGGATCAGCAGTCCACTTCAGCCGAGCCGCCAGGGGAGGGGGGCCCCATCGCGGCTGGGGGTCAGGATAACCTCACCTGCTCCGCTACTGCTGCCGATGCCGTCCTTCCTCCTTTTGCTCCCCCACCCTCTCTGTGGGCGTCGCACTCGGCTCAAGCCGTTTGGCACTCGCAGTCGCTTTCAGACGCCTGGCGGCCAGCGCAAGATTCCATTGCTTTCGCCGCAGGCCGCCAGCACATACTACCAGTCAGCAGCTGCTTCGCCCGCTGGATCAGCATCGCAGAGTCGGCTATATCTGAGCACCACGGGCTATCACCTCCCCTTCGCTCGCGAGGGACAGCGGTGGACGTCGCAGTTGTTCCAATGAAGCAGGCGTCGCGCATACGGCAGCAACCGCTACGCGGCGGAGTAGCGGCCTGGTGGGCGAGAGCCCACACCATCGTGAAGCAAGCAGTTAGGCATCGTCGGCGGCGAAACGGTGCCCTTCAACTTCAATCTCTCAGCGCCGCGGCGCAGAGGCTGGCAGATCAACCTGTGGACGGCGCAGGAGCTACGTTCGCGGGAGGGTCGTCCTGGTCGTGGAGAGGAGCGCTGCGTGGGCTCAGGGACATCTCCGAGCGTTCCATCGAGGGGCTCGAGGCATTTGAAGAAGTCACCTTTCGCTCGGCGCGACGAGCTCAGAACAAGGCAGCCTCGGGTTCGTTGCGGAGTTTTCCGGATTGGATATCCGACTCTGCCGGCGCAGTCCATCGGTCGATCAAAGACCCCATGCCCGAGCAGGACGAGCTCCACGTGGACGGGTGCAGCCTCGCTCACCCCGTTGACATCATAGACAAGAAGGTGCAGCGGTGGCACTCGTTGTGGCAGTCCAGCGATGCCTCCTACGAGGGCATCCTTCAGGCGCGCGAGCTCATCCGCCAGCACGCCCAGGTTGAGCAGCTGGAGCCGCTCACCGTGCTGGACCTCAGGCGGGCCCTCGCCAGGATGAAGGCGAGAGCAGGCATGGACGTGGACAGGCTCTCCCCCACGGACTTCGCCCGCCTGCCCGACGAGGGCCTCCGCGAGCTCTGCGACCTCTACCGCATGGTCGGGGAGGGCTTGACGCGGCCGCGGCAGGTCATGCGCGTGCTGGGCCGCATGCTCGGCAAGAAGTCAGGCGGCGACAGGTGCATAGGGCTGCTGCCCATGTTCTGTCGCGTATGGTCGATGGCCAGGGAGGACCTCGTCCGCGACTGGGTCGCCGACCAGGACGACTACTGGGACGCGGCCATCGCTGGCGACAGCGCCCTGAGGGAGGCGTTCGTCAGGGCGCTCGAGGATGAGGTGCAGTCGGCGATGCACCTGCCCCACGGGCAGGCCTTGCTGGATGTCGAGGCCTTCCACGACGGGATCGAGATGGCCGCGCTGGCCTCCTGCGCCCTCAAGAAGGGCTTCCCGCCCACGGTCTTGTTCTTAGAAGTGCAGATGCTCTTAGCACCGCGGCTGCTGGCTCAGCTAGATGCGGTGTCTTTACCGTTCCAGACGTCCAGGTCCGTGATCCAGGGGTCGAGGAACGGCGCCAGGTTCGCCAAGTGCCTCACGGCGTTCGTGTGCAAGAAGCTCTCGGTCGCGCACCCGTCGATGTCAGAGCGCATCTGGGTGGGCGGCGGCCTGGCGTTGCGGCACATCTGCGGCCGCCGCCGCGCCGCGGCGCCGCTGGTCCTCCTCCAGCGCCCGCAGCAGAGGCGCGCACGCCCCTCTACTGGCTGTCTCCATCTCGGCCGGCAGTGAAGCGCCGGTGCCGCGGGCCGCCGACGGCAAGGCAAGCGTCGCGGGCTGCCCTCGCCATCGGCGGCCGATCTCCGCCGCTGCCGCAGCCCCGATGATCATGGGCAGCAGGGCCATCATGCGGGGGCAAGCCCACCTCTGGGCAATGCCTCTTGCCTGCGACCTCCTCCGCCGGCCTGCCACGGCAGGCTCTGTGCTCCTCGCCGCGCGGCGCTCGAACCCTGCGCGGCTCTGGGCCGCAGGGCGGGCCGCGCCCCCGCGCGGGGCCGCCCCCTCGAGGGCCCGAGAAAAAAACTTGAGCCCCAAAAAGGCCGCGGAGAGGGGAAAGGGACAGAGGACAGAGGAGGACCCTTCCCCTTCGCCAGGCCCTTGCTCCCTGAAACCTTACGTTCTACGCACGCTCGAACTCTCACTTCTCCTCCTCCTCCTCCTCTTCTCAAGTAGCGGGCCGCCGCCCGCGATCGTTTCTGGTTTTCTGCGCCGTAAACTCAAGAGCTCTGCGAACCAAACGTCAGCGGTCTGAGCGGGTGAGAGGGGCAACGGTACTGGCAGGCTGGGAAAGGGGATGATCGCAGATGCAAGTCAACGCCCGTCCTCGGTCATCCAAGCTACATTGTTCGAGACCGATCGGTCGACCGCTCAAGCCAGCGCCCGCGAAACCGATCTCGGCGGAAGTGGCGCGGAAGCGCCGCGAAACGAAGTCGGAGATCCCGACTCGCACATGAAAGTAGCCTGCTGCATGCCATCACTCACCCTGGTAATCCAGAAGCCGCATTAAAGTGATCATTTCCCCCCTCTGTGACAGAGGGTTTTTTTTTTTTTTTTTTTTTTTTTTTTTTTTTTTTTTTTTTTTTTTTTTTTTTTTTTTCTCTCGGAGGCCCTCTGCGACAGAGGGGGCGCGTTCGGAGGCCCTCTGTGACAGAAGGGGTGCGTTCGGAGGCTCTCTGCGACAGAATTGCTCGTCATCCCGTTCCTCGTCATCCTGCTTCTTGATTTCGGATATGTCATGCTACCACTGCGCTCATCATCTTTGCGTCTGTGATCCTCGTCGTGTTTTTCCATGCGTCCTTTTCACAATTTCCACCACATTATCCTCCGTTGCCGTTCTGGCCCGCCATCTACCTCGTCACTCTCCTTCGTCTGCATGTCCTTATTCTCTTCCGCTCTTTTTTCGCCCCCCCCTCTGGTTCGATTTCCGCTCTTCGTCCACTTCGTTCATCCGTTTCCAACCCCCCTTCCTTTCAAGTTCTCCGCCGTCCAATCACATCGCGTCGTCCGTCGCCGCTATGCTCAAACCATCCCGCGCCCGTGGGATCGCCCGCGAGCACCGGTGCAGCTGGGCCCGTCGCGGCCTAACGCGCGCCTGCGCCATCGTCTTGCAATGGGCGATGCAGGCGGATACACATGGGGTGGCGCGGGAGGATGGTGGGATAGCCGCAGCAGCGGCTGGCGTGGCTGGGAGGACGGCCATGATTGGTCAGCGAGGGGTTGGAGAGACTGGCGACAAGACGGGCACACGCCAACGGAGGACGCCAAATGGCGCGATGGCCCTGCCGCCGCAGCAGCGGCGGCGGTCTCGCCTCAACGGCCGTCTCGCTTCGCCGCGCTTAGCGTTGTGAGCCCCCGCGCCCCTGGTCTCGGCATGCCCGAATTCGATAATTTCGTGAGGGCTGCCCTCCGAAACTCACCAGAACCTGGGAACACAGTTTCAGGAGAGGGGTCGGGATCCCGAGCCGCGCCTGCGGCGCAGGAGCCCCGCGCCACCGCAGCGGCGGCGGCGCGCGGGCCCCAGGATTTTGAGAAGTTTGATGTTAATTATTTTTTGAGTTATGAAGAGAGGCTCGGCACTTCGTTTAAGCAACACAATCAAGCGTTGAAATGGTGGCGCCATCTGAATGAAGACCCAACTGCCCCGTTCGAGTCAGAAGCCAAGTGGTTTGACAATGCGGAGCCCACCATGGTCGCTGTTTGCGACCACGGTGCGAGGACGAGCTTTGGTTTCAAAAGCGACGAGGAAGTCCCTTGGCGGTGGCAAGAGATGGTGGCGACGCTCAGGGAGGAAGATATCAGGGAGGTCGTGGGGGGGCCCCGCAGCAGCGGGGCTCTGATCGGCTGTTCCCTCGAAGTCCGGCCAAACAGCTACGACCACATGCGTCAGAGTATTGTGCGCGCGCGACAGTTCGCGGGGCAGCGGGTGAAAGTGAAGCTGCCGATGTGGGATTTCGTGTTGCACCGCGACGACGGGACAGGCGTCCGTTTACACCCGCACTGGGGCGACAGGAAGGTCGAAGCTCTGCCCCTCGTCCCCCGCGCGGACACGGTGAGGCCACCAGCCGCGGGTTTGGGCGGGAGCGACGGGTCAGGAACTTTTCGCCGGCACAAGGACCTCGGTGTGGAGCGCGAGGTCAAGTTCGACGCCGCCAGAGAGAAGGGGGGGCCGACGCCTTCTCAGGAGCCCCGCAGCAGCGGGGCCGCGGCGTCCAGCACCAGGCCCTCGGCGTCCGCAGCAGCGGCTGGCAAACCAGTAGTTTTGGGGCCGAGTAGCTCCCCAGACGATTTGGTTGCGGAGTAGATGGCTCCGCAGCAGCGGGGCTCGAACGAAGGGCGCGTCGCATTTCGGCAGGGGCGCGCGCGTCGGCCGCCGAGATCGGGAGCGCGCGTGCAGGCGCCGTGGCGCGATCTTCGTTAAGAAGTCTTCCCTCTCCTCCCTGTCCCCCCATCCCGCCGCCCTCAACGTCGGCTCCTCGCCGCCCGTTCCTCGTCGCTCCACGCCTGTTCGTTCTCCTCCAATTTCCTCTCCCGCTTCCTCGTTCTCTCCTTCCCATTTTCCCTCCATCCCATTGCATCCCTGGCACCCCAGCGAAGTTCGCAGTTCGAAGTTTGAAGTTCGGAGTTCGAAGGTCGCAGTTTGAATATCGAAGCTTCGCACTTCGAGGTTCGATCTTCGAACCTTCGTCATCTCGTCGTCGTAATCGTCGTCCTCGTTCGTCGTCGTCGTTCCTCGTCGGCGTCGATTGTCGTCGTCGTCGTCGCTCGTTGTCGTCGTCGCCGTCGTCGTCGTGGTCGGCGTCGTCGTCGTCGGTCGTCGTCGTCGCTGGTCGCCGTCTTGGTCATCGTCCTCGTCGTCGTCGTCGTGGTCGTCGTCGTCCTCGTTGTCGCCGTCGTGGTCATCGTGCTCGTCGTCGTCGTCGTCGTTGTCGTGAAACGCCCCACGTAGGAGGAGCAGAGAAGGGAGTAAGGAGAAATGAGCACGGTGGAGGGAGGAGGGAGGATTGAACAGGAAGAGGAGGGTGCAGGTGGAGGTAGAAGGGATGAGGTAGTTCAGAAGTGGGAGCAGCAGACTGGCGCAATGGGAAAAGCCATGTGAGTGCAGGGAGGGATGGAAATGCGATAAAGTGAAGCCGCAGCCGCTGCAGGCCTGCCCCCCGCCGCGCCCGCCCGCCTCCGCGACGGAACCGCGCAGGAGCCTCTGCCGAAGTCTCCGCAGCAGCGGGGACTGCCAGAGAAGGCTCCTTCGCGGCCTTTGCGCCGCTATGGCGAGCATCGCGGGCAAGCACGACGTCGATGACTTCGAGCTCATCGCGACGGAGGGCAGTGTTTGGAATTGGGCGACCATGATGGTGCGGTTTTTCCAGTGGCGCAATCGTTGCCGCCATGCGCGCGCCGTTGGAGAGAAGGGCCAGATGCTCGTCGACCAGGCGCGGCAGATGATGGAGGAGGCGCGCCGCACCGAGGAGAAGGGCAAGATGATGCTTGATATGTCGAAGAAGACGGCGAAGGACATCCCAGGCAATATTCGGAATTTTTGCCGCCAGCCGCACCAGGAGAGCTGAGCGGCGATCGGAGCTGGGCCGATAGAGGAGGATGAGGAGGAAGAGGAGGGAGGATGAGGAGAGAAGGAGGAGGGGGATGAGGAGTTGGAGGCAGCACGCGCACCCGCGCTAAGAGCCGCCAGCCGCGCCCGTCTCCGAGCATGAAACCCGAGCTTGGCTGGAAGGGGGGAGGGTGGTAGCAGAAACAGCGCAGGACAGGGATGGGAGAGGTCACGCATCCGCCGCAGTAGCGGCGGTGGTACGACAGTTCTCATGGCGGCGCGGCGGTCGCTGAGAAATGGAGCACGTGCGTGGGCCTGCGTGCGCTTAATTATGAGTGCCTCTCGTCCCCTCCCCTCCTCTTCCTCCATGGGATCTCTCTCCTGGTGCATATCCCCTGCCAGGTCTCGTCCTGCTCCTCTATCCGCCCCCCCCTCGTCCGTTCCTGCCACCAGCCACATGGGGCGTTCTCAATCAACACCCCATTGAGTGTCCCCATGTGAAGGTTGCCCTTTGTCATGAGGGCGGACTCGCAAGAGCCGAGTGGCTGAAGAACTAATTAGTAGTTTGGGGTCCGAGCAGCTCCCCAGACGATTTGGTTGTGGAGTAGGTGGCTCCGCAGCAGCGGGGCTCGAATGAAGGGCGCGTTGCATTTCTGCAGGGGCGCGCGCGTCGGCCGCCGAGATCGGGGGCGCGCGTGCAGGCGCCGTGGCGCGATTTTCGTTTTGAAGTCTCCCCTCTCCTCCCTGTCCCCCCATCCCGCCGCCCTCAACGGCGGCTCCTCGCCGCCCGTTCCTCGTCGCTCCACGCCTGTTCGTTCTCCTCCAACTTCCTCTCCCGCTTCCTCGTTTTTCCTTCCCATTTTCCCTCCATCCCAGTCCATCCCTGGCACCCCAGCGACGTTCGCAGTTAGAAGCTGGAAGTTCGGAGTTCGGAGATCGAAGTTTGAATTTCGAAGCTTCGCACTTCGAGGTTCGATCTTCGATCCTTCGTCATCTCGTCGTCGCAATCGTCGTCCTCGTTCGTCGTCGTCGTTCCTCGTCGGCGTCGGTTGTCGTCGTCGTCGTCGCTCGTTGTCGTCCTCGCCGTCGTCGCCGTGGTCGGCGCCGTCGTCGTCGATCGTCGTCGTCGCTAGTCGTCGTCGCTGGTAGCCGTCGTGGTCATCGTCCTCGTCGTCGTCGTCGTCGTGGTCGTCGTTGTCCTCGTTGTCGCCGTCGTGGTCATCGTTCTCGTCGGCGTCGTCGTCGTCGTCGTTGTCGTGAAACGCCCCACGTAGGAGGAGCAGAGAAGGGAGCAATGAGAAATGAGCGCGGTGGAGGGAGGAGGGGGGACTGAACAGGAAGAGGAGGGAGCAGGCAGAGGTAGAAGGGATGAGGTAGTTCAGAAGTGGGAGCAGCAGACTGGCGCAAGGGGAAAAGTCATTTGAGCGCAGGGGGGGATGGCATTGCGATGAAGTGAATCCGCAGCCGTTGCAGGTCTGCCCCCCGCCGCGCCCGCCCGCCTCCGCGACGGGAGCGGCCCAGGGCATGGGGCGGCAAGGCGCGACTGGAACCGCGCAGGAACCCCTGCCGAAGTCTCCGCAGCAGCGGGGGCTGCCAGAGGAGGCACCTGATGCAGTTCCGCAGGGACTGGCAGATTCAGCACCAGCCTCCGCAGCAGCGGGGGAGGAGGGTGCAACGCAACTTCGGACATTGCTTTCGTCGTTTTCTGGTGCCCAGGCAAGCGCGTCGCGGAGCCTGCTGGTTGCTCAGGAAATGATGGGGAAGGGCGAGATCGAAGAGGCGCGGAAGTTAACGGCCGCCGCCAACCTCCTTGTAGTCACAACGGCTAAGGAGGCGGCTTCCGCAGCAGCGGGGGCATCCGTGGAGCCAGGCGCCGCCGCAGTGGCAATCGAGCCTGGACAGAACGCCACCCGCTCCGATGACCCGAGACCAAGATCTCCCTGCACGACTAATTGGCGACAACGGCAGGCTCTGATCGCAGCACGCAAACTGCGTGACAGCTCCCCCGCAGCAGCGGGGGCCCGCGTGACCGAGCCTCTCGCCCTGACCTCGAAGGCGCGGTCGCCAGCGCTTCCTGTCCAAGAGGGCTTCCCAGAGGAAGGCCGCCCGCACTTCCCATCGGAAGAGCGCGGCCCGAGCCATTCCAAGCCACTTGTGCCCCTGCTGTACGACGACGAAGACCATGTGCAGGAGGGGCAGACAGAGGCGCGCGTGAATCTGGCTTTTGCTTCCCTCGTCCTGCGCGCGGGCGCCTCCCTGTCGGATTGGGTCGCAGCTGTCAGGGACAGGCGCAAAGGGGTCGTCTTAGTCTCCTTCGAGCCTGGTGCACCCATCAATCGCGATCAGCGGAAGCAATGTCTCGACGATCTCATCCGCCAGAGTGGCTTCCACGGGAAGGTCGCGCGCGAGTGTGTCGGGGCTCTCCTCTGGGTTCCCGAGCGCGTCGAGCAGTGCGAGGTGCTTCGCTGGCACTCCCACGGGAAGTTCCTGGTTCAGGCCTGGTCGGTGACCCTGGCAGCGGTGGCTCACAATCCGAAAGCAAAGGAAGGCAAACTCTCCATAGCAGTGGGGGGCGTGTTCTTCCGACACCAGACGAGCCTCGCGGGAAACCCGTGGCCCGAAAACTTCCGCAACGGGCTGCGGAACCTGGCGCTGTGGCACCGAGTGCGTATTCTCGCCGGGATCTTCGACGCAGACAGGGGCGATCTTTCGGAGCTGCTCAGAAGTTGCGGCGCGTCTGGTACAGGCGTACTCGGCTTGGCTTTGTGGTGTCCGAAAAAAGATTGTCACGTGACGCACCCGCACTACATCGTGATTCTTGGCCCCGCTCAGGTTCGCGAGTGCCCTGCGAGCGAGCAGCCGGATCTGCCGCACTGGTGGAATCAGGTTTTCCAGCCTCCGCAGCAGCGGGGGCTCCTCACCAGGCTGGAGCACCGCCAGTTGGATTGGGCGGCGCGTCCGACCTGGGCCAGGCTCACGGACGCGGAGCGCAAGGAGCAGGATACATATGACTGGCCGCACTTGCACAGGGTGATCCACAAGGCCCTGGATGCGAACCGCCTCACGGAACACTGCCACACACTGTTCGTTTTCATAGAAGCCAAGAACAGGAAGTCTGGCAAAGGCGCCGCGGCCAGGAAGAAGGATCGGAAGCGGGAAGCCAAGTGGGAAAAACGGCGGGGAAAGTGGGCGGAGACAGAACCCGAAGCAACGGCCTCCGCAGCAGCGGAGGCGCACGGAGACCAGGAGGAGGCGGAGACAGAATCTGAAGCAGCAGCCTCCGCAGCAGCGGGGGCGCACGGAGCCCAGGAGGAGCTCGAGGGCGACGAGGCCCCGCTCTGGGTCGACTCCTGCAGCCCCACGCCGCCCCAGGACGAACAGAGCAACCCTGACAGAGGTGAGAGGGAGGAGAGAAGAAGGAGAAGGAGAAGAAGAAGAAGAATAACAAGAATAATAATAATAATAATAATAATAACGATATCAGGAGCAGAACCCCAAAGAGGACGAAGCCCTCGCAGCAGCGGGGGGGCAGCCGTTCCACACGCAGAGAGCGGGAGCAGAGGGGCAGAGACCGAATGAGGAGAGCGCCCTCGCAGCAGCGGGGGCGCAGCCGCTCCAGGCGCAGAGGGCAGGAGCAGAGGGGGCGCAGCCGCTCCAGACGCAGTGGGCAGGTGGAGGGCGGCGACCGCAGGGCGGCGTGGGCAGGGTGGCTCCTGCCCACGCCGCCCGCGCACCCACCCCGCGCAGGTCAGGTGGTGCTGATGCCGAGAGGATGGCGCCCGCTCCTCCCAGCCCAGATATGCCGTCCGCCAGGCATGCCGCCAATGATGCCACCACCACGGCCACCTCCCCCGCGTGGAGGAGGACGCCGCGGGGCCCCCCCGCTGGAGGAGACACCGCGCCCCACGGCAGCGCGGCTCGTCCCGAGCCAGCCGCCGCACCCTCCGCCGAAGCGGCTCCTGCCAAGAGAGTCGCAGACGCCCCCCCCTCTGGCAGCGCCGCTCGTCCCGAGGCCGCCGCCGCAGCCTCCCCCGCCGCAGCTCCTCTCCAGGGAGTCGCCGCCTCCTGCGGACCCGTTTGCGTTCAGTGACGCGTTCGAGGCATTGCAGTCGCGGCGCCGCAGCCCTTCACGCGACTCCAGCTGACCGCGCGCGGCTGCGGAGACCTCCGCAGCAGCGGGGGTGGTCTCCGCAGCAGCGGGGGTTATCATAAGAGATCTGAGGCGCGGGCTCGGCGCGCGCGCGCGCGAGGAGCCAGGCGCTCGCATTGAGCGGCTGAGGAAATCGTCGTCGTTGTCGTCGTGCTCGTCGTCGTCGTTTGCTTTTTGCTGGGGGGGAAAGGAGGACGAGCAAGAGGAGGAGGAGGAGGAGGAGGGCGAGGAGGAGGAGGAGGAGGAGGAGGAGGAGGACCAGGACCGACACCAGGACCGGGACCGGGACCAGGGGAAGAGCGGGACCGGGACCGGGACCGGGACAGGGATGGGGAGCCCAGGACGGGCAGCAGGACCGACCACGGGACCGGGACTGGGACCGGGACCGGGACCGGGGCCGGGACCGGGAACGGGGGTGCTGGTCCCGGTCCCGGTCCCGGTGTCGGTGCTGGCCCCGGTGCCGGGCCCCCGGTCCCGGTCCCGCTCCATGTGTCAGCTCTTTGTCCCGCTCCCGATCTCTGCCGTGCCGTTTGGGTTCGAGATCGCCAGCCATGAAGGTTAGGAAGCCCGACACAAGGATCGGGCGATGCCGCGTCGGCGAGAAGAGGAATAGGAAACCCGACACAAGGACGGGGCGATGCCGCGTCGGCGAGAAGAGGGCTTCTCGGAAACCGGACCACAGACCTCATTCGAGCAAGCGCGCTGGGGCGGCGGCTCGACCCGCGGCAGCGTCGGCGAAGGCGGCCGCGCGGCCGCTAGCTCGGCGCAAGGCGAGCTCCAAGAAACCAGCCCTCGCAGCAGCGGGGGCTGCTGTAGCCCTCGCAGCAGCGGGGGCTGCTGTCTTGGAGCGTGGTGGGTTGTGGGATGAGAAGACTGCTCGGAGGACAGGCGTGGAAGATGACGATCCATTCGATCAGGCACTTTGGTACCGCGACCATTGGGGCAACTGGTACAAACCAGGGTCCAAGATGCCGCCAGTCGGCAGCTCCTGGCAAGAAGGCGCCGACCCCGTTCGGATGTAATTACGGGGCGGATGAACACGACAGTGCCCCCAGATGGTTGACTGTACGGTCCTCAGGATGACCGCGACATCCCGAGCGCACAAGGGGAGCGCCCCTCCGCAGCAGCGGAGGGATGTCGCGCGAATTTCGCCGAGGGGGGGTGACCTCGGCGGAGGGGCGCGCTCGCGCGCGCGCGGGGGAGCGCGGTTTCGCGCGTCGCGTGCGGCATCGCATGCGGTGTGGGGAAAAAACACGACATCTGTGCTGTCATCTGTGTCCTGCTCTCTCCTTTGCTTCGCTTCCCCTTGCATTCCCTCCTGCAATCCCCCGCCCGCCATTATGTCTTTGTAGTGATCATCGCTTCCATACACGCAACTCACACAGCGCCCCCTTCTCTCACAGATGGGTTCGGGGTGGGAAATCTTTCTCTCACAGAGGGGGGGCCGATGTATCAATGATTCTCCTGTTCAGGCGGATGTGCGCGCATCGAAAAAACTGAGAAGGCCGCGTCGACCCGCCGTTCGTCGCCTCTCTCTCTCTCTCTCTCTCTCTCTCTCTCTCTCTCTCTTTTCTCTCTCTCTCTCTCTCTGTCTCTCTCTCTCTCTCTCTCTCTCTCTGTCTCTCTCTCTGTCTCTCTCTCTCTCTCTGTCTCTCTCCCTCTATCTGCCTTTCCTCTCCTTCTCCTTTTGCTCAAGTGCGGGCAGGCCGCGGATCCGTGAGGCCCCTCCTTCTGTCCGCGCGCGCGACAGGCACTCGTGCTTTAAGCGGGGCCCCGCAGCAGCGGGGGCAACCGTCGCGGAGAATCTGTTTGGGAAGCTGCCCCCGCAGCAGCGGGGGCGCCTGGATAGATGTCCGAGGACATCAAGTCAGGTCCCCTGAATGATGCCGCCACGTTGCGCAGCCGCTATGCCTTGAAGGACTCCGAGGGCCAGCGGCTGAAGGCCAAACTTTCCTTGGAGGATATCTGCGTCCACCCGCAGAACAGAGGTGGGACGTGCCCCTCCGCTGCCAGAGTGGTTAATCTCCTGTGTGGCATTCTGAAAGACAGGTTCCTCTTGAACGAGGCGCAGCACGAAGCAGTGGTTGTTCAGGAACTCCCTGCTGGGAAGAAGGCCGATTGCGAGCGCCTCCATGGCAGGCCGTGCACGGCGCACGCGGACCACAACTGGCAGAAAACGGAGTCCGTGGAGGCTCTACGCTCGGCGTGCACAAGCTTGTCAACGTTCAACTACGGGGCGCTGAGCCACTGCACCCTAACCCTTGGTCTGCTGAGCCTCAAGCACGGCGCAGTGTGGGTCATTCCCGAAGACCACAAAGGATGCGGTTTGGAGGAGTTCCAGACAGGTACAGGTGGCTCCTGGGATATCCCAAAAATGCGTCGCGCACCGAAGTTCACAGAACTCATGGACGTGCTCGATAACGGTTTGCTTTGCGAGGTGCTCTCGTGGGAAATTCACTTCGATGCCGTCTTCGCGCAAGGTCCCGCGATCATTTCCGCGGCCCTGAACGACCCACAGGGAAAAGGTGTGACCTCTCACGAAATCGAGGTCCTGACGTCCGTCGCTGATTTCGTCGCCGCCGCAGCAGCGGCGGGCAAGAAAGCATCGTGGGGATCTGAGACAGGACACCCCGTGAATATCTCGCGCGACGCTGTTCTCAAGGCTTGCGCGCAACGACATCCCGAGTACGCCAAGGCCAAATGGTTCGAGGACATGTTCACTTTCGTCATCAACGTGGGGGCCGCATCAGGGCAGCTCATACCGCAAATTCTAGATGATGATAGACGTTGGGTGGATCACAAAATACGCTCCCTGGCACCAGCCACATGGGGCGTTCTCAACCAACTCCCCATATATTGTCCCCATGAGAAGGTTGCCCTTGTCATGAGGGCGTACTCGCAAGAGCCGAGGTGCGGACAATGCCCCGCGCCGGAAACGGCTTGGGGACACAGCGAGGGCAGCAGTCGGGCACAGGAGCTCAATTCTTTGATGGGGCATGTCCGTCGCACATTGGCCCCCGCATCAGCGGAGGCCCACGGGGAGGAGAAGAGCGCGATTTTGACCGCGGGGGCGGTTCTGACTGCGACGGACACCTTCTACCAGGCGTACGTAAGGGTGAAGGCTAACAAACCTCGTCTGGAGGCAGTTGTGGAGGCCGTGTGCGAGACAGTGCGTCCGTACTATGCTGAAGTACGCGAGGCCTGGCAGAAAATGGAAAAGAACGCACAGAAAGAGTTCCCGCCCCCTCCTGCGCCGTGGACCGACAAGTTGCCCGCGGCCCCCGAGAAACCCGCTGGCCCTCGCAGCAGCGGAGGTGGCGAGGGCTCTCGCCCGCAGCCTGTATTGATAGAGTTCAACGAAGAAGACAAGCCTCTGAACAGGCAGATGTCTGAAGTGTCCAAGCCCGTGAACAGCCTGATGGTGGTCCCAGTGAAATCGTGGCACGCTTCGGCTCCGTCTGGCAATCTCGACACAGACAGGTGGCACCAAGCAAGCATCGCGGAAGTCATGACAGGCTTCCATCGTCACGCGGACACTTGCGCCCAACCCGTCCAGATGCAATATGACGTTCAAGCCAAGAGTGTCCATGTGGTGGCTACTGAGGACATCGCCGAGGGGAAACTGATGCTCTTCCCTTGCTGCCCCACCGCGAAGATTTCCCCGAAAGTCTCGAGCAACCCGCGGGCAGTGGAGGTGCTAGTCGGTGAGAAACGTCCGACTCCTGTCAAGAAAATGGAAAAATATTGGGCACAACCTGATTTCAAATTACCAGAGCTGGAGCTCAAGCCCGCGCCGCAGGAAGCGGCCTCCGCAGCAGCGGGGGCTGCACAGGGCGAGGCGCCCGTGGGTCCGCAGCTCGACGAGGCGGCCCCCGCAGCAGCGGCGCCTGCACAGGGCGAGGCCGAACAGGCAGAGAATCCGTACCAGTTTAAGTTCGGAGGCACCGAGTCCTTGCACTTCTTTTGGGGAGTTGAGAGGATGACACCAGAAGAACTTGCCCGAGCCCAGCTAGTGCAGGGACAGGAGCACTGGAAGTTCAACGTTGCACTTCGACCGCACGAGTTCCAGACAATGACAAAGTGCCAACCAGCCGCACCCTTCCGCGTCTGCAGCGTGCTTGTCCCGTGCATGCACAACACGGTGCCGCTGGTGCGCGGAGATCGGCTGGTGCTGCAGATCACAAATGAGAAGAGGGCCACCGACACCCAAAAAGGAGAAGCAGGCATGGCAAAAGGAGCAGAAAGAGCAGGAGAAGAAACGGAAGAAGGACGCCGAGGAGGGACGGAAAACCCCCAATAGCGGCAAGATGACAATCCCTGGCCAGGGGGCCCACTTCGTGTGATCCCGCCGCAGCAGCGGAGGGTGCGCGAAACGGGGCGGCAGATGACAGCGGCCGATGATCCACCCGTCGCAGCCCGCAGCCGTCAGCTGGAGGGGAGGAGGAAAAGGGCGGGGAGAGGAGGTCGAAGAGGGAGGGGGGCAGCAGAAACAGCACAAGACAGGGATGGGAGAGGTCACGCATCCGCCGCAGTAGTGTCGGTGGTGCGTCAATTATCATGGCGGCGCGGCGGTCGCTGAGAAACGGAGCAAGTGCGAGGGCCTGCAAATGTGGAAAATGTGAGTGCCTCTCGTCCCCTCCCCTCCTCTTCCTCCATGAGATCTCTCTCCTGGTGCATATCCCCTGCCAGGTCTCGTCCTGCTCCTCTCCCTCTATGTTCGTCCTGCCCTCCCCTCGCGCCTCGCCTCCGTCTCCGCCCCCCCTCGTCCGTTCCTGCCCCCCTCCCGTGTCCTGTTTTCCTCTCTCCGTGCTCATCGTCCTGCTCATCGTCCTGCCGTCCTGTTCGCGGGGCGCTCTGTGGGACAGAGGGGCGGTCGAAGCACACAAGGCCGAACCCCTCTGTGACAGAGGGGGGTTGCGCTTTTCCGCCCCGCCCCCTCTGTGACAGAGGGGGGGCGCGTTTTTCCACGCACCCCCCCCCCCTCTGCGACAGAGGGGGTGGGGTCGTGCTTTTCCGCGCGCCCTCCTCTGTGAAACAGGGGTGGTCGTTCGATCAGGACGCCCCCCCCCTGCGGGACAGAGGGTCGGTCAGAGCACACAAGGCCCCCCCTCAAGGGGCAGAGGGGCGGTCAAGGGACAGGGAAGGCAGCTGTGCTCGTTCGGAGAGAAGGAGGGGGATGGGTTGGATGAGATGGAAAGAAGCTCGGGGAGGGAGCATGATGCGGATGAGGAGTAGGAGGATCTGTTCGAGACGAGGAGTCCGCTTTCCATAGCCGTTTTCAGGCGGTTCACTTGTGAGGGGGGCCGACGCCTAGGACGCGCGCGCCTTCGCAGCAGCGAGGGCTTGCGCACGGCGGCATGAAACGCAAGGCAGAGGACGCATGGCGGGAGGTCGCTGTCGGGAAAGCAGCGCGCCAAGATGGCGCGAGCATGGGGGTGCTCTGCGCGACGGGCGGGCTGTGCCGAAGTCACGAGGGAGCAGCGGGATTTGCCTTGGAATGCGAGGAGCGCTGTGTTGTCTTGGGCGGCGAGGGAAGCCTGGAAGCCTTCGCGCCCGTCGGAAAGCACCGCCTGTGGATGTTCAAGGTAGTCGGTGGTCACAGCGCCGTGAAGGGCGCCTTGAACGAAACAAACTTGTTAGAGCAATTGCATGGGAAGCTTCGCGCTGGAGAAGGATACAACGTGGATGAAGCGGCGGCTCCTGTGAAAGAGGCCCCCGCAGCAGCGGGGGTTGCAGCAGGGTCTCCCGCAGCAGCGGGGGGAAAAGGTCGGGATCCCATGGCGGATCTCCTCGGCACCGTCAAGGCCGCATCGAAAGCGAAGAAAACCCTTGAGAAACAGAAAGGATTTCCTCGAGGCACGCTCTGCAGAGTAACCATGCCGATGTCTCCTAAGCCAGATGAGGCCGACGCGAAAGATGTTAGTGTGTATGAGAACAGGTATGGGCAACTAGTCGTTCAGAGTCAGGACCTGCCTTGGCTTCTGCATTACCTGTACGAGGAGAGCCAGGGCAAAAGCGTCCCCGAACCCAACGACGACGACGAGGACGACGCTTTGGACGAGTAGCGCCCGTGGACCACCAGGTGGTGCCCCTCTGGGATGTGGACGCTGGAGGTCAAAGGAGGGCCTATGGCAGGCCGAACATGGGCCTCCAGGATTCAGGATCTGAACGAGGAGAAATGGTCCACAGGCGTGGCGTTCACGGAAGTGACGACGCCCTTGAAACAGCCCACCCGTGCGCAGCAAAAGCAGGTTCTTCTAGCGTTCTTGGAGGACGTGGTCCAGAAAGCCATCAAGCAGGAAACAAAGAAGTGATGTCCTCGTTATCCGCTCGCTGGCGCGCGCCGCAGCAGCGGCGCGCTGACCGCTACAACGGCTTTTTTCATGCAAACAGACTCGGTGTATGCACCGCGCCAGCGGCGCGCTGACCGCTGAGGTGGATGCCTGCGGGTTCCTGTCGACTGGACAGGGGTTAGGGCACGCGCGGGGGATCGCGAGCCTGCGGCTCTCCAGCGCTCGCGCGCTAGAGGACAAAAGGAACTCGCGGAATCTGGCGAGGACGGGGCGGAGGGGCTGGGACCAGTCGGAGGGGGAGGGGGAGGGGGGGGAGGAGGAGGAGGAGAAGGAGGAGCAACAGCAGCAGCAGCAGCACCCGCAGCAGCACCGACAGGAGGATCATTGCGAGGATGCGGCCGTTTGCTTGCCCTGCGGCGCTGGGCTCGAGACAAGAGGGCGGCAGCGTGCGCGCGCGCATGGCTTCGGCATCATGGCCGCCGCAGCCGCTCCGCCCCCAGACCCAGGCGACGCTCGCCCTGCAAACGCGCCTCTGCGGGTCGGGCGCGACCGCGAGGTCAACGAATGTGGAGTTTTTATAGCAACAAGACAAAACTAAAGACCCCGACAGAGTGCTCATGAATCCACGGAAACTACAGAGGCCAATATTCGGATTCGGGTAATTACGTTATGCGCCGCAGCAGCGGCGCGGCTTGCCATTATGAATCTGGCAAACGCATATGGAAGAAGATTCATTTATGCTCGCAGTGGCCGTGGAAAAGCGACCACAAGAAGTGGTTAGGTTTTGGAGTCCGATGAGAAGTAGGAGGATTTGTTCGAGACGAGGAGTCCGCTTTCCATAGCCGTTTGCAGGCGGATCACCAGTGAGGGGAGCTGACACCTAGAACGCGGGCGCCTTCGCAGCAGCGAGGGCTTGTGTTTTTCTCTTTATGTTTTGATTTATTTTTTTTTTTATTTTTGTTTTATATATTTTTCTTTTTTTTTTTGTTTTATTTTGTTTTTCTATTTTCTTATATCACTGATTCCCTTTTTTTTTATTTTTTGCTTATTTTTTTTACTTTTGTCTTTTTTTTTTTGTTTTGTTTCTTTCTTTTTTATTTTGTTTTTTGGTTTTTTGCTTTTATCCTTGTTTTTTTTGATTTTTTTTTT
The DNA here is from genome assembly GCA_963575745.1 of Prorocentrum cordatum. Classification (NCBI taxonomy): domain Eukaryota; class Dinophyceae; order Prorocentrales; family Prorocentraceae; genus Prorocentrum; species Prorocentrum cordatum. Next base: position 343,832 of record CAUYUJ010003958.1, read on the forward strand.
TTTTATTTTTTTTTTTTAGTTTTGATTTTTTATTTGTTTTTTTTTTTTTTTTCATTATTTTTGTTTTTTTTTCCATTTAGGTTTGTTCATTTTTTGTGTGCGTCGTTTTTTCTTTTCTTTTCTATCTTCTTTTTTGTTTTTTTTTTTTTGCGCGCGGCGGCATGAAAAACGCAAGGCCAGAGGAAAACATGGGGGGATGTCGTTATCGGGAAAGCAGCGGCGCCAAGGGGATTTTTTTGTTTCGCGCGAGCCATCCCCAATCTACCTCATCTATCTCGATAATATAAGGTGCGTGGAAGATCTTCAATAAATATCGATAGTGATCCACATGCTGATATGCATGATTACGTTTTCACCAATCTCGAGCGAGAGTGCAATGCTTGAGTAAATTCTGAGGACGTCTCAGGCGACAGTGCGGCAAGGAGGGAGGACGGCAGGAGGGAGGAGGGGGGAGGGAGGAGGGCGAGGGAGGGGGGAAAGGGAGGAGGAGGAAGAGGATGGGGAGGAGGAGGAGGAGGAGGAGGAGGAGGAGGAGGAAGAGCAGGAGGAGGACGAGGCCGAGGAGGATGAGGAGGCACGCAAAATGCGAAGTAAAAAACTAACTCGGCTGGAAAAGGAGGAGGAGGAGGAGGAGGAGTCCGTAGCCGTTCTGGCTCAAGCCATTGTGTCGGCGGGGCAGGCGAGAAGCCTTGTATATAGCTTGTGTGTGTGTGTGTGTGTGTGTGTGTGTGTGTGTGTGTGTGTGTGTGTGTGTGTGTGTGTGTGTGTGTGTGTTTGTGTGTGTGATTGTGGATTTGCGGATGTTTTTTTTTTTTTTTTTTTTTTTTTTTTTTTTTTTTTTTTTTTTTTTTTTTTTTTTTTTTTTTTTTTTTTTTTTTTTTTTTTTTTTTTTTTTTGTTTTTTTTTTTTTGTCACCTCCTGAACTCTTCGGTCTCTGGGAGCAGTACCTCGTCGAAAACGCACCACATCCACCTGAAAAGTGTGTTTACTGCGACAGTCCTGGGGTGTAGGCCTTCCGCAATCGAGATCAATCTTCCGACGAGGTCCTCGTCGCCATACGTCCAAAAGTATCTTGGATTGCCGATTTCGGAAATCTGGTCCACGCAAAGATGGATGTACAGATGCAGCTTTGGATTCATTTTCCATGTTTTTTCTTTTGCCCTGAAAGCCATCGCAGAAAGCTTAGCGTATATTGAAACAAGCTGCTCGCACGTCTCGGCGATTGCAGTCTGAGCATCAGGCCGCATGAACTGAGACTCGTCCTCGGGTAGCGTGTACCTCCTGAACTCTTCGGTCTCTGGGAGCAGTACCTCGTCGAAAACGCACCACATCCACTTGAAAAGTGTGTTTACTGCGACAGTCCTGGGGTGTAGGCCTTCCGCAATCGAGATCAATCTTCCGACGAGGTCCTCGTCCCCATACGTCCAAAAGTATCTTGGATTGCCGATTTCGGGAATCTGGTCCACGCAAAGATGGATGTACAGATGCAGCTTTGGATTCATTTTCCATGTTTTTTCTTTTGCCCTGAAAGCCATCGCAGAAAGCTTAGCGTATATTGAAACAAGCTGCTCGCACGTCTCGGCGATTGCAGTCTGAGCATCAGGCCGCATGAACTGAGACTCGTCCTCGGGTAGCGTGTAAAATCACACTAGACATTGAGAAACTCCTATTACCATTCTGTCCGTTTCGTCATCCATATCAGCATGGGTTGAGATGAGTTGTAGGGCGTAGTTAGACAGCTTTCGCATGGCGGCGGCCTTGCCAGCAAGTTTTGGCCAGTTGCCGCCAGTCGAGCGACGCCGATCGAGGGTCAACCCCCCATGCAATCTCGAAGTACATTGTGTAGCCTTGTACCACTCCCAATTTTTTCTGGCACATCTTGACTCTTGCATCGTAAGTCGGTGCTCTGAACGCGTTCTTTTTCACAGCCACGTGGAAAATCACATTCCCAACAATGTGCGCCGCGATCCCGAGGTCGACGGTGTGAAGGACGTCCACCGTAACGCACTCGAGCCTGAGGCCTAGGACAACTAGGAATATAACGGGTATCGCAAGACCTGCTGCAAGTCGGTGACGAATATACGTTTCGTGAGTCCACCTCGCGGCCCTCCAGCCTGCATCCTGAGCCACATTAGTCCAACACCTGTGCATGTCGACAGAACTTGCTCGGCAGAAAGGGCACATCATGTCGCTCTGGTTCCACTGGGGGAAGTAAAAGACCTCTTTGTAGAAAGACCAATCGCCTCTGATCTGGCAGAGGCAGGCACGGAATCCTGCCGCCAGATCTTGACCTCCACCCTCCAACGCCCGATTGTTCCAGTCAACGAATGGAGTCTGACCACTAAGCATCACATTGCAACTCCATCCAAATATCCTGAGCAAACTATCAAGCGTATCCGACGTCATGTCAGATTTGCGGCACACTGTGAACAAGAACCGCGTCTGAATTGTTGTGCCTGCTGCGACAAGGCTGTTCCATGCCAAACCGTACATGGAGTCGGCAGAACAAAATGCCCCTCCGCCTCCGTGAAATCCGATCGGAACAGTTCTATCCCATATATCGCGTGGCAGGTGTGGATGCTCTTGCACGAAACGGGAGTGGGCCATCGACTCCCAGAAGGCCACGCGGCCACCATCAAGGCCGACGATTCTCTGATCCCACACGTCTCTCCGCCTAGCACACATTTCCATGAAAAACTTGTGAGGGAATATAACTGGATGTGCGATCTTCCTGCCATGCTTCATTGGTACTTCGACCCAGTCAATGGGTGGCGAGCCGAGCGGGTAGCCGAAGAGATTTTTCAAATCTCTTAGAAGGTTTTGAGGCCACTTCCCATATGTACCAACTGCTGCTAAATTGTCCAACCCCTCGGCTCCTTGCTGCTGGGCTGCGAATGCATATTCCTGAACTTTAGCTGACGATCGGGTGCCAGTTGCCCAGTCCTTGCGCATGGTGCGACTGAACGGTCCAGCTTCAGGAGATGGCTCATTTGACACAGCACTCCGTGATGATCTCTGGCGGACGCCTCCTCGAATCTTTGATTCCGAAAGCTCGGGCTCATGATCGTCAGCACGCGCATCCTCAGCAAGCTGTTCGAAGCGTCGTCTGGCACCGCCCTTTCTATCCATGCATCTCGAAAGTGGCGCGCCTCTCAGCACGACAAGGAAAAATGCACAGCAGCATCGCTGGGATGCCTTGCCAATTACTGTGAACCAGAATTATGGGCAACGGAGTGGGTGGTAGAGGGACGGGGAGGCATGTTTCAGTTGGTATTTCATTTGGCATTTTATGTTTGTCTTGCATGCCATAAAGCTCGTTGCAGGTTGGATTTCATGTGATGTGATGTTCATTTCATGTGGATTCGTTTGGCATTTCATTTTATATGGCTCTTCAGTTTGCCGTGTCCGTCTTGTTTGTATACAGGTCCCCTAAACATCGTTTGTTCATTTCATGTGGATTCGTTTGGTATTTCATTTTATATGTCTCTTCGGGTTGCCGTGTCAGTCTTGTTTGTATACAGGTCCCCTAAACAGCGTTTGCATTAAGGGTTTCTTGCACGGGTTGCAATTGTTGCGATCGGTACCTAAACAGAGCTTGCACTAAGGTTTTTTGTAGCCCTACGGGTCCCCAAACAGTGCTTAAACAGTGCTTGCTCAATGCTTGCACTCAGCGTTGAAAGTTCAGTGCGTTTTGCGCCTGCAGGTAAGCGGACGGCTGCGAGCGAACGGCCAGCTCCAAGCCAGCTCAAGAGAAAACGTGATTGCAACTGCGCTTCAGAACAACTCTCCTCCCCAAGCAAAGAAACTGAAGTGCAGAACTCCCTGCGGCTGAAGATACCCCGAACTTTGATGAGACATACTGTCACGCCTCACTCCCTCTTGGTCCTCCTGCGCTTGTTGCCACCCTCCCCAGTCGGCTTCGGGGTGTAGGCATTGAACCTGACGGCCCACTCCTTGATGGAAACGTCCTCCTTGTCAATGGCATCCAAGGTGTTGATCAATTTCGGCAGCTCAGTGTCGTTCACCTCCTCGGTGCACATCCTGTCCAGGATTTTGGTGGCCCTCGCAAGCTTCGCAATATGCTTGTCGAGGTCTTTCACGAAGGTCTCAGAGTACTTACCATTGTCGGAAGATGCTCCGATCTTAGTCTTGATCACCTTGGCATCGACGTGCATGTCATGGTACACGCGAAGCTTATCCTGCACACCAGCCCGAAGCTCCTCGACGCGCTTGGCCATCTTCATCGTCTCTGTCTCGGGCTCCTCCTTGATCTTCACATCGGAGCTCGCCGCCATGGCACTGTTGAACGTGGCGAGGTCCTCCTCGTCGGCGTCGCCCGAGACCTGCAGCATGAAGGTGTGGATGTCCTCGTCGCTCATCCGCTGCCACTCGGTGGGCACAGGCCACTCCACCAGCAGTGGGTCCGTGGAGCCTGTGAGGCGATCAGGCCTGCTCCTGAGTTTGCCACACTCGCGCCAATGCTTGGCCTTGGCCTCGCCTAACTCAGCGTCCATCTTATCCTGGGACATCCACTGAACGTCATTGTACGTGATGTTAGATGTTTTCTTCGTCTTCTCGCTGAGCGACTTCTTCTCTGTATCCTTGCACCTCAGCTGGTGCACGAGGAACTTCTCTAGAAACGCCATCTTGGTAGCGCCTTTCGCCGACGAAGCTGCAGCGTCTGGGTTCGAGAGGAGGAAGTGCTTCATCGACTGCTTCTTCGAGGCCAGCTCCTTACCGTCTGCCTGTCGGCAGGCTCGAGAGATCCCCGCCACCCCACTGCCCCCGTGGAGGGTTGGGCGGGGTATGCGTATGCATACCCCGCTCAACCCTCCACAGACAGTGCCCTGTTTGAAAAATCGTGCGCTGCCTGTGCGAGTATCTCTCGAGCTTTGGCCAGCTCCTCCTTCGACGGCGTGACTGTGCTGAGGGTCGTCTTTGCCATCTTCGGAGCCATGCTGCGCAGCAGGATCCAAGCTCGCTCGAGCACAAGTGGCTGTCGAGAGCTGGGGCCTCCAGAACATGAGCGATCAAGCCACTGAGGCTCCGGACTGCCTGCCCCAGACGCCCCCAGACATGAAGGCCTCCCCACCCGATAGGTTTTGTTGCCCCCGAGCCCTCTCCTAGGCATGAGTTGCGCGAGTGAAATGCGCCTGCACCCCCAGTGGCGCGCAAGATAACAAGTGCAATCCTGGTGGACACAGGGCGCGCGCTAAAAGTGAAAAATGAAACATGCATTTTTCATTTTTCATTTTATTTTTCATTTTTCAAAAACTTGCTTTTTCATATATATATATATGGTTTCATAATAAAATGAAAAATGAAAAATAACATGAAAAATGAAAAATACATGTTTCATTTTTCACTTTTTGCTTCAACTCGTGACCGCACCTGGTACCCAGACGATTCCCACCGTGGCACATCCTGTGTCCTCAGATTTCTGAAATGACTCATGCACTCAAGGGAGCTGAGGGTACCCGTAGGGTTGCAACTATGCCACGAGTCCCCAGGAGGCCCTCGAAAGTCCACCAGGCCTTCGAAGAGGCCGCAAAGTGAAAAATGAAAAATGCATGTTTCATTTTTCAGTTTATGTTTCATTTGGTGTTTCAGCTCAGACCGCCCAAGACGGCCCCAATGGCCTCCAGGATAGCCCCAAGGCAGCCCGTGCGGCCCCATAGAAGGCCCCATATTAGCAAACGATGGCCCCAAGATTTCCCAAGAGGTTCCCTAGGAGGTGGGAGAGGAGGAGGAGGAGGAGGAGGAGGAGGAGGAGGTAGAGGAGGAGGAGGAGGAGGAGGAGGAGGAGGAGGAGGAGGAGGAGGAGGTGGGGGGGAGAAGGATGAGGAGGATGAGGAGGAGGAGGAGGAGGAGGAGGAGGAGGAGGAGGAGGGGGAGGGCCCTTTACAGCTTCCCCCAGCTAGATTGCTTCGCGAATGTAGATGCCCTGCTGGCAGTGAGACTGACACTGAAACCATTTGTGCAGAGCGGAGCGCGGCAGCACGGCTCATGACGGGGTCATCTTCTTGCAGCACCTGCGCTTCTTCTTGCGAGCGAAGAGCGCGTCCTCGTCGATCTCATCCTCCGAGGCTCCGTGTGCCACAGGCGGCTGTGCACGCACCGACGAGCTTGATGATGACGTCGCATGCTGGATGAACGGTGCGACCTCAGCCTTCATGGTGGCCCAGCGCTGCTCGTAGTCCTTGATCTTGCCCGCCTCGTAGTCGGCCGTCGCGTCGAAATGCTCGTTGGAGATCTTGCTATCGACCATGCTGATGTAAGCGGTCAGCTCCTCGACGAAGTTGGCTAGGTTCTGCTTCAGGCCGCTGAGATAGGGATGATCTGGCATAGTTAGCACCCAGCTGTGAGTGACGCTCTGGAAGGCCTCGGCGCGCTCGAGAGACTCCTTCAGGTTGTCGGCCACGATGCACGGGTCATGGCCAGGTGAGTTCATGAACTCCACCTCGTCGTCGTCGCTATCGCTCGTGCCACTGCGTGCTTGAATGATGTGAGCTGCGGCAATTGCATCGACCAGCTGCTGCCTGCTGTTATCCACGTTCGGGGCTGGTGGAGCTGGAGGCTCAAGATCTTGGCCGCGCACGGCGCTGCCATCGGCTGAGAGCCTGGAGTTTGCGCCAGCAAATGCAACGAACTCAGCGCTTTTCGGAGCCATCTCCGACCCGAGCCAGAGAAGGATATCGCCTCGAGCCAGAACGGCTGCGGACGAGCGAGGGATATTGCCTCGACTGGCAAGGAGAAAGCCCCCGCAGGGGCCTGGTATAAGATATGCAAAGGCCTCCACCCCAACGCGAGTGGAGTGACCCTGCTATCAGACACTTTCAGCGTGCTTTAGTCATGCTGAGAGTGCTTTAGTCATGCTTTAGTCATGCTGAAAGTGTCTGATAACAGTTCCAAGGTCGTGCTCAAAAAATCTGGCCAGGATTTCGAGGAGAGAACAGAAACAAGAAGGGCGTAAGGAACCTCCCAAACCTCGTCGAGCCTCGGGAACCTAACATGGCACCATGTATTTGCGCCGCATAGGTTGCGCCACATCGTTCACACTACATAGGTTGCGCCGCGTCGACTGCACCCCCTAGGTTGCGCTACACAAGCTGAACCGCACATATAGCCTACATCATAGATAACATCTCGCAGGCAGCCCCATACAGACTGCAACACTTATGTATTGCACCACATAGTTTGCGCCTCGCATCTTGACCCACGTAGTTCGTACAGCTTAGATGTAAGTGTAGTTGGTCCACGCTGGCGCACTGTTTGGAGTCCACAACGTTTGGGGTCCACACTGTTCGGAGTCTACACTGTTTGTGGTCCACGCTGTTCGGAGTCTACACTGTTTGTGGTCCACACTGTTCGGGGTCTACACTGTTTGTGGTCCACGCTGTTCGGAGTCTACACTGTTTGTGGTCCACACTGTTCGGAGTCTACACTGTTTGTAGTCCACACTGGTTGTGGTCCACACTGTTCGGAGTCTACACTGTTTGTTGGGGTCCACCATATGTGTCATGTGCTCACCACTGTCGTGTCTATCTTATGCACGTGTGAGTTCTTGCCACACGCACCCCTCGAGCGGCAGTCGCACAGATAAACGCAGAGAAGACAACTCAATTCACTAAACTCACGTCTTGACTTTCTCATCCCACGACTTGGCAACCTCCCTGGCGAACGCTGATGCCATCTTGCTCGCGACTTCAACCGAAATCCTCAGGTGAATGAGCTGCTTCTTTTTATGGGAGTACGCCCTCGAGTGCACCCGATCGCGCACTTTCGACCATGTGTTCCCAGGCCCCAGCTTCCCCAAGTCAAGGAGGTCGCTGAAGAAGTCGGACTCCGCATCCTCGGGAGCCGCCCCGCCAACCACATATCGAAATTGCGCCGCACGTCGCGGTGCAGTTTAGATATGCCTGAACTTCGTTCCTCCGTCTCCTCCTCCTTGTCCTCCTCCTCCTCCTCTTCCTCATTCGTTTTTTTTTCAAACCGATTTGAAACAAAACTCTACCTCCTCATCCTCCTTGCCATCCTCCTCCTCCTCCTCCTGCTCCCTCCTTCCTCCTCCTCCTCCTCTTTCTTCTAGCCGAGTTGGTTTTTTACTTCGCATTTTGGGTGCCTCCTCCTCCTCCTCCTCCTGCTCCTCCTCCTCCTCAAGCTCCCACTTCCTCACCTCCTCCAGGGTTTTCCCCGACCAGCCACCCTTCCCCTCTCCCCCCTCCCCTTCGTGTCCCCTCCCCCTCGCCGTCCCCGCTCGCCTTCCCCGCCGATGGTTTTCACGAACACAAAAACTGAAACATAACATGAAAAATGAAACATGCATGTTTCATGTTTCACTTGTGGTTTTTGTGTAACGGAAACGTGGCCGTGACATTAACCATGCATGTTTCCCACACGTTTCTGGATTCATATTTGTCATGTGTTATGTCCCTGGGCAGTCCTCCTTGGTCAGCTTGTCGCGGTTCGCCTCGATGATTGATGTCTCAGTCGGAGGGCGCTTGGACGTGATCCGCCTCCGCTTCACCTCGGAGCCCGTCGTGCCCTGGTCGACCTTCTGGCCGTCGCCCGTCTTGTCTGCCTTGGTCTTCTTGACCTTGCCGCTCATGGCAATGTAGTCGCGTGGAGTGGGTGCAGGCGGCGGTGCAGATGCCAAGGCCTTTAACGTTTCAGCTGTCAGCGGCATGCCACCAACCTGTTTGGATTTTCCACTTGATCTCCAGAACAGCTTAGCTTCGAGCTCGTCGATGTCAAAAGGCTTCTCGATAGTGGTCTCCTCATCGGTGCTCGGGACATCGACCAGCGGGACCTTAGGCTTGGGTGGGGCGGGTACCTCCACGACTTCATCATCATCATGATGATCATCAGCACTGTATTTGCTCTTGTCGATGTCCCTGCAGGCAGCCATCTTGTCGATGATGATCTGGAGCTGGCCGTGACCTTTCGATGCTCGCTTGGTGGTGCGGGCAATACTCTGCAACGACATCATCATAACACGCAAGCCGTATATGGATTTATCTGAGTCAGTGTAGCTCCAGGTCATGGTGTTTCTGGTCAACCACGCGTCAAACTGTTTTTGAAACAACCTTTGATTAGGCACCAACCCTCCTGATTTATCAACTATGCCATTGATCAAGTTGAACTGCTTTGATACCAATGCCCATGAACTCGTCAAGCCTTGCTTGGTCACCTTAGGAACGTTCCATAGCACACCAGGTTTGCAACTAGAGACCTGCACGTGATCCGAAAAGAGATCGTATGAGACATCGTTTGGTAAGTCAATCCCCTTGGTACGTTTGGCCGACATGCTCACACGAACCTTCGAAAACCAAAAAAAAGCTGCGGTGATGATGAGGGTGGTGATGGTGACGGTGGGAGACCTCAGGGATTCTGTGGATCTTTCCAAGCCCCACGGCCTTCCCAAACCCCAGGATCCAGGATCCGAAACCCCAGGGCCCAGAACCCCGACCCCAGGACCCTCGAGCTGGGATGTTCGCCAACGCTCAGGCGAAGAGCTACTTACTCCGAATATGGGATGTGACCAGCGCTACGGCGAGGAGACACCCAACGCATTTAAACGAACATTGCGCGTGAAACGCTCGAACTCATATAGTTATATATATATGTGTGTGTATGTATGTATGTATGTATGTATGTATATATATGTATGTATATGTATAAAGTGCACGCCCCGCTGTTACGTGGCAACACTCGCAAATACACAAAAGAGAGGATGCATAATTCGAGGCGGGGCCATCTTTAAAACATGAAACTAAAGAAACACATGTATAGATAAATGTGCTCACGCTATATATAAAAGAAAAACATTGTTTTCAATGTGGATTTCAAAGAAATCGTTATATTGTGTCTTTAAATCGTACGTCCAGCTGGCCTTCTCTTTTCTATTAACAAGAATCTTGTATATATAGAAGAGTTTGAGCGTGTGGGATGGGGGTGCTCTGCGCGACGGGCGGGCTGTGCCGAAGTCACGAGGGAGCATCGGGATTTGCTCTGGAATTTGAGGAGCGCTATGTTTCCTTTGGCGGCGAGGAAAGCCTAGAAGCCTTCGTGCCCGTCGGAAAGCACCGTCTGTGCATGCTCAAGGTGGTCCGTGGTCTCAGCGCCGTGAAGGGCGCCTTGAACGAAACGACAATGTTAGAGCAAGTGCTTGGGAAGCTTCGCGTCGGAGAAGGAGACAACGTGGATGAAGCGTCGACTCCTGTGAAAAACGCTTCCGCAGCAGCGGGGGTTGCAGCAGGATCTCCCGCAGCAGCGGGAGAAAAAGGTCGGGATCCCATGGCGGATCTCCTCGGAACCGTGAAGGGCGCATCGAAAGCGAAGAAGGTGGCGGCGCGTCGCCAACCGGAGAAAACCCCTGAGAAACAGAAAATATTGTCTCGAGGCACGCTCTGCCTCTCGCTCCGTGCGGTCGTCTTGGGCGGCGTCGGGCCTCCGCTGACTGATTACATGATGCATATATGTATATCTTGTGTATGTATGGTGTGTCGACGTATATGTATGTATATACGTATATATGTATATATATATATATATATATATGTATATATAACACGGACGCAGGGGCGTGGCCCGCGGCCCAGGGCGGGGCCCGAGACTCTGGGACAGGACACAGGGCCTCATCATCGTAGGATGCTCATCATTCTCATCATCGCTATGATGGGGGGGGAGGAGGGGACAGCTACCAGCTGCGCGCTGGCGCCACCGCCGCTCCCCCGCGCCCGCCGGCGCATCCGCAGTGCGGCTGCGGGAGGGGCTGCGCCTCAATTCCTGCAGAGGCGGCCTGCAGGAATGTTGCACTTTTGGCGTCTAGTACAAACGCCCGAGCGGCCCGCTTTTTTTTTTGGGGGGGGCTCTTGGTTCACGGTGGAAGAGGAGACTATCATCATTCCCCGTGCCGCGTTCGCCTTCCCTCGACGACGATGTCGACGACTTCCCACATTCTGGCCTTGTTTTTCTGGGGGGTGTTCTCGGAGTCGTTCGGGGCGTTCGTTCGTGTGTGCATGCTTCTGAGTTTCCTGCGCGTCGTTCGGGCCGCTCGTCCTGGTGTGAGTCGTTCGGGCCCCTCCTCACCAGCCCATCTCACAGCAGCAACCCTCGCGAAGCATGCCGACGGTCGTGTTTTTTCAGGCGTGTGTCCGCTGGTCCCCGCATATCTCCCTTGTTCCTCGTTCCTCCCGCCCCCTTGTACATCCTCCTTGTGGGGGGATGCGGCCGTTTGCTTGCCCTGCGGCGCTGGGCTCGAGACCAGAGGGCGGCCGCGTGTGCGCGCGCATGGCTTCGGCATCATGGCCGCCGCAGCCGCTCCGCCTCCAGACCCAGGAGACGCTCGCCCTGCAAACGCGCCTCTGCGGGTCGGGCACGACCGCGAGGCCAACGAATTTGTGGAGTTTTGGCACCAAGAAGACAAAAAGAAAGACCCCGACAGAGTGCTCATGAATCCACGGAAACTAAAGGGGACAATATTCGGATTCGGGTACGTTATGCGCCGCAGCAGCGGCGCGGCTTGCCATTATGACTCTGGCAGACGCATATGTAAGAAGATTCATTTCTGCTCGCAGTGGCCGTGTCCCAGCGACCATCGTCTGGCGGACGGTTCTGTGGACTACAGTAAGTGGTCAGACTTGCAAGCGCCCTGGCATTTAGTGCAATGCGCGGGCGGGTGGCCCGCAGGAGCTGGAGCCCCCGCAGCAGCGGAGGCGCCGGCCGAGGCGTGCGAGGTCCCTGCTGAAGCGGCAGCGGAGCCGTCGGTGGGCCCTGCTGAAGGCCCCGCAGCAGCGGGGCCGTCAGCGGAGGCGTGCGTGGCCCCTGCTGAAGTGGCAGCGGAGCCGTACGTGGGCTCTTCTGACGGCCCCGCAGCAGCGGGTGCGTCAGCGGAAGCGTGCGCGCCTCCTCCTGAAGTGGCGGCGGCACCGTGCGCGTGCCCTTCTGCAGAGCCCGCAACAGCGGAGGCGTCCGTAGGTCCTGCTGGCGCGCATGGCGCCGACGCAATCGCCGAGGCCGCTTCCGCAGTGGAGGCTGCCCTGAAGGGCTCCGCGGCAACAGCAGCTCTCTCAGCAAAGGAGGTTGCCCCTGTCGCTTTCCCCCAACCCGCCCCGCTTGCTGTTCGCGACATAGCGGAACCCGTGCTTCCAGGGGCGGAAGTTGCTGCAGTGACCGCCTGTGAACAGACAGCCGCGAACGCAGGCGCTGCGGTTGCCCCTGCAGGCGCCCCCGCAGCAGCGGGGGCGCCTGCAGGGGCACTGTCAGAACAAGGCCAGAGGTGCTTCGAGAAATTGATGAAGTTGTCGCGCAGCATTCGCGGAAGGCCGGGGGGAGGCCGAGAGTGGATAGGGCATTCTGCTTTCGTAATCTTTGCGCTTCTGTGGAAGGTGCGCGTCTACGTGTGGGAAGGACGGAACAGAGTCGACCTTTGCAAAGCTGTCTTGCCGCCGTGGAAACTAGAGGAGTTAACCCGCGAGCCTGCGGTGGACGCGATCGCGTGTTGCGCCGTCCCCCGAGAATCGGGGCCACCGGACTGGGCCCCCGTGTCGGAGGAGTATCCTTTGTTTCTATGCAATCATTTTTATCGCAGGCGTCTCCACCGACTTTGTGGATTTCACGGGAGATGCTTCGACGGTGGACGGTTTCTATTCGCTCTCGGTGTGTTCGTCGTGTCCACAGTCGCAGACGGGGACTGCGGTTTGGATTGCATGTTGCGGATGACCCAGGAGGTTTCCACGCGAGGGTCTCGCAGGGAGCTCCGCCAGGACAGTTGCTCTCTCCGACCACCCTGATCCTTCGCTTCCATCTCTGCTGCCCCCACATGCTCTCCCCCTCCTTCTCTCCCCATTTTGCCTTCATGCCTCTCCCATCGCGCCCCCCTCTCCCCTCGCGCCCTCCCCACCGAGTCTCCCTGCCCCTCCTCCATGCCCGCCCGCCAGGACATCGCGGACCACATCGTGCAAAGGGTGCGTCTGGCGTGGTTCCTCGACGTGGTGGTCCTGACACAAGAAGTCACGCAGGATGACGTCCAGGAGCTTCGTCGCCTGCAGAGCGCCTTAGACGACGAAGAACTTGTCCCGCAGCCTGGCCACGCCGCCCCTCCGAGAGCACAGGGCGTTGCCGCCGCAGCAGCGGCGGCGCCGCCTGAGGACTTGGCAGTGGTGGAAGTCGACGCCGAGGCTGTCTGTCAGGAGCTCGTGCAAGCCATCCAATGGTGGACAGGACTGACAGACGCTGCGTGCGCCCTGGACGTAGCTCGGGAGTTGATGCCCGCAGAGCGGGAGGAGCAGCTCTTGAGGTACAGGAACCGCGGCTGCGAGCGCAAAGCCCCCGCCCAGAACAAGAAGCGCGCGGTGGTCCCGTCGCTCCCGTGCTCGAGGATGGAGATAGCGGGTGCTTTCGACGAGCACATGCGCTCTTTAGGCTGGACGCCTGGAGACCGCTTTCCGTATGGAGGGGCGCGTGCATTCATGGATGCGTGGGACTGGGGTTCCATGTCCCGTCTCTCTCTCAGGAAGCGCACGCACGTTGTGCGGCGCTGGCACAAGGCTTTTCTGTCGTCGAAACACGCCTCCGCAGTAGCGGAGGCTGTTCGGCATCCGCGGGGACACGAGACGCAGCACGGGCAGGGGCGCCTCCTGAAGTGGAAAGGGGGGAAAAGGATACCACAACAGGGACAGGGGCCAGCTCGAAAATGCCCTTGGCTGCGGCAAGCTCTGTTTGAATGGTGGAGTTCCATTCGGCACAGTGTGGATTGGAAGATGATCAAAAGTGGAATGCGAAGTACCCAAAGAGAGCCAGCGAAGATAGCAAGGTTCACGCAAAGCATGCTCCAGACCAAAGCGTTGGAGCTCATGAGCGAGTACGTCACGCAGCAGCTGCGGATCGGGCAGCGACCCGCCGCCGTGGAGTTGAGGTCGCGCTGGTGGGCCTCCTGGCGCAAGGAATACGGCCTCAGCATGCGGTACCCGAACAGGAAGTACAAGTGCCCGCTGCCCGTCTTGGAAGAGCGCCTCGAGCGAGGCTGGCTGAACGTGTTTAGGGTACGCGCCGCGTGCGTGCTACTCAACGAGCAGGATCCCGAGATGGAGAACTTCGACCAGTCGCCTTTCCACCACAATGAAACAGGATCAGCTGGCGTGAGGACCCTCGCAGTAGCGGGGGTCGAAGTGCCACTGGTGGAGTGCCACGGCGCGGTGCGGGAGCGGTGGGCGGCCAATTTCATGACAATGAGCGACAAGGATCGACTGCGGAGAGAAGGCCCCCCACCGATGGAGTGCATGTTCAAGGCGGAGGGGGGGGGAGAGAAGTTGAGGCCGCGCCTGCTCGAACACCTTCGGCGCCGAGGGTTCGGCAGATGGGTGTCGGCGACCACCAGCACCAAGGGGTCTTACCGGACACCGTGCGTGCTCGCGTACCTGGACCGCCACCTCCCTCATCTGCCAGAGCCTCCGCAGCAGCGGGAGTGGAGAATTATGATGGCGGATGATCATGGCCCTCACTTGTCCCCGCTTGTGAGTAAGCTATGTTGGTCTCGAGGGTACGTGTTCATCCCGCACGGGGGCGGCGTAACCCCAATCCTCCAAACTGTGGGCACACATCTGAATCAACACGCCAAGCGCGAGTACATGAAGAGAGAAGGAGCCGCGCTGCTGAGAGCCATGAGGCTGGGCCAGTGCGTCCCGCAGCTGGACAAGTTAGAATGCATTGACTTGATGGTGGAAGTGATGTCCCAAATGAGTCTTCACTTGGCTGCGGCAGACGGGTGCTGGGAAACTGGTTTCAAGGCAAATCTGTGGGATGCGGACTTGGACGCGCGCATATGCAAGGAGGCAGGCCATTTCTGGAGAAAGTTGGGGATGCGTGAGAAGGTCGCCGCCGCAGTAGCGGAGGTCGAAGAAGAGGTGCAGGCGGGGCGCTTGAGATGGACTTACAAAGACATCATGCGATTGGTCCTCCCGCACCCTCGACGCGGCCACTGCGACGACGTGTTCGCAAACCTTGGAGACGACGCGGCTCTGGACGAGGGCGACAAGATTTGGCATGGCATGGAGGGGGCGGAAGACGCAGCCGAGGGTCTCCGCAGCAGCGGGGGCACTGAGGGTGGCAATTCCGTCGACGCCCTCGAAGGAGATGAAGATGATGGGAGCGAGGACGACGACGGGTGGAGCGCCGCTGGCGAGTTTGACTACGAATGGGCCAATCAAAGTCTCACCGCAGCAGCGGCGGGGGAGAGCGCGCTGGAGGCACCGCCTGGCCTGTCGACGTCTCGTATGGAAACTGCGGAGCAGACGTCTGAATTGATGAGAACGTATTCGTCGATCGCTGAGGAGTTGCGCAGCTGGGGCGACATCGCGGGGGCCACGTTCATGGAGACGCAATTACGGAAAGAACGGAGGCGAGTGCGTGAAGTGTCGAAGGAAGATCCTGGGGTTCAGCGAGCCCTCGCAGCATACGAGGACGCCCGCGAGGCGACGCTCAGAAACGAGAAACGACAGCGGGATGTCGAGGCGCGGCGCAGAGAAGAGCTAACCCGCCTGGGGGACGACGTAAAGAAAGCGCGCAAGCTGCTGAGGACACAGCAAGCCAAACTCTTAGACGCAGAGGCAGCCATAGATATCAAACACAGGATGAAGCATGTCGGGTTATCCGAGCTGGGCGCGGGCCTTCGCAGCTGCGGAGGCGCGGCGGGTCGAACGTCGAGGTGCGACGCGCTGAATCGCCTTGCGATTTTGGGTTCTGGGCTTTCTGCAGCTCAGCGGTCAGATTTTGATTGGTTTCGGCGGGAATGGGACGCCGCTGGCATGGAGGACTTCGGTGGAAAGTGGCCGGGGACGTTTGCCACATGGTTGCAGAACGTCATAGACGAGTACTTGGGGGGCAACCCGAGAGCTTTCAGCATATTTGTGCACAGTGAGACGTGACGCCGTTTGTCTGGCTCCCTGGCGCTTGCGCTCCCTGCAGCTGGGGGCCTCTGAGAGGCGCGGCCCGCCGCAGCAGCGGCGAGGCGCGGGGTGTGAGTTCGGGCAGCAGCCACTGCTCTTCCACCTGCCTGCGACTGAGGTGCCGCGTGCGCGCGCGGACGTAGCGCAGGCCCTGCGCAGAAGAAACAGGGAGGAGGGGGGACGGGGGAGGAGGTGAGAGGAGGGGGAGAGCAGGCAGGGGGAGAAAACCACGCGGGTGTCGATCACTCCGCCCCTCCTCCTGCTCTCCCCCCTCCTTCTCCCTGATCTCTCCTGGTCATTATATCATTCCTCTCTCTATCCCTCTCTCTCTCTCTCTCTCTCTCTCTCGTTATCGTCGTCCGTCTCTCTCTCTCTCTCTCTCTCTCTCTCTCTCTCTCTATCCCTCTCTCACTATCTCCCTGTCTCTCCCTCTCTCTCTCTCTCTCTCTCTCTCTCTCTCTCTCTCTCTCTCTCTCTCTCTCTCTCTCTCTCTCTCTCTCTCTCTCTCCCTCTCTCTCTGCCCGCCCTTTCCTTCCCTATCCGCCCCGTCTTCCTCCTCTTCGCCCCGTCCCCCTCCTTCCACCGCCGTTTCGGCCCCAGGAGTTCGGCTGTGACGGCCGCCCCCCCCTGCAACGCGGGGGCAGGGGGCGATGGCCGCGGCCACCAGCAGCAGCAGCAGCCCATTGGGCCCCGCAGCAGCGGGGCCTCGGGGCCGACTGTCGGCAGTGTTTACAGCGAAATCTGGGAAGGTTTGGCGACCTGTGGGTGGTCAGGCAGAACCCTGGAAGGGCCCTTGGGCCCTTGTGCCAGAGGGCGCCCCCGCAGCAGCGGGGGCTGCGCCGCCTGGCGTTTCAAGCTCAGCAGCGGCGGCGCGATCAGAAGTTTCTACGATACGCACCCGCCCAGGCGACTCCGTGGTGGATCCGAGCGATGACGAAGAGCCTCAGGAAATTAGGGGCTGCAAGCCGCCCGACGACGTCGAGCGGCGCAACTGCGTTCTTCGCGACACCGTCCCGCGCGAGATCTTCTGCGAAAGAAGAGCGGCTGACGTGAACAGGCCACGGAACGACAACGTGGGCAACCTTTCCGTCCTGTTCGGGAACTGGGGCTCCATGCCGAGCGAGACCAACCACGCGGACCAGCGGCGGAGACTTGAGTTGCAGCTGCGGCATTGCCCTGCTCTCGTGGCGTGCTTTGCGGAATGTGAGGAGCAGATGGAGTCAATCCTACAGCGGCCAGGGAGACCACCGCCGCTGCAGGCGGACGCCCCCGCAGCAGCGGGGGCGTCAGCAGCGGAGGGCCAAAGCAGCAGCAGCGGTGGGCCTTTTGTCGCCCCCGCAGCAGCGATGGCGACAGCAAGAGGAAGTCGTGCTGCGAGTGTTGGCGATTGCCAACAGCTCCAGAATCGACCAGAGTACGAATACTTGACCCTGCGCGGGCGTGAGGACAAGTCCTTGTGCATCGCTGCGCGCGCAAATCTGTGTTACGCAATGCGGCTGCTCCACTGGGAAAGGAGTGTCGACGGCCACTACAAAACAGCAAAAGGGCGCAAGATGGAAGCGTTCTCGAGGATCATGGTGGTTGAGATCTACTTCGATCAAACCTACGCCCACTTCGGCTCGAAAGTGCGGGTGCGCGCGGTGCACCTCCACCGCGACACGGCGAAAAATTCCAAAGGCTTCAACGAGGCTCACAAGACGTGGTGGCGGAGGTTGGCGACCATCTTGCAGGACAACAGCGTTGACATCCTTTGTGGGGATTTCAACATGGCGCTCACACAGACGCTGCCGAGTCTTCGGGGTCTAGGCATGCGATTGGAGACGGCAGCAGCGTACTTCTGGCGCGGATTGGACGGCACTCCGTGCTTGGACAGCTGCGGCATCTTCGTTCTCAACAGGCCTGGCGAGTACACCCTGTGCTGGCCGCTGAGCGCCGTGCACGACAGAGACGAGACGGGGTTGCTCTTCGCACGCAAGTCGGTGATCGGCGAGATCGGGTACCGTAACAGAAGCAAGGCAGAGGCCCCCGCAGCAGCGGGGGCCTCCACCAGCCCATCATCGGAGCCGACGTACTGGCACCACAGCCAGAACGGAGGCCCTGGGATGCCTTACTCTTGCTACTACCCGAAAAAAGACGCCCGCGAGCACCTCCAGGATTTACTGTCTCAGTCAGAGGAATGCCAACGCAAGATCCAAGAGAAGGAGCGTGAGAAACTGAGGCGCGCCGAGGCTGAGGCTAGAGGGGACCACCGCTTCTCTAGTAATCGCGAGGTGACCCTCTTCCGCGCGTTGCAGAAGACGTTCCCGCCAGAGACCGTGGAGGTGGAGGGGCGCTGGCACGGCGGCGCCCACTGCCCTCTCCTGTTCCAAATGCGCATGGCCAGCGTGCGTTCGCAGGGGAGGAAGCAGGAGAGAGCCAAAGAGAAGAAGGACAGGCGCGCCCAGAAACAGCTGGCAGCTGCGCTCAGGGCGCCGCTGCCGCCCGAGCAGCACGGACCCGAGCGCCAGGCACCAGAGCAGCACAGCGAGAGGGACGAGCAAGACGAGCGCGCCCAACAGGCGTGGCGCCCACCAAGATGGGCAGACGAAAACGCGGACGACGGCCGCGACAGGCCCGCGGCTGGCGATGGAAGGTCGCGGCGGGGGGTTGAAAGGGGGAGGGAGGGAGAGGGAGGGTGGAGCACGGGGAGGGCAGGAGGGAGGAGAGGGAATGAGGAATAGGCTGAGCAGGACGAGGGATGACATAAGGAAATGAGTGTCGGGAAGGGGCGGGAGTTGACAGGGAGGGGATAATTATAGAAATAATTATTTATCACCCCCAAGGTGGCAGCCGACCCCGCAGTGCCCATCTCCAGGGCCTGCGCCGCTGGAGCAGCGAGGGCAGCGCGGCGCCGCCAGCTACATCTCGGACGCGATCGCTGCCCTCGGCCACGAGCCGCCAGAGCCCCCGCAGCAGCGGAGGCCACAGACGCCACGGCAGCAACCAACAGACGGGGAGTGGCGCAGGGATGAGTGGTGGCGCACCAAGGAGGGCGAGGAGCGCGAGTGGCAACAGCCGAGCGGCGAGGCTTCCTCGCTGCAGGACCGCATGGTCGACTCCGCCTGGCGCGACATGCAAGTTGCATTCGGCAGCGACCAACGCCCCAGTGACTGGTGGAGCAGCCACAGTGGGTGGAGTAGCGGCCAGGGGCACTGGGAGGCCACGAATTGGAGGTGGGTCGAACACCCCCCCGAAACCAATCCCTGGGAAAAACTTAGCTGAACCATCGCACAGGAGCCGCCCCTCCGCAGCAGCGGAGGGAGGCCTCATCGGCCGAACGTCGACCCTCCGCAGCAGCGGAGGCCTTGCCAATGCATCGTGAGCGGCGGCGACTCGCGCGCGCCGTCGTGCTCGGCGACCGCTGCCCGAGCGGAGAAGGAAAAAGAAACGGTGCTTTCATCGGTGCTGTCGTTGCCTCCTCTCCTTCATCGTTTTCTTCTCCCTCCCCCTCCAATCCCCCATCCCGCCATCACATTTTATCGTCTCCAATCGTATCGGGAGCTCCCGTGGCAGAAGAGCACCCAGAACGAGGTCCTCCGTGACAGGGGGGGCATCTTAGACCCCCTCTGTGACAGAGGGGGGCATCTTAGACCCCCTCTGTGACAGAGGGGGGGCCAAAAAACAAATGATCACTTTAATGCGGCTTCTGGATTAAGCGTGGCGCCCCTTGCAGCAAAGCGGCCCCCCGCAGGGCCGGCCCGCGCGTTCGCCCGTGCGCAGGCGGTTCGCGCAGAGCGCCCCCGGCGGCGCCAGGTCCTGCCCCAGGAGGTCGCGCGCGGTGCTGCAGTACTCGTCGTCGCTGAAGCGCTGGCCCGCCGCCCCCGGCGTGGCCTGCTGCCAGCTGCCCGCGTGGGGCCCCCCGCAAGAGTTCAGTCTCGCCCTGTCCTCGCTCGTGCTGGAGTTGCGCAAGGCCAAAAAGGTTTTTTTGGTCAAGCCTTCGCGTCAGCTCCTTTTGCACTTTGGTGCGAGGTTGCTCGGCCAGGTCAGCCAAGGCGGGGAGGGCGCCGGCCCCCTCCCCCGGCCCGTCGCCGGGCGGCGGCAGCGGCAGCAGCAGGCGGGCGGCCCGGCAAGCGGCCGCCAGAGGCTGCTGGGCTTGCTCCAGGTCGTCCAGCGCCGCCAAGCCTGTCCGGGTCCGCACCTCGGCCAGGTTCTGCGCCCAGGAGCCCACCCACGCCGCCGGCGCGAGTTGCTCTTGGCTGCGGAGGCCCCTGCCGCCAAGGCGCAGTGGCAGTCTGCACTGTGCGCGCTGGGCCTCCGTGAGCGGGTCCAGCCGGGTCAGCTGCTGGTAGGTCGCGAGGAGCGCCTCGTCGTAGCTAGCAGCGGCGGCCGCAGTGCTCGTGGGCGGCGTGCTCCGGAGCAGGTGCGCGAGCTTGCCGCTGCAGCAGTGGCGCAAGAGCAGCGCGGCCGCCTGCCTCGCGGGCAAATGCGGGGAGGCTTCCCCCGGCAGGTCCGCGAGCTGCTCCAGGAGGGCGGACGCGCGCGTCGCCACGCCCGCGCAGTGGTCCGCCGCGTAGCCAGCTGTTCCCAGGGGCACCCGGCGCTCGCCCAGGGCGTCTGGGAGGCCGCCGGGCGGCGGCGCGTGGAGCGGCGCCCCTGCCAGCGTGAGCCCCTGTGGCTGCCAGTAGTCTTCCAGGCCCTGGGGGCGCTCCCCTCCGGCAGGCCAGGCCTGTGCCTTGGTGGGCTGCAGCGCGAGGCCGAGGTCCCCGAGGGCGCGCTGCGCGGCGGGCAGTACCTGGTCCGCCAGAGCGGCCGGAACGACCACGGTGGTGTCGTCCAGGTAGGCCAGGGCGCGCACGTCCCCGGCCGGCAGCCCTGCGCGCTCCGCCGCTCCCTTCAGCTCCTCCTCCGGTCTGCGCAGTTGGGGCCTCGCGCCGCAGGCGTAGAGGAGCGGGGCCAGCGGGTCGCCCTGGTCCACGCCGCTCGTGGCCGTGAGGCGGCGGCAGCGGCCGCGGCCGTCCCAGTAGAGATACTGGGAGGTGCGGCGGCAGAACAGCTCCGCGAAGGGGAGCAGGGAGGGGTCCGTGGCCTCCAGCTCGGCGAGGCAGGCAGCGCGGTCCACCGAGCCGTAGGCGTTCTTGGCGTCCAGGGCCACAAGAACCGGGTCGGGGCGGGATTCTGCGATTGCTCGCGCTGTGTGTGCCAGTAGTTCCGTCCCGGCCGCCGTGCCCACGGCGAACTGGTTTTTGCCGAGGCTCGCCGCGAGCTCCTGCTTCCGGGGCTGCAGTAGCGCGCGCCCCACCAGTCGCCGGAGGATGTTCGGCGCCGCGATGGGCCGAACCCCGCCCGTCGGCTTCCAGAGCGGCGTGAGTCGGGAGAGGGCGAGTGCGGCCGCCGCGCTCTCGGGGACGCGGCCGAGCGAAATCTGGTCGCATACCCCGCAGAGTGCGTCCAGGGCGCCAGGGTCCGCCAGGGCTGCCCTCCAGTGCTCGTAGCGCCCTCCGCCAGCCGCCGCCCCGCTGCCCTTGGGGCTCGCCCGGATGGCTTTCTTGAGCGCCCGGTGGCTCAGTGGCGGCGCCGGCGCGGGCCCCCCCGGCCCCCGCGCGCGCGCGGCCAGCGGCTCCGCGGGCCGCGGCTGGAGGAGCGTCTGCAGCTGGTCCCCAGTCTCCTCTGTGAGCGGGGCGAGTCCTGGGCTCGCCAGTAGCGCGGCTGCTCTCGAGTACTCTTCGTTAAGAGCTTTGCGGGTTACTTCGTCCGCCAGGTAGCTCTCGTCCTTCTGGTCGCAGCCCCGCTCCCGGCGCGCGCGGGCGAGCCGGCGCGTGTGCCCGTCGGCCTCTTGCAGGAGCTCCTCCCAGGCCCCCC
The DNA here is from genome assembly GCA_963575745.1 of Prorocentrum cordatum. Lineage (NCBI taxonomy): Eukaryota > Dinophyceae > Prorocentrales > Prorocentraceae > Prorocentrum > Prorocentrum cordatum. The sequence continues at coordinate 365,617 of CAUYUJ010003958.1, forward strand.
TGTGAAGCTTGGAGCAGCGCTCGCGGACCAGCTGGGCTCGGTCCTGCTCGTAGCTGTCCGGCTGCCGCCGCTGCCGGCAGCCCCGAGCGCGCGGCGGGGCCGCGAAGAGCAGCCGCTCGCGGAGCAGGAGGAGCTTCCACGCCCGCTCCTCCTCCCTGCCGCCAGGCGCCGCCTGGAGCACGGCGCGGCAGATCTCCGCCGTGGTCTGCGCCGCTGCGGCCCGCGCCCCGTTGGGCACGTAGCGGAGCGTGGGGCAGTCGATCATGAACTCCTTGTTCAAGTCGAGCCCGTCCAGTTCCGCCCAGCAGGCTGCCCCCAGGTCCGGAGAGGCGGCGGAGGCGCCTGCGCGGCTGGGCCATGGCGCCGCAGGGCCAGCGGCGGGCCCGGCGGGGGCGGTGGGCCCGGCGGGCGGGCCCGGCGGGCGCGGCCGCCGCTGCAGGGGCGGCCGCGGGGGCGGCAGCGCCAGCGCCATGCCCGGCGCCCGCAGCAGCGGCGGCCGCGGCGCCGGCAGGCGGCGCCGCGGCGGGGGCCGCGGCGGCCGCGGCGGCAGCCTTGGCGCAGCTCCGGCAGAGGAGCTGGTCGCAGTCGTCGCAGTGCTGGAACCAGCCGCCAGGCCCGGCCCCCCCGCGGCAGCCAGCGCAGGTGCCCGTCTCGCCGCGCCGCGGCCGCACTGTGTGCAGAGGCCCCAGGCAGGCCGGGCAAGGCAGCGCCCCCTCCGCCAGCGGCCCCGGGTGGCTCGCCTCGCCGACGCGGACGCCGGCGTAGCCGCAGCGCCGCATCAGCGGCTGCGGCTTCTTGCCGGGCTGCCAGCGCCCGGAGCCCGGGCAGGCGGCCGGCCCGCGGCTGGTCGGCGGCCCGCGGCCGCCTCCCGGCGAGCCCCCTGCAGGCGGCGAGCAGCCCGGAGCAAGGCCTCCTCGTCGTCCGCCCCTGCTCTGTCGAGTGCTCCGAGGAGGGCGTCTTCCTCGAGGTCCCCCTCCTCCTGCTCCTCCTCGTGGAGGTCGTGCCAGTCCCTCCGGGCGCCCTGCGCGTCGCCGAGCTCGGCGTCCAGGTCCGGCGGGGGCTCCGGCGGCGCGGCGGCCGCCAGCGCGGCGTGCGCGGCGGCCATTGCCGCCAGCAGCGGCTCCGGCGCCCCCTCCCAGGCTCTGCCCCCTCTCTCCAGCCTGTCCAGGAGCTCGCGCGTGGCCCGCGCCAGCTCGGGGAGGTCCGCGTCGGCCCCCGCCAGGGCGGCCGCCCGGGCCGCCGCCGCCTGCTGCGCTGCGTCTTCCGCGCGGGCTGCGGCTTCGGCTTCGGCAGCCCTCTCCCGGGCGTCCTCGAGGCGGCGCGCTGCGCGGCCTCCAGCGCTTCTTCCGCCGCGCGCGCCGCAGCCGCCGCCCGCTCCGCCGCCGCCCGCAGGTTGCCCAGGCGGTCGTCGTCGCGGCGCTCCGCCCGGCGCTGCCGGGCGGCGCGCCCCTCCGCCAGGAGCGGCTGCAAGGCCTCTGCAGGGGCCCCAGCTCGCCGCGCCGCGGCGGCCGCCTGGCGGAAGGCTTCGGCTTGGGCCCCTGGCCGGGGGCCGCGGCCGCCGGCAGGGCCGGCCAAGCGGCGGCGGCGCCGCCGCCGCCCTCTGGCGCCCGGGGCGGCGGGGGGCAGGCCGCTGGTGCTCCGGCGCGGGCCGCGGAGCACCCCCGGCAGGCCTGCCGGTTGTCGAAATTTGTGGTGCCGCAGCCGCAGCGCCACTCTGTGCGGCGAGCCGGCGGCGGCTGCCGGCCCCGCTGCGCGCCCCCAGTGCCGAGGAGGCTGCGCAGGAGGTCCAGCTCCGGATGGGCCTGGCGGCCGCGTCGCCCGCGGGGCGGGACGACCTGCCATGCCATGGCACCGAGGGGGGAGAGCAGGCGATCGATTCAGGCCTCCCCCGGAACGCTTTCGGCGAGGAAGCTGCGTGCCGAGAGGGTGAGGGAAAGGGAGTGCGAGAGCAGGGAGGGCTCCGGCCGGGCTGCCGAGGTCGGAAAACCCTCGACCCTCCTCCTCCTCCTCCTCCTCCTTCCTCCTCCTCCTCCTCCCCCCCTCCCCCTCCCCTCCTCCTCCTCTACATTCTGCTCCTGCTCCGTCGTTTCACGTATCCTGCGTTCTCTTTTCTCATTAGGGAAGATGGCGGTTGGGAATCGCTCCTTTTCGTTCTCTTCCTCCTCTCCTCCTCCTCCTCCTCCTCCTCCTCCTCCTCCTCCTCCTCCTCTGCCTCCTCGTTCCCCCCTTTCCCCCTACCCCCCCATACCCCCTTTCCTCCTCGTCCTCCTCCCCCTCCTACCCCCCCCCCATACCCGAAGGAGCCGCGCCTGCCGGCGCACACGCCGCGCCTCCGACGTCGCACGGGGGCCCGGGCCCGCACGGAGGCCAAGAGACGAACGCCCCCCCCCACGCTCGGGGGTGCGCTGCCCGCAGGAGTCCCTCGCATCCTTCGGGCGCGGCCAAGAGGGAGTGGATATCATGGCAGGGGCCATGATCTCTCCCCAGATTTCATGGTGCACTGTCTCATTTCAAGATGTCCCCAGCGCCCCCCTAGGCCGCGAACGTGTCGCCAGCCTTCTTGACTGCCCCCCTCTTGGACGCCCGAATCATGGAGAGGGAGAGGGTGATGTGGATGTGCAGGGTGAGGCTGCTGTTCCTCCTCCTCCTCCTCCTCCTCCTCCTCCTCCTCCTCCTCCTGCTGAACTGCCGAAATTGGGTCTAAAGATCCCGCGGGCGTAACCTCATCCTCCTCCTCATCCTGCTCATCCTCCTCCTCCTCTTTCTCCTCCTCCTGCTCTAGATCTCCCGCAGGGGCGCGGAGACAGTTGATTCATGCATCGCGGCAAGGGCCGCCTTCCTCACTCAGCATCGTCAGACCTACGGTCAGCACGGGATCACACGAGGCATTCCAGAAAGGGCTTCGCTCTCGAGGATCGAAGGAGCTGGTGCTTCTTCCTCGGCGGCACGCGGCGGAAGTAAAGCGAGGCCACCTCCGCCGGCGGAATCTCGGCGGAAGCTTGGCGGAAGTACAAATCGGCCTCCCAAGAGATGGCGAGGTGTTTTAGTTCAGGGTTGCTTGAACGCGCCACATGGATGGATAAGTTTCCAAGGGATGTCCCTGCATAATTACTTGGAACAAGAAAAAGCAGCATGGGCATGAACATGTGGCGCTCCGCGCGGGTTTTTGGGGTCTGCGTTGGGACCCCCTGGCGGCGCCTCCGGCGCCGCCCCTGGCGCGCTCCGCGCGCCAGGGAGTGGGTCCAGCGACGATCTAAGAAATTTGCGCGGAATTCCACATGTTTCAGGTGATGCATGTTTGCTCCCTCGGATGGTTGCAGTCCCATCCTTGCCCAGCCCTCAGCCTTGAGCCATGGGCATGGGCCGTGGGTGTCCGGCTTCGGCCTCCATTTGGGCGTCCAAGGGCCCTGTGTCCTTACCGCGCATCCTTCTGATCCAGTCGTATTGTGCCCTCATCCCAGGTGGGCCAGGGCCGTTTCCTTAGGGGGCCACCAGCCACCGAGACAGCGGCGGCTTTTACCTAGCGTTGTTCCTTCCTTCTGCTTGTTTTTTTTGCCGCCACGTCGGGATCCGCTTCGAAAAAATGCTCAGGATGGACCCCAGGAGGGGTCCGGGGGACAGATGAGGCGTTCCAGAAAGGGTCTCGCCTTCGAGGATCGAAGGAATTGGCATCTCTTCCTTGGCGGAAAGCGGCGGGAGCAAAACGGGAGAGGCTGCGATGGTGGAAGCCGGCGGAAGTAAGACATGCGCCCCGAAGAGATGGCAAAGTTGTTTGGTGCAGGGATTCGGGAACTCGACAGATGCTGATCGGATTTGGGCCCAGCGGGAGAGCCGCCGTGGTCGGAGCTAGCTCTCCCCAGACGCCACCTGGAGGTGGGGGCGGGCGCCGCGAAGCCCGATGCAGAGGGCAGCTATCCCTACCTGAGGGGGGCGGGTCGGCCGGAGGTGCCAAGGCTTCCCCAGCGGGGAAGGGGAAGGTCCAGCGATGCTCTGTCCATCCTGTGTCTCTCTCTCTCTCTCTCTTGCTCTCCCTCTCTCTTCTTCCTTCTCCCGTTCGCTTAAAATTCTGCTCCACCGTCACCCACTGTCAGTCAGAGCGGTGCCCCAGCGCCCACCTGCAGTGCCCCCGCGGCACCTCGACTGCAGGCTAATGTCCGATGTCCGATGTTCAGCGAGGGCGCTGGTCGAAGAACGAACAAGACGACAAAAACGTAAAAGCTCGGAGCGCCGTGCGGATTTCTTCGGTTGGCGCTGTGCCCCCCTCCTCGCCACCCCTGGCGGTCCCTCGGGCGCCGCTCGCGGCGCGCTCCGCGCGCCAGGGGGCCCACTAAGTCTGCAGGGGCCTCCGAGTGTTCATGCTTACGGTCGGACCGAGGTTTAAGATCGAGGTCGGATCGGGGAGGGTACCTTAATGTTCTTCGTGTTTGTTGGGCGTTCTTGTGCATCGGGGGGGGGGGAGGGCACCCTCGAATGTTCTTCAGTTTGGGCCAGCGGAGGGTCTCATGTTCTTTAAAGATGTTATGTTGTCCTAGGTCGACCATCTACGTCGTGTGTGTTGCTTCCAATATTGTGAAGACCTTTCGGTCGGTGCCGCCGACCCTGAAGGCGGGACCTTCCCTGGGGCCGCCGCTGGCGACCCCCTCCCAGGACCCCCGGGGACCCCGGGGCGGCGGCATTCTGACTTGGGAACCAACCCTTTCCCCCCCCCCCTTTCCCCCTCCAACCGTTGGGACTGTTGCTGTTGACGACGACGACGACAGCGTCTTCCACACGCCGAAGATCGGCGGATCTCGTGCTTTTTGCCTCCAATATCTTCATCCCTCCTCCGAATCCCCCTTCGCTCCTCCTCCTCCTCCTCCTCCTCTTCCTCCTCCTCCTCGCCCTGCCGTGAGGGGGCCACGCGCACGGCGGGCCTTCGGGCCCCGGTCCTCGGAAGACGCCTCCGCCTCTTGGACACCTCATGGCAAGAGGCGCCCCATGGAAAGACGAGCGCCTTGTCCTCAAACCAAACGGGTCTTCCCAAACCAAATTTGGGCTTGGGTGACCCAGGTTTTGATTTGGGAAGACCCCGTTAGGTTTGGGAAGACCCGGTTGGTTTGTTTTTGGAAGACTCGGGTTGTGCGGTTTGGGAAGGCCCGGTTGGTTCGGGAAAGCCCGGATGTTTGTTTGGGAAGACCCGGTTGGTTTGGGAAGATCCGGAGAGTTGGTTTGGGAAGACCCGGTTGGTTTGGGAAGACTTGGGGGCGTTGGTTTGGGAAGACCCGTTTGGTTTGGGAAGACCCGGGTTTGGTTTGGGAAGACTCGGCGGTCTGATTCAGCAACATTTGGTTTGGGAAGACCCGTTTGGTTTGGGAAAACCTTGGTCCCGCCTTGTGGGCCTTCCACTCAGACGAGAGCACCGCTTTGAAAAGCAACGAGAAAATAATGAATGCGAGTAGGTATCATTACTTCGTTCATGCTAGCGGGTTTTATTCAACGCGGTGTCCAACGAGAGACCTTCCTTTTTATAACAAAGGAACCACCCTCCGTCCGAGTAACTCTTGCACAATATGACCTCTCTTGTCATGAAAGTTGGGGAAGTCTGTAGCGAGAGCCCCATTTTGAAGGGAATCGCAAGCCATCCGTGCAGCTGCTACTTAATTTCATGCTTCTGGTCGTTAGATTTGAAGTCTCAAGCCAAAGCCACCCTGTAAACAACCTATGCCCTCCATCCTGGAGGCTGTTGCAAGCTTTTTGGGCGAATGTGTGCAGCGCGATGGCGAAAGCACTACATTGACCATTAATGTCCCGCCGTCATTTTAACCCCTGTGCCAGCTTTTAGCACGAACGTGCGCGGCGCTATTGCGACAGCCTCATGTTGAAGAACTACCGCCGTCCATGATGGTCTAGCAGTTTTTGAAGACGAACGCGCGCGGCGCCGAAGCGAAAGCCTTATTGTGAAGAGGACCCGCCTCCATGCGTGCAGATGTTGCATACTTCAAGCTTCAGGCGAGCGAATGGTGAGGAAGTGTCAGGCGAACCGCCGGGCCCAACGACACGACATGGACCCTCTGTGGGAAAAGCTCAATCAATAGGAGAAGGAGAAGGAGGAATAATAAGAAAAGGAGGAGGAAGGAGAAGGAGAGAAGGAGGATGAAGAAGACGAAGAGGAAGAAGAGGAGGAGGAGGAGGAAGAAGCTCACTCAAGCGGAGGAGGAAGAAGAAGAGGAGGAGGAGGAGGTGGAAGAATAATAAGAATAACAAGTGGGGGAGGCCTTAGGCAACTGCGATAACCGAGGAAGGAGCTGCAGAATGCAGGGCCCGCGTCATCAAGGGAAGAGTTTGCTGTGAGTCGTCCTGCGATCTCTCCAGATTACACGATGCAGGCGGTGTCGGAAAACAACGCGCAAGTCATCACGACCTGAGCCTAAGGTAGATTTGGGATGGGCCATCTCATGTTCTTTGTGTTGGGGCTCTCCACCTTAGAATGCTCTTCGCTTTGGGCGTCTCCATGGGCCCTTGGGCCTTCAGTAAAGGGGCTCGTGTTCTTGAACTGCGACTTTGGTGACCGCGCTTTGACTGTACACAGAAAGGCGATTAGGGATCATTCCTCCCACTCCTCCTCATCTGCCTCCTCGTTCCTCCCTCATCTCTTCCTGCTTTCCTCTTAATTACAAAGGAGGGCGGCTTGGGATCGCTCCCCCTCATCCATCTCCTCCTCCTCCTCCTCCTCCTCCTCCTCCTCCTCCTCCTCCTCTACCTTCTGCTCCTGCTCCGCCGTTTCACGTATCCTGCGTTCTCTGTTTTCTTAAGGGAGGATGGCGGTTGGGAATCGCTCCGTTTCCTTCTCTTCCTCCTCCTCCTCCTCTGCCTCCTCGTTCCTCCTTCCTCCCTTCCCTCTCCCTCGCCTTGCCTCCCTCCCTCCCTCCCTCCCCCCTCTCCTCCTCCTCCTCCTCCTCCTCCTCCTCCTCCTCCTCCTCCTCCTCCTCCTCCTCCTCCTCATCCTCCTTTTTCTCCTCCTCCATAGCCGTTTTGGCAACCGCATCTTTTGGCGTAAGGCTCACCCCTGACCCGCAGCGCCGCGTCGAGGGTCGTCCTCGAACCCGCCAGGAGACCATGAAAGGCTTGACGCAGCCGCTGCTGAAGAAGCCTGCCCCCAGGGGTTCGGAGGACGAGCAGTTGCTCAAGAAGTTCCCCGATGGCGACAAGGAGAAGGGGGCCACCATCCTCACCACGTGCATCAACCTCCTGAAGAACATGGTCGTCAGGGGGGCGACAAGGGGTGCTCTCAAAAGATGCGGCCTGCAACTCTACAGCCAACGGTGTCGCTGAGAGCTCAGTAGCTTCTCTCTAGTTCGATACTTTACCATTTGCGGAAGCATGATGTTAACTTAGATTGTTGATTTTTCAAGTTGCTCCGACCGAGCTCAGATTCAGATGGTGGCGAACGGTCCGGTGTCAAGGGAGGAAAAACATCTTGACACCCCCAGGATTGGCGTTTATTAAACAGTCCTGGGCGTTTACTACGCAGTCGCCGATGCTCAAGGAGGAGGTGGTGGAATAGGATATGGAAGGGTAGGTCGATGAGGAGGCAAAGAGAAGAGGAGGAGGAGGTGGAAGAGGAGGAGGAGGAGGAGGAGGAAGAGGAGGAGAAGGAGGAGGAGGATCAGAAAAAAAAGAGGAGGAGGAGGGGAGGAGGAGCAGAGAGAGAGGAGGGAGGAGAGGAGAGGAGGAGGAGGGGAGGAGGAGGAGGAGGAGGAGGAGGAGGAGGAGGAGCAAGAGAGGAGAGAGGAGGAGGAGGAGGAGGAGGAGGAGGAGGAGGAGGAGGAGGGGAGGAGCAGGAGGCGAGAGGAGGAGGAGGAGCAGGAGGAGGAAGAGGAGGAGGAGTTGGAGGAGGAGCAGGAGTAGGAGGGTGGAGGAGTAGGAGGAGGAGCAGGAGGAGTTGGAGGAGGATTGATTGCCTACCGACTGATCCTGTCCTGATCCGGGTGATCTGGCTCGGGCGCCCACTCGCCGCCTCGAGAGCGCGCGGCCTCGGGTCGAGGTCGATGCCCCCCCTCCAGCTCCTGCTTCTCCCTCCTTTTTCCTCCTCCTCCTTTTCCGTCTCCTCCTCCTCCTTCCTCCCTTCCTCCCTCCCCCCCTCACTCCCCTCCTCCTCCGCTCCTCCTCTTCTCGTGCTCCTCCTCCTCCTGCTCCTCCTCCTCCTCCACCTCCATTCCTTTTCCTTGTTATTAATTTCTCCCTGTCGCACCCGGAGGCCAGTTTTTGGGTGGTCCGGGCGTTTTGCCTGAAACTTGTCAGATTGGCAACATTTGCCAAGTTTAATCATTGGCAACAGTTTCACAGATGGAGGGCGGGTGATTCAAAATGTGGCTCTCGCCTTAGCGCCGCGCACATTCGTTTTAACAATGTGAAAGAGCTTCACGGATTGAGGGCAGATCGTTTTCAAAATGTGGCTCTCGCCTTAGCGCCGCGCGCATTCGGCTTCACGTTTTGAGGGCGGTTCTTTTTCAAATTGTGGCTCTCGCCTTAGCGCCGCGCACATTCGTTCAAACAACATGAAAGAGTTTCACGGATTTTCATGATCAGCGTATCAGAAAATTTGCTGTGGAAGGGTTCAGGATTACAAGGTTGCAGCAGTTACGTTGCTTCGCGGTGTTGACGTCCCAGGAATGGAGCTCTGGCACGGGTTAAGATCGTCAAGACGCAGCAGTCAGGTTGACCCGTGGCGTTGAAATCCCGACAACAATGCTTTGGCATGCTTCAGGTTCTTCAAACGGTTGTCTTCCAACGAAGCAGTTCCCTGTGGAAATGAACCGTTGTAGGGGCCTTGGAGGAGGGAGCTTGGAGGGAGGGTTCACTCCAACATCATTGATGGCTCTTGGGTTTTCACTGGTCCTCCTCCTCCTCCTCTCCTCCTCTTCCTTCTCCTCCTCCTCCTCCTCCTCCTCCTCCTCCTCCTCCCCTCCCTCCTCCTCCCTCCTTGTCGTCGTCGTCGTCCTTCTCCTCCTTCTCGTCCTGTTTCTCCTCCTCCTTCCTCCTCCCTGCAGCAACTCTTGGCTTGAGGTCACACGGCCCCCCGGGGGCCAGGGTAGTCTTGGGGTTCCGACTACCGTGCCTCACATCCAGAATCCGCGGGCGTCCCCAACGCGCTTGAGGGGCGTTGTTCTTTCTCGGTGCCAGGCCCGAACGAACACTGACTAACACGTGGGATGACAAAATTGTGGACCAGATGTTCAGTGTGCCAGCGTTGTAAGTGGAATGAGAAGCTGCTGTCGGGAGGCTCCCTGTGCCCGAACTGCCGCACTAAGTTGACGCTGTACACACCTGGCCGCAAAATTCGAATCAGTCGTGATCGCGGGGGGAAGTTCCATAATGCAATTCGTGAAAACGATGAAAAGCCCCAGCCGCATTCCCCAGGAATTCTCCGTGGAGGCAACAGCCGAAGCGCCTCCCCAGCTGGGCGTGGCAGCAACAGCGGCGGCAAGGGCAGGCAGAGCGGGAGTGACGTACAGGCCAGGAAGACACTGCAGCAGGCGGCGGAACTGGCGAACGACCCCGCCTTGAAGCGCATGCTCAGCACCACTGCCACCTAGGAAGGACAGCTGGTTCCCGTCGCCCCTTCGCCCGTGAACGTCGCGCTCGTCGACGCGCTCAAGAAGGCGGAGGGGGCGGCTGAGCATGCAGAACACATGCGCGACCAAGCAGTGGCAAATGTGGTCAGACTCCGCAGCAGCTTGGCGGCTGTGGAGGAGAAGGAACGCCACCGAGTTAGCAGAGGCGCTGAGGGCCAAGAGGGCGGCGGCAGCAGCATGTGCCAAGGCCGAGGGCATCGCGCCCACAGGCACGGGCGACGCCACCACCAGGCCCAACAGGCTCTTCGCCATCGAGTGGGGCGAGAAGTTCTTCCAGGAGGTGGACGCCCTGGAATGCGAACCTGCCGAGAAGGAGGCGCTCACCAAGCTCCAGACGCAGCTGGAGGAGGCGCGCTCAACCTTCCAGGGGCGCGAGGAGGATATCAAACGTTGGTTCAAGCAGGCCGACGACTACAACCGTAGCATCACGGAGCGCATGGCCATGATGCGGCGGGCCGCTGACACGAGTGCCCAGCCGCCCACGGCGACGCCCCAGCAGTGGAGGTTTCCAACGTAGCAGCCGAGGCACAGGGCGCTGTGCAGCAGCCTGCTGGCGCGGCGCCTGCTGAGCCCACCGCAGCCGAAAAGGAGCTGGAGGAGGCCGCCGTCGCGCAGGGGGCCAAGCTGCTCCCGGAGGCGAAGTTCAAGGCGAAGAACGAGAGCCACGAAGGCGTAGGGCAAGGGCGCGGCCGCAGGAGCGGCCGCTGCCAATCCTACAGCATGACGGTCGACCACGGGGACCCCCCGGACCCGCAATGCTGGGGGCGCAGGCTGGCGATGGGGAGTGCACGTCGTTGTTCTATGCCAGCGTCGCCAGTCTGAATGCCAAGGCGTGGAAGTATGTGTCGCAGCACGCGCGCCGTCGCGATCGCTGGGCCACGGTGGAGACTCACGTCCACATGGGGTCTCAGATCATGAAGTGGGACAAGACACCATGCGCGCTTATCGCATGGCTATGAATTCGGCTCACCGTTCCGCCAAGACCGCGCCCGATCGATGAGAAAGAGGCCGGTTTCAACGAGGGTGGCGAGATGTATTTCTCTAGATTCGACAATTACCTGAAGCGCGGGCGGCAGCTAGACTCTATCGGGCCCTTGGCCATTCGGCGTGCGACGGCTTCTGCCCGACGGCCTTGCAGCAGCGCAGCTACGCCGTAGTCCTGGTGGCCCTGTGCGGTCGCCCCGTCCATCGAGATGACTGCAGGAATCTGGGTCGTTTCTCAAAATTGGGCGGCCTGTTGCGCCCCCTACGCGCCCCGTGGCTTGTCGCGGGCGACTACGACATGACGCCAGAGCAGCTGCGCCACGTGCCCTTCTACAAGTAGACAGGCGGGGCCATCCGCCAGCTGCCTGGAGTCGAGGGCACTTGCGCACAGAAACGGCCATGAGACAATGATCGGTTATCTTCTCCTGAGTCCCAGTGCAATTCCACGTGGGCAGAGTGTCTCAGTGGTTCGCAGTGTTCCTGTTCCCTGGAAGCCTCGCGTAGGTTCGTCCATTTCTTTGAGGGCCTCGGGCAAGCTTTAGAGGGCTCGGGAACTCTTCCTTCCAGCCGGGCACCCGCAGGTCCCGAGACCCAAGTGCGAGCCCTCGCCTGGCTCCAAATCCAGCCTGGCCAGGTCTAGGCGGGTTGCCCAAAGCCAGGCCCCCTCGCCCCGCAGGATCGAAGGTTTCCAGGAAGTTTTCGACGATCTCTGCGAGGCCCCCCCACCGGCGCCAGCTGCGGGGCCAACGCGTCCCAGGGAGCTTTGGGGGAGGATCAGGAGTTTGATTTTTTTGGCCCCGAAGAGGAGGGGGACCCTTGGGCGCATGAGTTCAATGTTTAGAATGACTTGCAGCTCGTGCGCAGAGAGCTTCTGTCAGTGTTGGCGCGGACAGCGCGCGGACTGCAGCAGAGGAGAAATCTGCGCCGAATAGCGTGGGTTTGAGTTTCCAGGCGCGCGAGGTCCAACTCCTTAACCCTTCGGCGGCGCCAACGCCGTCGCCGGAAGTAGCTGGGCGCCGCGGAGCGCGCGCTTGCGCGGACGAGGATATTTTCCAATCGTAAAATGACTCCATCCCAGCAGGATGCCCCTGCCCTTGGCGGCTCGCCCATCGAAGCCCGCGTTTGAAATGCCCGCTGCGACGTGGACTGATTGTCGGCGGCAGGTGGGATTCAAGTCAGGATCTGCTGTGCTGGGCAGCCCTTCCCCCGCCCTGTCCTCTTCAGTAGCATTTAGGCTCGAGCCCCAAGCTGGCCAGCTCCTCGGAGGGCCGTGCGCGGCATGGGTGACAGCCGTGGAGAATGCTGTCCGTGCCCATCACGACACCAGGCCGTCCCTTTGACCATCTCGCGCAGAGGGGCCCAAGTTCGTCGAGGAACCCATGCGAGTCACAGCCCGCGTGCGAGAACTCGCCCTACGTGACCACCGTAGCCAGTGGTGGGCGCGCGCCCGCGCCATCCTCGCAGGCCCCGTTCGCCGCCCCAGTCGAGACAATGGATGCCGACAACTTCAGGAATGCGACGCAGCAGGCCGACCTCTACGGGCTTCGCGACCAGACGGGGTACATGTCTTCCTTCGTGCTGGACAGGAGGCGCCCCGGGAGCAGTGGCTATTGATATTTGCCCAACCCTCGCGCGTCAATGGTTGTGTGCTGGAAAATTTCGATTGCGGCCGAGAGACTTGCGGCGCGGGTGCTGCCGTGCGAGCATTTGCGGCTGAACTCAAGACCTTTGTTTCCGCTCCCGAGGCCCTCGGCGTCCTTCGCAAGTCTCTGAAAATGAACGTGCTGCCCGCGTTAGAGCTGGAAATGGCTGATGACGCCCTGATCCACCCAGCTGATATCAGGGGGCATCAATCGATGCATGCCAAGAAGCTGCGGGGCCCACGTGAGCCGAACATTGGGATCAGGGGTGTCTGTCGCTTGTTCCGCTCTGAAGCTGAATATAACTCCCTCCTTGAGCTGACCACCAGCGTGATCTCCCACGGTGCCAAGACCATGAAGGCCAAGGCAGGCTCGGGCGTGGGCGTGCTCCCCCCCAGTTGACATCCAACGGCAACCAGCGGATGCGATCACGGAATTGGTACATGCATTCGCTTCTGCTTAGACGGTGCTGGCGTGGCCTGCCCAGATCCAGCTCACCGTCTGTTATTTGATTCCAAAGAAGTCCAGTGACGACCGTGGCATCGGCATGATTTCGATCCTGGGGCGCTTATGGTCGCGCACTCGGGAACCACTGGTACGCCTGTGGAGCGCAGACGAGGCTAGGACGTGGGACGCAGCGGCGGAAGGCAACTCCTGTCTCCGCGAGGCCGACCTCCGCCATGGGTGATGACCTTGCGCACTGGCATCGCATGCAGTGTGGACAAGGGGCTACCAGACGCGCAGGAGTTCCACGACACCACCCCATGGCTTTCATTGGTAAAGGCTGCCCTGAGACTACACGTTCCACCTACTGCCCTCTACCTCGAATTGTTGCCGTGAATTTCGGTGCGTACCCTCTCCCAGGTTTGCGCAGTGCGCAAACCTTTCGGCCCGTCATCCAAGGACTGCGCGAGGGCACTAGGTTCGCCAAACGTATCACCCACTTCGTGGTGCAAGCCGTCACTGTGGCAACTCCACTGATGACCCATCGCGTCTGGGTAGATGACATATGTGAGAAGATAATGGGCTCTCGCCAGGCTGTTCGCACCAACCTTGTCTGAGGGGTGGTGAAGACAGGCGGAGAGCTCGCCGAAGTTGGCCCAAGTTGGCCAACAAGTCAATCACCATGTGTAGCACTTCCTCCGACGCATATGCAGTGGCCTGTTCGGCCAGGCTGGAAGGCTATCCAGTCAATGTGATGCGCCAGGTGCCATGCCTGGGGGGTGATTTCAGCTGCGGGCGGACGGACAGGGCCATGCGCGCACAGCGCCAGGCCAAGCACTCGACCATGTCTGTCGAGGTCAAGCGATTCACTCGTGCCACGAAGCGCTACAGCATCATGATGCGGCTTGAGCGCAACGGGTGCCAACTTGCTGGGACTTGCGGATTTCAGATTCACGGAATGCTTGGGAGTCAATTACACATGTGCAGACGCCGACGGGGACAGATCTGTGCAACGGGCGCCCGAGGTGGATGCCTCACTACGGTTCTCGACCTATGAGCCCCTGGAGGAGATCCAGTAACCGCGTATCTTGCCAAGTACATCGACCAGTGGCTCACCACATGGCAGCAGCATCCAGACCTGCGGCGAGGTATCCGCATGGCCTGGCCCAAGGTGCTTGCCCATGTGCGATATGCGCACCACTGAGCCTCCACTGCAGTCCCGCGCAGTGCGAGGGCAGATCTCGGCGACCATCCTCACGCGGCTGCGCATCCAGTGAAAACCCAGCCGAGGTCGACGACTGGCCACTCACTTCGCTGCAGGGCACCAAGTAGCGATGGCAATTTCCAGATAGTATCTACACGGGCAATCCGCACCTGGACACCCACAGAGACTTATTGCTGGACATCCGAAGGTCAGCTGAACTGGTAGCGCGGCGGCAGGCGGCGAAGCATTACTGCGGGGTGGGGGGCTGGAGACGGGAGCCGACAATGCTTCTTGCCGGCTCCTATTCGAGCAGGTTTGCAAATCATGTCAGAGCTCTTTGTCGCTATCGGTGCTGGCGGCTGCTGGGCCCGCCAACGCCGCCAGGTGAATTGAAATAATATAAAAGGCAGCAACCTGTGCGAGAGACGGGGCCTACACCCCGAGACGCCACTTCATCGTTTCTGGGAGTGCGAGAAGAATTATGACGCTCTGCCTTGCACGCGGTCCGCGCCCCTTGTTCCTGAGGCGCTGGCCCAACACGATCTGGCGGAGTGCTTCTGGCTGCGGGGCCTCATTCCGCAGCTATGGCCAACTGTTCCTGAGCCTGAGGATGACCCCCCTCTCGGGCACACTGTCATCAACAGCATCAAGCAGGGAGTCTTCGGAGCAGGCAGTGGACACTGCCCAGTGGAGATCTTCGGGTGCGCTAGCGGCGGCAGGGGCACGGCACTGCCGCGTTTGCGCAGGGTCGGCGTCGCCATCGCTTGCTTCGACCAGGTCCTACCAGATATTGACATTAGGGGCACAGTGTTCAGCCCACTCGGAGGATCGCGCCAAGTTGTGGCACGAGGTGAGCTGCATGCTTTGTATCGCGCTTTATGGAGCACCACGCGATACATAACGTTTGCCAGTGATTGCGATGATGTTGTGGTGGGATGGTACAACTGAATGTATGTGAATCCAGCAGGTGACGACGCTGATACATGTAATGAGATAGGTCAGCTCATGCGCAACACATGTCCTGTTGAGATTGCCACGCTGTGGGCAAACTCCCGTATGACGACCAGTTATGCGGTGGAGGGCAAGGCAATCAGGTACTACGTGCTCGGCAATTTCGTCGCGGACGATTTCTCTGGATACGCTGCCAATCGTGCGAAGCTCCCCGCCAATATCCGCCATGCAGCTCTCATGATCCAGCGAGTTGCCCACCTCATTCGTCTGCGCTTGTTGCGGGCCGCGCTCGACAGTATCCGCGTTGGACAGAAGCTGGAGAAAGAGAGGAAGAAAAACCTGAGCCCCAATGCCTTAGGGGCACCTGTGAGACCCCTCCTCCTCCCGTGCCGCCTTCCCCTGCCTTTGTCTATGCCGCAATGTCTAAGCGCCGTTTCGCCGAATGTGGTCGGCGATGCATCAAGTGTTTTGGCTCCGCTACCTTCGCCACCTCCAGGGAATTAGTGGATTCCGGTTGTCCGACAATGTTAACGGGGTGTTTTTTTCGGCGATCTTGGGGTCGCGAATCCATCTCGCGGGGGGTTGGGCCCATCAGACGCACACCCTGAATGTCCGCCCGACCCTGCAGGCTTGGTCCTGTTCTGAATGTGGGGCGATCGCCGATAAGGTTTTGCGATCCTTTAATCCCCCTGCTCCCGTAAGAAGACCGCTACTGGCAGAGAGCATCTCGACAGGATTGCTAGGGGTTCACACCCCAAAGTTCTGAGCCGTGCTGAGCAGTCAGCACGACGCCCCAATAATCTCCAGCCAAAGCCTTCGTGAACCATCGAACTTGCATCGCAGCGGTGTCCACTCCAGTCCACTCCACTCCACTCCTCCTTCCTCATCCTCCTCCTCCTCCTCCTCGATCCTGCTACGCCCTTCGGGAGGCCGAAAAAAAACCCAAGCGCCACCAAGCAGGAGCCCACTCTCCCTCCGTCGATGCTTTCGCGTCGGCCCATGTCGAGGCCGGCGGTCGGACTGACCTTCTCGGGTACGTCGTCTCTTCCTCGATCCTGCTATTCGATCGTCCGCCTCGATCCTGATCCTGAACCTGATCCTCCTCCTTCTCCTCCTCTTCTTCCCTGTCTGAATGACCGAACTGAAGGGCTCATCAACATCATCATCAGCATCATCATCATCATCATCATCATAATCATCATCTGCATCATCAACATAATCAACATCAGCATCACCATCGTCATCGTCATCGTCATCGTCTTCATCATAATCATCATCATCGACATCACCATCGTAATCATTACCTTTATCACCATCATCATCATCAGCAGCATTATCATCATTGTCATCATCACTATTGGTATTATTATCATAATTATCGCTGTCACCATTCCATCCGTATCATCAGCAGCATCAGCATCAGCAGCAGCAGCAGCAGCAGCACCATCATCATCATCATCATCATCATCATCATCATCATCATCATCATCATCATCATCATCATCATCATCATCGGCAACAGCACTAACATAATTACCATCACCATTGTCACCGTCATCGGCATCGTCATCACCAGTACCCGCAGCATCAGCATCGTCACCACCATCATCGTCAACACCATCCTTACCATCATCACCACCCTCATCATCAGCATAATCGTCATCACCATCATCATCTTAATCGGCATCATCATCACTACCATCATAATCATTATCATCATCATAGTCACCGTCATCACCATCATCACCATCATCATGATATACAGCATCATCATCATCATCATCATCGTCATCATCATCATCATCATCATATACCTTACCATCACCATCATCATCACTATCATCGCCATCCTCATCAACAACAACAACAACATCGTCATCACCATCATCATCCTCACCATCACCATCATCACCACCCTCCTCCTCCTCCTCCTCCTGCTCCTCCTCCTGCTCCTCCTCCTCCTCCTCCTCCTCCTCCTCTCTACTCCTCCTCCCCAGGGGTCCATTTCGATCCAGCTGTTCCAATTCGATGATGCTCGATGCCGATTCTGACCGACTCGATCCGAGTCGATCCCCTGGGTCACCCACGGGGGCGCGAGGATAATCGCGCTTCGCGCGTCGCGGTCTGGGCCAGGGCGGCTGCCCTCCATCAAGAGCGGCGGCGCGATGGCGCGGTGGGCAAAGATCACCGCGCGTCGCACACCGCGGGGCGCCATGCGCAAAGTTTGGTGACCCAGATCTCGACGTGACGACCGATCCGATGCGGCCCACTGTCTGCTCGGCGCTGCTCGGCCACGCGCAGATGGGGGGTAGCGGGAGGCGGGAAGGCTTTTTGGAAGCACCCCTGCTGCTCAAGAGCCTCCCCCCCTCCCGCTACCCTTTCGTGCGCCGCCGCGCTGCTGTTCATGCGGGCGCGGCCACTTCGGTTCGATCCCGAGTCGACTCGGTGTCCCGATTCGATGCGGACCGCGCCTGCCCCCCTGAGCGAGTACGGCAGGGTCGTGCCGCGCTGACGCGGCCGCGACCCCAGCGCGGGCAGCCCAAGGGTCGGCCGATGCGCTAACGGAGGGCCGCGGTCGTTCGAGGTCGAAAGATCTACGCAGCGCTGGAAGCCGACTGGCAAGTCGTTACGACACGAACCCGCCGTACCCCCTTCGAGCGCCCCCTCCGCAGGTCGGCGCAGGGCTCCTGAACGTGCCGGTGGCCTTCATGTACTCGTCGGTGCTGGGCGGCGTGCTGGACATGGTCCTCTCATCCGTGCTCGCGACGGGAGGCTTCCTGCTCATCGGCTACTGTTGCTCCAAGACGGGCGCCCGCAGCTACCGGGCGCTGATGTCCGTGTCCGTGGGCCCGGCCTGCGGCAAGCTGATCGACGTGATGCTCTTCTTTCACACGCTCTTCAGCTGCGTCGGCTACATCACGCTCATCGGGGACTTCACCACCAAGAGCATGTCCGGTCTGATGCCCGGCTCCATCTTCGCCACGAGCCGCGCCTTCGCGACCGTCACCATCGTCGTGCTCATCATCTTCCCCCTCTCGCTGCTCCGCGACCTGAAGTCGCTGAAGCCGTTCTCCGCGATGGGGCTCGCGGCCATCGCGTTCTCGTGCCTCTACGTCTTCTACGAGCTGTGGGCGACCTCAGATGAGAACACGCCGATGCAGACAATCAGCGACCACTGGTGGTACGTCAAGTTCGACACCTTCAAAACCATCGCGCTGTTCAACGGTTCGTTCTCTGCCCACTACAGCGCACCCACCTTTTACGCGGAGCTCAAGCAGAAATCGTTCAACCGCTACGCGCAGTGTGCGTTGTGGAGCTTCGGCATCTCCACGATCCTATTCACCGTCTTCGGCGTGGCGGGCTTTGCCCGTTTCGGAGACGACGTGCTGGGAAACATCCTGAAGAGCTACGATCCCACCAGCATCCCCGTGCAGCTCTCATGGATGTGTATGAACATCGCAACCATATTCGTCTTCCCCATCGCGTTCCAGCGCATGCGCGCCTCCTGGACCGCGCTCGTCAACAAGCCTCTGGGACTGCACGGGAACTCCGCCATCCCGTGGACGACGATCGGGCTGCTCGCCGCAAGCACCTACTTCGGCATCGCCTTCACGGACATTGCCGTCGTCAAGCTGATCAAGGGTGCGACTCTGGGCGTCTCCATTATGTTCATTATGCCAGGCCTGGCCTTCCTCGGGATCAGCAGCAAGGGCGGCAACTACAAGGACTTCGAGCGCAACTTCTCCCCAGAGATGGTGCGCCAGATCTCACCGAGCAAAGAGGTGTTCGACCAGGAGCCCACCGGCATGGTCAGGGCCTTCAGCTACGTCCTCGTCGTCGTCGGTGTCCTCCAGGGCATCTTCGCCCTCCTCAGCCACTTCAAGCTGATCTGAGATCGCGCCTCGCACCGCGAGGCACCGAAGCACTCCACTACGAGCCCCCCCCCTCCCTCTCCTTGTCCACCGCCTCCGCGCCATTGCGATGCGTGTTCCGACACGCCGCGAGAACCGAAGCATAGCAGGATTTTGGACACTCATACATGTGCGCTACAGAGTTGCATGTGTTTTTGAGCTGTGCGCGGCAACAGCGGCGGTTGCAGCGCGGCGTTGCCGTTTTTCTGGGCCAGTGGAGGCTTCGGTTTCGAGTTTTCTACACAGCTGCGTGCGGCAAAAAAACAAATTCTAGACGCCTCGCGTAACCCCACCAGCCCATCCAGAAACGATGCCCAGAGGAATTGCTTCGATCAGGGAAGTGGGCAGCACACAGAGGAAGGGTCCCCCAGTGGAGGCCTCTTGGAGCTTCTTGGGGCCTCTTGTGGGTCTCTTGGGAGCCTCTTGGAGGCCTCTTGGGCGCTTGTTGGGGCCTCCTGGGGCCTCCTGGGCGTTTCTTGGGGCCCTCTTGAAGCGCTCTTGGGAGCCTTGGGAGCGCTCTTGAAGCCCTCTTGGGCCGTCTTGAAGCCATCTTGAAGCCTCGGATGGCCATCGGAAGCGAAAAGGCGAGAAAGCGAAAAACATAGATTTTCCTAAGGTTTTGGAAGGATTTTGGCCTCTTCCAGGCCTCCTGGGGGAACTCTTTGACCACTTGGAGCCGTCTTGGAGCGGTTGGGGCCTCTTGGAGCATTGTGGGAGCCATCTTGAGGCATCATCTTGTGATATCTTGAGCCATCTTGGAGGTCTTCTTGGGCTCTCCCAGGCGCTCTTGGAGTCATCTCAAGCAGTGCCTCCCCCCCCAGGAGGCCAACATGTGGCCAAAACCGGAATGAATCAATGATGTTGGCATTGTCGCCGAGGCCTCTTGGAGCGTCTTGGGTGCCTCAGGGGAGCCTCTGGGGGGCCTCTTGGGGGTCTCTTTGGGGCCTCTTGGGCCCTCTTGGGGCACCCCTGGGAGCCTTCTGAGCGCTCGTGAAGTCATTTCGGAAAAGATGAATCAAAGAAGGGGGGTTCCTTAATTAGCGTTGCCACCCCAAGAGGCCAAAATGGGGCCAAAACCCGCGTAAAACCAATGATTGTGGCTTCCTCGCCGAGACCGTTTTGGACGCTTCGACCGCTCGCGGAACGCCCCGTCTAGGTCCAGGGGAGGGGTAAGCCTCCCAGAAGGGGAAGAAGGGGGTGGAAGCGGAAACGACCTAAACCACCTACGCCCAGAAGGCTGGTGGGATTGTGCGAGTGCCGCGTCGAAATGCATGCGCGGTGGCTCTAATGATGTCTCCGAGCAGGATCCGTAGAAACGTTTTCGGGCTGTCTAGGAAGCGGTTCCACGGTGCTGTAGCGTGACGCAGCCAGAACATTGCAGGTCTGTCAAGTTAAAGTTTGGGGGGCTGTCCGGGGGAATCTTGGCGGCGTTGAGGCACCTATTCCTTCCCGCCTCCTCCTGCTCCACCCCTACTCAGATCCTTCCCCGTCTGTGCTATACAAGTGTAGACTCCAAGCAGTGAGTTACTACACTGTGGAGGTGAAGGATGCGCGGAGTAAGCTATGTGGTGTTTGCTATGTTGTGTAAACCATGTGGTGTGATCTATGTTGCGTAGGGTATGCGATGGACCATACACTGGTGTGAGCTATGCTGTGAACGCTATGCGGTGTATTCTATGCGGTGAGAGCTGTGTTGTGTAAGCTATGGTTCCCATCCAGGGCACGCGGCGTCCACGAGGCGCCCACTGGCGGGCACCAGGGGAAACCTCGGTACCCACCCAGCGCACGGGGCGCCCGCGAGAGCCCACGAGGCACCAACGGGCGGGCACCAGGCGAAACCTCGGTGGCCTCACAGGGCCCAGGGACAGTTTTTCGTCCCGGATGCATTCTTAATGGTCCCGGGCCCGGCAGGCCCCCAGACGACGAAGCGAAGGAGAATCAGCGGGATTGAGCAAAGTCGGTCCGCTTGGGCAACCGGTTGTCCTAGACCTCAGGGGCGCTCGACACGGATCTACGAAAGAGCGCGTTCTGTGGTCGCTTTTGGGGGGGGGGGTGGAACCAGACCCCCCCTCCCTGGATGGAGAGGGAGAGGGGAGTTCGACCCCCCCCCATCCCTCCCCCCTTCCAGTCAATTACAAGCAAACAGTGCCGAGGAGCTGGTGTTAACAAGTAAGGTTCTCATCTTGTATAAGAAGGACAATGCCAGCCTTCCCTTAAATTACCGGCCGATAAGCATCCTGCCTGTCATGTAGAAAGTATTTTCTTCGGTCCTGGTCGGCAGAACGAAGGGGATCCTGGAGGCAAAACAATTGCCGGAGCAAACAGGATTCCGCTCTAGATATAGTTGTTCGGAGGTCGTACACACGCTCCGCGCCATCGCAGAAAAAGGCGGAAAAATGGGGGGAAGAAGTGTGGATGGCTTCTTTAGACTTGGCAAAGGCGTGCGACCGAGTATTACACCCTGTCGTGCTCCATGCCCTTGAAGTGGCCGGTGTGGATAGTGCAATCAGACACACATTGCAACGGCTATACGATAGTATGCAAGGCCACGTGCAAGTTGAGTAGCTCAAGCAGAACGTTCCCAATCAAGAATGGGGTCCGGCAAGGCGACCCGATCTCCCCGCTGCTGCTCAATAGTGCCACGCGGTTGGTGTTTCGAGAATTGCGAAAGACATGGGAGCAGAGATCGCTTGGCACAGTCGTGGGGGCCCTTCAGGACGGGTGCGGCCGCGTCACTCATGTAATTTCTTCTGACGACACGATTCTGATTGCAAAGTCTGCCGAGGCATTGCAAGAAATGCTCGACGGCGCAATCGCTGCTCTAGGCGCCCGCGGCTTGCGTTTGAATTCAAGCAAATGCTCAATTCAACACAATAGTAGAGACCCGAGATAAGGCCTGGAAGTGCAGGGGCAGATGTTCTCTATAGTCCCACCTACTGTTGGGTTCAAAATTTTGGGCATTCAGTTCACGTTGTCAGACCGAACGGGCAAAGAAATCTCAGCTCGTATCAAAGCAGGGTGGGCAAAGTTTCATCAGTTATGGCCGCTGTTCAACCCAAGGCGAGGGCTACTGAAGAAACGTCTTCGTCTCTTTGATGCCGGCGACAGGCGGAAGCTGCAATCTGTACAAAACGACATGTTGCGGAGAGTCGTTGGAGTCAGACGACGCCCAGAAGAGGATTGGGTTGCGTGGGTAGTTCGTTCCACAGGGGCCGTAAGATTGGAGGCAGCACGACATAACGTCAAGACGTGGGAGCACGCATACCTGCAATCTAAGTGGCATAGTGCGAGAATGGGGAATGACAGGTTGTGCAAGAAATCCGTCGCGTGGAAAGATGCGGAATAGTGCGTGCTGCAAGACCTGATTGGCAACAGACCCACAAGACCACGTCGCACACACAGGTTCCGATGGGAAGATGATCTTTGCAATTTTGACATGTTATGGAAGGACCGAGCCCAAGACAGGTGCAAGTGGAAGGCAGCACCGTCGCAATTCGTGTTGGCGCTTGAGAGGTTGCACCATCAAAGAAATGACCATGCGAGAATTGGGGGGCGCTCTGCAGGGGTAGTTGTGAGAACTCGAGGCATGTAATAATATCAAGAAGTATGGGTGCAGTGTGAGAATGTAAGAAGTGGGCGCAGTGGCTGGTGCGCGCCAAGGACGCGCTACGGCGCGATCGCCCCTCTCTTCGGAGCGTCCGCGCAAGGGGAGCAGTAGCATTAATATTCCCTTCCTGTGACGGAGGGGGGGGGTTCGACCCCTCCCCTTCCCTTCCCCTCCCCCTCCTCCCCTACTTCTCCTCTCTCCCTCTCTCCTCGGGCCGGCGCCTGCGTCGGCGGCGGTTGGCGGCGGCGGCGGGGACGACGACTTCCTTTTCTGGGCCGGCGCTGGCTCCTGCGGCGGCGGGTGGTGGCGGTGGTTTGTGGAGGTGTTGCTGGTGGTGGTGGTTGTGGTGGTGGCGGTGGTGGTGGTGTGGTGGTTTGCGGTGGTTGTGGTTGTGCTGGGTTGTGCTGCTGGTAGTGGTGGTGGTTGTGTCGGCTGTTGTGGTGGTGTGGTAGATTGTGGTGGTGGTGGTGGTAGTGGTGGTGGGTTTTTGTGGTGGTGGTGGTGGTGAGTTGTGGTTGTGGTGGTGGTTGTGGTGGTGGTTGTGGTGGTGGTGGTGGCGGCTGTGGTGGTGGTGGTGGTTGTGTGGTGGGTTGGTGGTGATTGTGGTGGGTTGAGGTGTGGTGGTGGTGGTGGAACTGGTGGCGGTGGTGGTAGTGGTGGTAATCGTCGCTGCGTCCCCGCCGTCGGCGCTGCTGGCCGCCCCCCGCGCCGGCGCCGGCGCCGGCGCCGGCGGGGCGGGGGTTTGGGTTTGGACTCCCCGCCCCCCCCGTTGGGCTGCCTCTGGTTATCGTCGATGCGCCCCCGCCGTCTGCGCTGCTGGCGGCCGCCATCTCCGGCGCCGGCGCCGACGGTTTGGAGGGGGGGGGTTTGGGACCCCCCCCTTTGGTAGGGCGGGGGGGTTCGGGAGGGCAGCAGCAGCAGCAGCAGCAGCAGCAGCAGCAGCAGCAGCAGCTGCAGCAGCAGCAGCAGCAGCAGCAGCAGCAGCAGCAGCAGCTGCCGAGAGGAGGAGCGGATCCAGGCCCCCCCGGCATCGGCGCCGCCCCGCTGCCGCCCGCCGCCGCCGGCGGCCACGCGCACGCCCCGCACGCTGCGGGCCCCGCCGCGCGCGCTGGGGGGTCGTGGGCTTGCCTTGCCCAGCTGCCGCGGCTGCCTCTCCCGCGCGGGCCTGCGCGGGGCGAGGAGTTGGAGGAGGCGGAGGAGATGGGGAGGAGCAAAGGGAGGAGGAGGAGGAGGAGGAGGAGGAGGAGGAGGAGGAGGAGGAGGAGGAGGGGGAGGAGGAGGAGGAGGAGGAGGAGGAGGGAGGAGGAGGAGGAGGAGGAGGAGGAGGAGGCGGAAGAGGCTGAGGAGGAAGAGGCGGAGGAGGAGGAGGCGGAGGCGAAGGCGGAGGCGGAGGAGGGGGAGGAGCCAAGGGAGGAGGAGGAGGAGGAGGAGGTGGAGGAGGAGGAGGAGGAGCAGAGGCAGGAGGAGGAGGAGGAGGAGGACTACTACGGAAGAGGAAGAAGAGGAGGAGGAGGAGGAAGAGGAGGAGGAGGAGGAGGCCGCCACGGGTGGGGGGAAGAGCAACTTTCGAAGGTCACCCGTCGGTAAGTAGGTATCTCTGGACTCCCATATCCCAATCTACTTCTAGCGCATTCTATTTCAAGAACCGATGTGCTTTTGCCGGCTTTTGTGATTCTCCGGGAGGGCCCAGACCCACCCTACTTCATCCGCCTTCTTTTTTCAGGTTTTTTTCCCTACCTCTTCCGACCGACGTGTACCCTTGCATCCCTGCCTCTTCGGCCCATCCATGGTAGTTTTCGTTGGCCAGCCCCACTCGAAAAACGCCAACGTAGTCTTCCTCCCAAGTCCCCTGCATCCTCACTGCGCATCCTTCCTATATGGGTTGACCGTAGCGGGCGAAGAGCGGTATATAGAGCGAGGTGTTCCACTATCGGGGGCACTTGTCCCAGGGCGGCTGGAGAGTTGACACGCCGACTTGCCGCCGCCCCAGGACAGCCGCCCCAGGACGACCGCCCCCGACGGCGGGAAAGGTTATCTTATGCTGTTCTTCGCCCGCAGCACGAGGGGGCGACGGAGACGGAGGATGAGGAGTTGCCGGACAGGGCTAGGACGAGGATAGATCAGTTCCAGAGCGTTTCAGAACGCTCTCAGAGCGTTCCGGAACGCTCTGAGAAGGCCGCGGCGCCCGATACATCTTCCAGAGCCGTCAGATCTCTGAGATTCTCGATTTCTCCTCACCCGAATATATCCTCGTCCTGGCTTCGTCTTCAGGTGCACCCTGCTCGGCCCGGCCTGCTCGTCGCGTTCCAGAGGGGGTCTCGCCTTCTGTGCGCCCGCTGCCTCGGCGGAGGGCCGCTGAGGCAAAACGGCGGCGTGTCCGCCGGCGGGTCCGCCAGCGGAAGTCGGCCGGGCGTTGCGCCATGGGTGGCGCTAAGTTGACTGGGGTCGACTGCACGCAAGAGTGACCCTTCGCCACAGTGACCTGAGGCGCGCGCCCACTGGAGCCCCCCGATCGCCGAGTGCGGCACGATAGTAGTGTCTTGTGCGCTTGTGTTTGGTCCCCCCGCGGCCCTCAGCCAGCCGCGCACCAGAGGTCACTCTTACCCAGAGTCACTCTTGCGTGTAGCGGACTGAGGGGGCGAAGAAAGGTGTATGTTTTGTGGGCCTCTTGGGGCCAAAAAGATGCAGGGAAGGTACACGTTTCTCCCCCCACCGCCCCCTCGATCGCCCCCCCCTCACCTTAAAGCAACACCCAGAAGGGCGGGAGCAAAAGCTGGCGGAAGTTACGCAGATGCGTGGGGAAAGCGTATCATGGGGCTCTTTTTCCTCCAACGCAGCTCGAACAAAAGGGCTTGCGTGCATGTCATGACTTGATGGCGTCCGAATCACTCAAGATCCCGAGCACGCCGCCTGGCCGAGCGGGGGCTGGGTGGTGAGCCCGTCCCTCCTCGGACACCCCTCGGGGTCACCACTCCCTCCAGGTCCACAGAAAGTGAAACTAAAACCCGCAGTGCCTCGACGCATAACCGCGGAGGTCTAGACTCGCGCCCATGGCGCAACTAAACAGTACACAGCTCAAGGCCGTACTCGGACCACACCCCCTGTTCTCTCGGTCCCAAAGGCTGGAAACGGGGGCTGGTCGTCCACCAGGTATACTTGACCTGGCTCTGGGTGGCAACCGTCCTTCTGCGGTCGCCCTTCTTAGTCTTGATCTTTACTGCTGGCTCACTCGGCCCCTCGATCGGAGCTCGATGTGGCCTCCCGCCGTCGCCACCGCGCGGCAGGGCATCGGCGTGGCACCAGCTCGGCCTCACACACGGACAGAACCAGCAAATGAAGGAACACCCTAGCAAAGCGAGCAGGAGCCCTAGGCTCACGCCCGCCATCAGCACAGTCAGGCTCACCTAGTAGCCCTCAGTCGCGACTCCTGGCATGGCCACTGGAGTCAGCGCACTCTCGTCCACCTCCTGCGGCGCCTCGCACAGCTCGGTCGAGCTCCCCTGCACCGCTGTGGGGAGTGACGCGGCCACTGCAAGTAACACCTTCAGCAGGTTCGACTGGGCCTGGAAATCGGTCGGCATGGCCCCGATTCCACCAACCCTCGAGGTCCCTGGCACGGGCATTTCCTTCAACCCGCAGCTCTCGCGGAGCCACTCGAGGCGTGTCCTCGGCAACACTTTTGTGCCGAGGTCCGCCAGGTTGTCGTCACCAGCTACAGGCTCGATAGTGATGACCTTCTTGGCCACCAACTGCTGGATCCAGAGCGTCTTGGTGGCAAGGTGCTTGATCCGCCCAGTGCCCTGACGCCTAGCCAGCGCTCTCGCACTCGAGCTGTCACATCGCCAGCTCATGCGCACGCTGTAGCCCATGAACGTGAAGAGCGCCTTCAGCCCAAGTCCTTCGCTGAGACCTCGAGCTCCAGCGTGCCACTCGGCTTCGCAGCTGCTAAGGGACTGCGCGTCTTGACGACAGCTGATCCCGAGCATTGGACACCCACGCTCGGTGATGTGCGCGCTGGTCTGGCTCTTCCGCTCCTTCGTGTCGCCCGCCCAGCCGGAGTCTGTCCACGCGACCAGGTCGACGATGTCCCGCGGCGTGGTGGGCTTGGCCATCCTCGTGCCCAGGTCCCTCGTGCCCTTTAGGTACCTCGCCAGCCTCTTGAGGGCTCGCATGTCCGCCTCACGGGGCGATGAGATGCACGAGGTCAGGTAGTTGATGTCGAACTGAGCATATTCGCGGTCATGCAGGTAGAACAGCAGGCACATGGCCACGCTCCTGAACAGCTTAGCCTCGTCTGGGCTGAGGTCGGGCGCGTCATCCCTGCCCGCCCTGCGCGCCTCCACCCCTGGGGTGGCGCACGGGTTGCCCTCCTCGAGGCCTAGCGCCTCCAGTGCCTTTGTGAGGTACTTCTCGTTGGGCTGAATGTAGGTCGCGTCGGCCTCTCGCACGCGCCGCCTCTTGAGAAACTCGCAGTCGGCACCGTCGCCCTGTAGGCCTGACCACTTCACCTTGATGTCACGGCCCAGGTCCAGCACGAAGTCGGACCCTGCGACTCCAGGCGCTGTGCCGTACATGTCGTCCATGTGCAGCTCCACCAGACATGGGAGCTCGGCATGCCAGGAGAACTGGGGCGCGGCTGGCGACCGCTCGAAACCCCTGGCCATGAGCTGCTCCGCTTCGAACTCGACCCAGTGCTTCCCTTCAGCATGCCGTCCTGGCAACTGCTTCGCGAGCTGCCAAACGTAGTCCTCAGTGTCGCCCTTCGCGCGGCACTCTTCCAGGATTTCGGGTGGGCACTCGACCCACGCGTCCTCCTCCTCGGGGACATGGTAGTACGCGTCCTCCGCGTCAGCGGTGAAGGTGGGCCATCCGTGCTTCAAAGCCACGTCGTCCACCACTCGGCTGTCGGCCATGCTGCTCCCTGGCGCGAAGAGGTCGTCGCGGTACTCCTGCCACTTGAACTCTCGCGCGACGTACCTTGACTTAGCGATCCTGCATCCGAGGTTCGCGTCCCACTTGTAGACATGGTCCCAGCGGGCGCTGATCCTCTTGCCGGCGGCCTCGCTCCGTTTGACGAGCTTGCCCACCCCGTGCTGCTTCAGGCCGTCGAGGGCCCGTTTGGTGGAAGCCTCGATCAACTGCGAGTCCGACGCATCGTGGGGATCAGGGACGTCCATGTCCCTGAGGATCTGCAGGGAGTCAGGCCGAACGTCATCACAGTAGTCAGCTGCTACTCCGCTAACTCGGGACCTCGCAAGAGTGCCTCGGTTGTCACCCTCCTCCGCGGGTCGCTTCGGCGATCGACCTATCGGGGGCGCCAGCGGAGGTGCACTCGCTGGTGCAGCGGCCCTCGGCGTCATGGGGGTGTCGTCCCCAGCGCCGCCTCCAGCCGACTTCTGTGTCGCTGGCTCCGCCTGCCTGTCCCTAGCGGGCGCCCCGGCGTCGCCCGACGCATCGGCCGAGGGCGCCGCCATGGGCGCGCCCGTCTGGGATGCTGGCCCGCCGCCATGGGCGGCCCCAGTGGACTGGGCAGCAGTGTTCGGGCCTGGCGGTGCCTCAGCTGCCTCTTGCGCCGCCAGGTCGGCGTCCGCAGCGGCCGGGGGGCGCAACGATCGGCTCGATCCCGCGTTCGGGGCCGTGCCCTGCCCTCGGCGTTGCCATGGCACGTGCGTGATCGCCGCCGCGGCGGTGCGGTTGAACCTCAGCTTTTCGGGCAGCCTCTTGACGGTCCTCGTCGTGACCAACTCACCCGTCTCGAGAGCGCATATGTGCTCGTCGGTGTCGTAGCCCTTCCCTAGCCAGACCGCCCTCGCGAAGCCTATGTCACCCTTGTGGTACACCTTGCCTCTCGCCCTGCGATTCTCGCCCCTGGGTAGGCGCGCCAGGACGGACTCCCCTGGGGTGGCCATCTCCCCGGTATAGCAGTGGCCGTAGAGGTCCTCATGTGCTGTGCGACCGCTCGCCTTGATCCTCAGGTTGGTGCATACCCAGCCCGCGTGACGCTGCAACCACTTGTACATGGCCGTGCCTGGTCGGTCCCTGGCCCCCAGTCGTGCCTCCAGCGCGCTCCTGCTCGTGCGGAACTGCGCCTCGATGGTGCCATTGGCATTATCGGAGGGGTTCGATTGGGAGCTGAACGCAGGTGCGGGTCTCACGACCACACGGTTGGGCAGCTCCGCCTCGACCTTGTTGACCAGGTCCATCATGACGTCCTCGCGGTCTGGTCTTAGGATGACCTTCTGATAGAAAAGGCCCTAGATGAACGCCGCCGTGGCTGCCGCCGTGTAGGGGTCAGCGCTTCGGTCAGGCTTCGGGACGCCCCGCATGGCACCTGCGTCGGCATCCGCGACCACCAGTACCACTTCCTCGTCCTGTCTCTGGCCATCCTCGGCGCGGGGGCCCGCCTCCACGGCGTCGGCCGCCTCGCTCTTGAAGAATGCCAGGTCAAGCCCGATCACGGGGAGGCGTTCCACCTCCGCGTCTAGCAACTCGTGGGGCCTGTCACGCCCACGACCCATCTGACAGTGCTCACACCAGCGCCGCGGTGGGCAGTGCTGGTTCTCCTCGTGGCGCTGTCTCCCCTCTGGCGTCGGCTCGCAGACGTCGGGGAACGTGGTCGGTTCCGCCGCCTGTCCCGACTCCGCCTGACGCCCCATCTCCTCGCGCCTCAGCTCGCGGAAATCATCCGTCGCCGCCCTCACTTTGCGTCTGCCCTCGTACTCGACGAGCCGTGCCCAGCGCTGAGCCCTGGTCCCGTAGCACGGGCCGCAGATCTCCTTGCGGCGCCTCTGCATGGCGTCGACCCTCGAGCTCGGTCCAAGCCCCTCGAGGTATGACCGCCCCGGCGGCTGTGCCGCCGCGGGTGCCTCCTGACCCTGGGCGGGCGCCGCCGCCTCCTGCGCCCTGGGTGGCGCCGCAGCCTCCTGCGCCTGCGGTGGCGCAGCTCCTGCCCCTGGTGGTGCTGGGTCACGCGACCCTCGAGCTTCTGGGTGCGGCGGAGGACGCCCTCCTCGCGCCGTCCCCCACGGAGCCCCTGTGGCCCCAGCTGCGGCGACCCTGGCGGGGCAGGCTGCGAGCTTGGCGTCGTCCATCGCGTCGTGGATCTGCGCAGCGAAGTAGAACGTGCTGCCAGCTAGTTTCATGTCCGCCCGTTCGCCCGTCTTGAGGTTCGCGGCGTGCGGGCCACCTTCTTCGAGGACAAACCTGAACTGCTTGCGTGCCAGCTTCCCGAGGCTGAGCACCGCGTCCTGAGGGGCGAGGTCGTTACTCACTCTGAGGTTCCCCAAGCATGGCTGGTGACCCTTCTCGCCACCGACGACAATCGGGATCCTACGGGGCCCCTCGGTGCGAAGCCTCCGGCCGCTCACCGTGGTGAGCTTGGGCGCAGTGGGGTCCCCCAGAACCGTCGGATGCTGTGCTCCGAACGCCTGGCCGCAGAGGTGCTCGTCGCTGCCACTGTCTGCGAGGATGAGCCCTCTGCGCTCCTCCCTGCGGCAGCCTCCGACCGAGCTCGTGACTCCAAAGACCCAACCGACCTCGTCGCCGTCGGAGCCCGCGGCCACCGCGCTCACAGTCCTTTGGCCCTCAGCGCCTGCAGGGGCCTGCTGGACTGCGGCCGCCTTCGGGGGCGCTGCTGACGGTGCCCGTGGCTTGCCAGCCGCCTTGTGCCAGCAGTCTTTCTCCTTGTGCCCTTGCTTCTGGCACCAGTTGCAGGTTCCCTCGAACTTGGCGGGGAACCTGCCATTGAGCTTGTCATTCTTGATTCCCTTCGTGCTGCCTTTGCCGCCCTTGTCGCCCTTGCCGCCCATCTTGTCACCCTTGCCGCCTCTCGACTTGGCGCCCTTGCGCTTGGGCCAAGGCTGTTGCGGCAGGGCATGGCCCGAGATCGCACCGATCTCCATCGACGCCACGCTTTGGTCCACCGTGCCGCTAGCTGCGAAGACCTGTTCAGACGCCATCCACTCTCTCAGGTGGGTCCTCAGCGCCACGTGCGAGACCTTGGCGGCCGTCGGAGCGTTGCGTAGCACGGTCTTGTACTGCTCGGGGCTATGGACGAGCAGCGTGGCGATGCGAAACTCATCGCCGAAGTCCTTCCCCGCCTGCATGACGTACCTCGCCACGTCGTTGTCCCAGTCAACGAGCTGATCAGCGAACGGCTTCTGGTCATCCCACCTGGGGTTGAGCAGGCCGCTGAGCATGGTCGCGAACCTGTTGCCCACCCCAGGCTCGTACTCGTTCTTGATCGCCCGCCAGGCAACGAAACCCTCGTGCCTGCCCGCAAGCGTGACCATCGCCAGCGCCTTGCGCTGCGTCTTGGTGATCAGCATCGCATGCAGCAGCCTGCTCGTCGCTGCCGCGCGCTCGCCCATGCTGACGTTGTCCACCGCGAGCGCTGGCTGGGCCTCAACGTTGTCGCTGAGGTCATCCCAGCCCATCAACGCGAAGAACGCGTGGGCCTTGATGGACCAGCTGGGCCAGTCCTCATCGCTGCCACTGAACTCTGGCAGCTTGATGTCGCCTCTGCAATCCACCAGCTGCTCTCTGGGCGCCGCTGCCATGGGCAGCGCACGTCCTCAGTCTTGCCGTGGATCTGATCTGCGTAGTTCACCGCAGAACCACGCTCCGCGCTACCATGGCGGAAGTTACGCGGATGCGTGGGGAGAGCGTATCTTGGGGCTCTTTTTCATCCAACGCAGCTCGAACAAAAGGGCCTGCGGGCATGCCATGAATTGATGGCGTCCGAATCACTCAAGATCCAGAGCAACAGCGAGGCGCCAGCATTTTTGGATCCTGGGCTTCTATCGTCGGCCCGCGTGGCCTCCCGGCCAGTGGCAGCGGGGCTCCCCGGGCTTCGGGGGAGAACCACGACGCAGGTCCCACCCTTCAGCCACGCGCGCAAGGGCGTGTAGAGGAGGGGTGAAGCCTCTTAGAAGCACCCCTGCTTCTTAGAAGGCGCGGGTTGCATTTGTTAATGTAGTGGAAGGCGCGGGCCTTATCTATAGATGTAGGGCTGGCGCCTTCTGAGGAGCAGCCTCCTTCTAAGTAGCCTTCCCCTCTCCCCCTACCCCCCTTTGTGCGCGCCGCCAAGTCTCCTTCCATGCTCCCCAGGTCTCGGAGGAGAACAGCCACAGAGCCCCGCCATACAGGTCCGCTTCCTCAGGGCTCGGAGGAAGAAGCGGCCTTACGGTCAAGACGGTGAAATAGGGACCACGTTGGGCTCAGGAGGGCCTCTGATTCACGGGCCGTTCTTTAGATATAGGTCGGGAAACCGGTTCGCGGCCGAGGCTCGCCGTGGCCAAAAATGCACCTTCTCTCCTCATCATACTGCGTTCCGTATGGCGCGATGACCGTCGAGGTGCCTCGACCCTTCGAACCTCCATTCTCGACCCTGCATCCTCGACCCCTCGAACCTCGATCCGTCGAACCTCCACCCTCGAGCCTCGACCCCTGCGAGCGTCGAGGCTCGAGGATGGAGGCCCAGCGCCGACCCAAGACATCCGCGCGGAGCTCCAACAGCTCAGGCTGCTGGCACTGCCCCCTCCGCTGAGACGGGAGGGGAGGCGGCGGTTCGAAGCGCACAGGCTGCTCGGCTCCCAGGGTCGCGCAGCGCCCCGCGCCCCTGTGCCCGTTCGAGGCCCCGCGGGCCCCGCCGGCCGCGCCCCGCCCGCTCCTTCCGCGGGCGCCCCGCCGCGCAGGGACACGCCGGCAGGTTCGCGCCGCGCTGGCGTGACGCGGCGGCTCCAGCCGTGCACGAGGCAACTTCAGAGAGGGCCCTCCTGGGATCGGCGGCGAGCGAGAGGGGGAGGAGGGAAAAGGAGGGGAGAAGGCCTTCTCAGGATGTTCGGAGGTCCCCCGGCCTTCTGAGAAGTTTTCCGAGCCTTCCCCGAAGACACAGAAAACTTGTTGTTGTTGTTGTTGTTGTTGTTGTTGTTGTTGTTGTTGTTGTTGTTGTTGTTGTTGTTGTTGTTGTTGTTGTTGTTGTTGTTGTTGTTGTTGTTGTTCTTCTTCTTCTTCTTCTTCTTCTTCTTCTTCTTCTTCTTCTTCTTCTTCTCACGTCCCCCCTTGCCCGCCGCTGATTGGAGCCGACTGGGGGCCTTCGGTGGCCCAGCACTGATGCCGGCCAGCACGAAGGGCGGCCAGTTTCGAGGTTCTGGGTTCGGGGAGGAGTCTGGCTTCTTGTTCGGCCTCGTAGGGGCCGTGTTGGGGCCCCAGGGCTGTCAAAGACGAGTCCCGGGTGAGCAAGTGCACCAGATGGACCCGGGGAGGGGTCCAGGGGACAGATTTCGAGCAGATTCGGTTTCACCCCCCCTTCGTGACCGATTCTCTCGGGGCCCGAAGCAGCCCAGATCCCCCGGCCGCCTCCAACTCCGAAGCTTTGCCGAGGCGGCTTGAGGCGACAAAGCCTCGGGAGCAACTTTCCTCTTGACGTTTCGAGGTGCGTTTCGCCTCCGATGGCCTCGCTGGAGGCCTCTTTGGGCGTCCCTTGAGATCTCCTGGGGCTACGCCTTCGGTGCATCTCGCCTTCGGTGTATCTCGCGTTCGGCGGAAGCCGGTGGAAGGCTGGCGGGACGAGAACGCCGGGTCTGCAGGCGGAAGGCGGCGGAAGCACAAGGGAGACGTCCACATTTTTGAGTTGAGGGCCCCCAGAGTCGGCCACACCTGCACCGATCCTGGCCACGCCTGTCCCGGGCCGAGGGCATCGGTGCACGAGCACGTGCCCTCCTGGTCAGACCATATGAGGCGTTCCAGAAAGGGCCCCGCTTCGAGGATCGAGGGAGCTGCCATCTCTTCCTCGGCGGGATGCGGCGGGATGTCGGCGGAAGCGGGCGGAAGTAGAACGAGGGCGGCTCCGCTGGCGGAAGCTGGCGGAAGGCCAGCTGGAGCCGGCGGAAGCAAAAGCCGACCTCCCGAGAGATGACAACAGCAGAGTTGGAGGAGGAGGAGGAGGAGATGGAGGAGGAGGAGGAGGAGGAGGAGGAGGAGGAGGAGGTGGAGGAGGAGGAGGAGGAGGAGGAGGACGGGGCCAGGATTTCCAGAACCCGCCCTTGTGGTCCCGCAGGCACCGATCTCTGGGCCCAGGGTGGCCCCCTGCAGGGGCCCCTGCACGCGGGCGCTCCGTGGACACCCTGCGGAGCTGCGGGCCTCCCTGCGAGCTTCTGCGCCGCGCCGACGCGGCGGCGACCCCGGCGCAGGTGCTCGAGGCTGAACGCCGGCGGCGGCGCCAGATCGGCCGACGTCGAACGGTCCGCGCTGTCGGAGCGCCGCGGTCGCTCGAGGAAGAGGGGTCCTCGGACGAGGCAAGGAGAAGGAGCCGCAGAACGGGGCCAGGACGAGGATAGGTCCCTTCCAGAGCGTTCCAGAACGCTCTGAGAAGGCCGCGGCGCCCGAGATATCCTCCAGAACCGCCAGATCTCTGAGATTCTATCCTCACCCAGAATTATCTTCGTCCTGGCTTCGTCTTAGATCCGCGCTGTGTCGGAGGGCAGCGCCGACGTCGTCGCGACGTGGATCTGGCGGAGGCGGCCGGGCACGCCATGCCAGAGTTGCCGAGGCTCCCCGAGATGATTCGGTCCCTCAGCGCGTGCGAGGGCGCCTTGGAGGAACGTCTGAGGTCGACGACGACGGCGGCGACAACGGCGATGACGACGGCGACGACGGCGACGACGACGGCGACGACGACGTTGACAACGACGACGACGACGATGGCGGCGGCGACGACGGCGACGACGGCGGCGACGACGACGACGACGACGACGGCGACGACGGCGACGACGATGGCGACGACGACGGCGACGACGACGGCAACAGCGGCGACGAAAGGAGAAGGAGAAGGAGAGACCGCTACAGGCTTAGTACCTGGAGCCCGCACAACGTCAAAAGGAGGAGGATGACGACGACGACGACGAAACAGCTGCGAGGACGAGGAGGAGGATGTTGTATTCATGCTGGTGGGAGGTTGTTTGGGGAGGGGATGTTGGGGAGGTGGGTTGCGAGCCCGATATGCCACACTTTAACCTCAGGCCGACCTGCATTGACATAATCAGCCTAACAGGAAGGGTACAGCCCATCGTGTAAGCGCCTCGCCAAGGCACACGTATTCCCCACCTCAGCCGAGCAGCCCAGCATAATGATTAGACCTGCGCCAGCAAAATCCTTAGGCCAGCCATTCACTTGGGCCAGCCTGCAGACGACGGGAACCAGAACAACTACCAGCCAGCGTCTTGCGTAAGCGACTGCTATCTTTTTGGCTGGTTTAGTGCCACATCACAGTCTGTCCGTACTGATAGTGGTCGGGATGGTAATGATTGGTGGGGGGAGAGGGGTGACTACCAGCAGCGTTACCTTTTGTTATATGCCCGCCTGCTCTCTTTTTTGCTGCGGTTGCAACACGAGGCAGGCCGCCTTTCTGTTGCACGTGTATTTCGCTCCCTTTATCGTTTGGCTCCGTTCCTCGGCTATTACGGCGATTTGTTACTTCGGATGTCAGTTTCTTCTTCTTATTATTCTTCTTATTCTTATTGTTATTCTTATTATTATTCTTCTTCTTCTTCTTATTATTATTCTTCTTCTCTCTCTCTCTCTGAGGTACTGCGTGGCGAGCGTATACTCCGAGCTCTGGGCTTACTTCTCTTTTGTGTCTTTCATGCCAATTTTGTTTTCACCTCACATTTGCCCCGCATAATTTGTTGCACACGTTGCCTGCAAGTCGGCACTGCATAGCTTTGATGCATGCACGAACGCTACAGGCTTTCCGCGCAACGTTATATATGTAAGAAAAAATGGGGAGGAGGAGGACGGCGTCGACAGCGGCGGCGGCGGGGGCGCCATGGAGGACCAGCTGGAGGCAGCCTCGCCGCCGCACGAGTGGCAGCACCCGCCCTCCTTCCTGTGCCCGATCTCGCAGCAGTGCATGCACGACCCCGTGGTGCTCTCGGACGGGCACACGTACGAGAGACAGGCGGGCGTTGTTTTTTCCCAGGCGGTAACGCGCGTTACCGGGGGCGGGTGGGGGGGAGAGCGGCGGCCTGCAGCGTCATATTTCGCGCCGGCGCCGCTTGGGATTGTTTCGGAATGGCCAAAGACAGCTCGGAAGTCAGCAACGCATCGTGACGTTACATCGCCTCGGGGTGGAGGGGGTGGGGCGCGGCCAGGGCCAGTAACGGCCGCTATCGCGAAAAATAAAGATCGCCCTCCAGGCAGGCGTTTTCTGCTCGAAGGTGTTGGAAGAATTGTCGTTGTTGTTTTCTGGTGGTCTCTCGTGTTTTCTATCGCCTCCAGAGGTTATCCGGCAGCTGCGCCTCGCAGGCGTCCAGGGGGGGGTGGAGCGAGCCGTCCCGAGCGGCGGTTGAACGAGCTAACGAACTAAACATGGCGGGAAAGCCTCTCCGCATCCTATAGTCCGTTTCCTTCGTTGCCAATCCGACATCCGGGTGTGTTTTGTCCGGTTGTTGCGCGCTGTCTTTCTCCCTCTCTCTCTCTCTCTCTCCCTTTCTCGTCGCCGTCGTCGTCCTTGTCTTCCTCCTCCCTGGCACTGAAGCGTTTTATGGACTAGTGCGTGTCGCCCGATGTGCCGCGCCAGGCCCTCGCGCTGTGCACAGTGACGATGGGATCGACACTGTGTTTGCTGCGCCCTCTCCTCGCGCCTCCTCCTTTCCCTTCCCAAGCTAGCGCTAAAAGCATGTGGGGAAACCATTGCGGGGGAGGCGCTGGAAAAGGAGGAGGAGGAGGAGGAGGAGGAGGAGGAGGAGGAGGAGGAGGAGGGGGAGGAGGAGGAGGAGGAGGAGGAGGAGGGGCAACGTTCGACTTCTGGGAACCTGCTGCCGCTCGCCCTCCCGAGCCTCCCATGGGACATCCTTGCGGCCGCGGGCGGGCGCAGCTCGAGAGACTGGCCGCCATGGCGCCTCGCCCAGGTCCGGTCTTTTGCGCGTGCGCCTCCTCCTCCATTTCCTCTCTCTCCTCTCTCTCCTCTCTCTCCTCTCTCTCCTCTCTCTCTCTCTCTCCTCCTCCTCCTCCTCCTTCTCCTCCTCCTCCTTCTCCGTAGCCATTTTGGCTCAAGGTTACAATGTTGGCTGGCACAGCGCCAGCAGGCTTTCCATGGATACCGCTGGTCCGCGGCCAGCTCTGGAGTTTCTTTTGGATCCTCCGTTTACATACTCACGCGGGATCTTCCCGAGGTGCCGCGGCCTCTCTGCGCATTCGCCCGCCTGCTGAAGTGCAAGAAGAAGGATTGTCCGCTTGCCCGAGCACGACAGAGACTGCTCTCCTCGAGGTGGTAGAGATCCCTGGCATGAGGCAGCTATTGGCAAAAAACTGGACTCCATCAGTCCCGAGTTGGAACAGCTCCTCTCCGCCCAGGTCGCTGCCGCCTCAGCCAATTTCCAAGCTACTGCTGAGAGAGTTACGGCCGATGCTCAAGCAGCCTTCATCGCCCAAGTTCAAGGAGTTGCAGGTGCAGTCGCAGCCAGACAAGACGCTTGTGAAAATGACATTGCTGAGCTCAAACGCAGGGTGGCCAACGCTGAAGATGCACGCCAAACATTCAACACATCGGTCGAAGAGATCAAGTCCACGCTCGCCATCGCCGAGGCCAAGGTGCCCAGCCTGGACATCGCCAACACCGGAGATTGGAATCGACCTGGACACATTGGTACATGGTGGTGCGGGTCTACGGTCGACATCACCAAGGATCAACTACAACAAGCACGCACTCCATGGTTTAAAGCGGTTGGGCTGGATCTGGCAAGCGCGCGCTTCAACAGCGCTGCCCCTGGCAAGCGAGTTTCTATCACTCTCATGGGAGACGACACCGTGGTTCGACCTCGTGCTCAAGCTCTTCACAACCATCTTCGAATCGGACGAGACCGGCGGGAATTTGTCATCTCTAGTGATAGCATCGACCACGACCTCGTCGCCAGCGCAGACAAAGGCCCCAAGCTGGTACGACAAGAAGTGCAACTCAAGCGTCTCGCCAAGCTCACAGCCACCGCCTTCCCCGCGCTCGACATCCGCACGCACAGGGCGGACGCATTCCTTCCAGTCGACAACGAGCCTATCGTCCGCATTTGCGTGAGCAACTCACCAGCGGAGCCGACACGAGTCCAATGGTCTGACGCAGCACTTCGGCATGGAGCTTCTGCGCACCACCGCCATGACCTGGGCGCGGCCCTCGCCAGCTCTTAGCACTCGCTGGACGCCGTGGACGCACGCAGACTCGAATGCGGACTCCTCTATTGTCAGCTGGAACGCACAGGCACTCTTGCATTCCGACCCCCGCTGAAGAGACATCAAGCGGGAGATCCTGGTGCCGTACCCCAAGAAGCTCTCCACCACTGCTCTGCAGGAGACGCATGGGACTAGGACCTCCCTGCACCATATGGCCAACTCCACGGCGATCAAGTACCAGGCGTACCACACCCCTATTCCTGGCAACCTCGCCGCGGGTGGCATTGCCTGTCTCGTGCCCCTGTGCCTCCCCAAGCCTGGAGACATCGACCAGACTGCCGAGCCTCACGTGCAGTTCTCCGCTATTGTTCCTGGCAGTGCTGCTCTCCTTAGTATCACCGATGTCACGAATCAGTACACTCATATCTATTTGAACGTTCACAATCACGACCTTTCTTCCGCTGACCGCGCTGCCATCGAGCACGCTTGCGCATCCGCGAACAACAAGGCGCTGGCCGACCCCGACCACATACATGTCTTCATGTTCGGGGACTTCAATATCGCTGAGCACCCAGCGCACAGCCTCACTCGACCTACTGACATACATGCGACTGGGCGATATCAGTATCAGCCTATCTTTTGGAAACAGCTTTTCCGCCTGCTCACCGAGATTACCGCCACGTCTACCACCCACCGCTGTGCAGCGAGCTCCACGGAGTCTTGCATTGATCGTTTCTTCACGTCTCTCGCCGCCCACAATATCCCGCTGATCGAGACCACCATGGCGATTGATGACTCACCTCTGGAAAGCATTGGCAGCCCAGCCAGCGACCACGAGTTCATGCATGTTCGAATCCGACATCGTGCGCAACGCCCACATGCGGAACGAGGCATCCCCGCTTATCTCTTCCAGTCAAAATTCTACGCGGGCG
Source organism: Prorocentrum cordatum (assembly GCA_963575745.1). Classification (NCBI taxonomy): domain Eukaryota; class Dinophyceae; order Prorocentrales; family Prorocentraceae; genus Prorocentrum; species Prorocentrum cordatum. The sequence continues at coordinate 404,066 of CAUYUJ010003958.1, forward strand.
CCATCGAGCACCTGTCCCAGAACGCAGACTACGACAACCTCGCCCCGATCGGCAAGTGGAAAGCCCCCAGGGAGAACATGACCAAAGCTGCCCCTCAAGCTCGCGACGCACTCGCGCGTCTTCATCCTGATATCCTCCAAACCGACCACAACGCCATCTCCAAGGGGGTCAACTCCATGACCCTGCGCAGTATTGCCCGAGCGGCGTGGTATCAAGACGCCAAACTCGCCCGCATCCTTATCTACAAATCGACACTTGGCGCGAAGTACCTCCAGATGAACGCGACCCCCAGCGCCCCCGCATTGCTACTCTGTCATCGCGCTGAAGGGCTCTGCGGTCTTCGCGACTGGGCGCCGCCGCCACCCACGCTGCAGCTTCCGATGAGCGACGTGCTCAGGCCGCCGCCGCTGCTCGCCAAGCTTTTCAAGAGCAGCAGCAGCTACGAGGCGATAGGCGGCGGAAACGAGTCAACACGGAGCGCGGGAAATGGGGGCTTTGGGAGCATTTTTTTCGAAGCGCCTGGTGCTCGCTGGCATCCGAGTGCCCCGCGGCGTGTCCCACTCGCTGTTCAAAGGCCCGATTGACATGCACTCCGCCACTCGAGCCCGCTGGATGCCGACCTTCACCGACAACCCGTAAACACCAACGCCATGAATTCTTACGTTGGCCCGGCCTTCCCCACATGCCGACCTTCGACGCATCGATCCCCGACGAGCACGACCTCTATCTGGCAGCGAAGAACGCCTCAGATTCCGCACCTGGGCCTGACGGCCTTTCTTGCCGCGCCTGGCTCGCCACTCCCAACAGTTTCTCCATCCTCGCCGAGCTCGCCACTCATCTGTCCAATGGCCCCGCTATCCCGCGCGCGCCGAAACACGCCGCGATGGCAATGCTGCCGGAAGGAGGCGAATCTGCTGGGCAATCAGAGTGCACTCGCGAGCCTGGACAGTTGCGCCCCCTCGCCATGAAGAGCGCGGATGTGAAGATCATCGCCTCCGCCACGAACAGAAAGCTCAAGCCGCTGATGCAAAATATGTCGCCCGTCCAACATGGTTTTGTCCCTGGGCGGCAGTTTTTGGACAACGTTGCCGAGGTCGACGCATACAGCCGCAAGTATAGCACCCATCCTGATGCAACCGTGCTTCCTGAGCATGGACATCGCGGCCGCCTTCCCGAGCCTCTCACACACCTGGATGCGGGATGTCCTACAGCCATGGGGCATGCACGGCCGCGTATCCACCCTGATACAGGCGCTGTACCACATGCCGATCGCGTTGCTCGAAATGGGAGGCACGCGCCGACCGTTCTTTATTGCGTCAAGCGGGGTCGCACACGGCTGCCCCCTCAGTGGCGCCATCTGGGCATTGATCTTCGACCCTCCACTGACCGGCATCAACGACTACTTCAAGACAGTCCAAAGGGGGATTGCCACGGCGTGCGCTGATGATCTAGGATGCGTTCTTGCATGCCTTCGTGACATTGAAGGATTGCGACCTCACGTGTTTGCGGTTGCCCAATATGCTGGCCTGCACCTTCAAGCACGCAAATGCGTCTTGGCACCCGTCTGGAACATTGCCTCGTCCGGCCTGATCAACAGCATCAAAGACACTCGCTCACATTCACGCCGACAGGGCCCTCTTCAAGATCGAGTCTTCCGCCAATTACCTCGGCGTGTTCATGGGTTCAGGTGCTGACGAACGTACTCAATGGTCTGGCCCTGCCGCCAAGTGGCTTTACCGTGCCCAGAGGTCCTTGGCGAATCTCACGCACTGATCCAGCATAACGTCAAATCGTACAACTCTTCCGCGCTGGCGACGCTCTCTTACGTTGGCCAACTCTTCCCTGATCCTGAACTGATACTCAGCCGCGAGACCTATGTCCTCCACAAGAAAATCCGCTCGTCGCCCTCGGCCTTCACCAAGCTGGACATACTGGGTCTGAAGAACTGGGCTGGAGCTGACATCCCCGCGGGCGCCGAGGTGCTGATGCGTGCGACGCTGTGGAGATCTGCTCCCTCTACCATCAGGAGTTGGCCCCCGCTGATAGACATGCTCAATGTGTCCGCCGCGGAGAACCTCATGGTCGCGACGGTGAAGGGGCACTGGTCTGCCGAGCGTTGGGCCTCGCCCTTCTCGATCGCCCAACATCCCCAAGCGGCGAAGAACGGCGCTGCCTCCCTAGCGGACAAGGGTTCCATCTTCATGGCTCTGAAAAGAATGAAGAACGCAGTCTATGCGCGGCAACAACTTCTGCGTGCTCACTGCAGTGCTGCGGCTTCGGCGATTTCGCCACCGCGTCGCCCCGCTCCTGCTCCTGTTCTGGGCGCGCCCCGGCGCAATTCACCACAATCGAAGTGCTCGGCCACCCTCCAGACCCACCTTTACGAGGACATCTTCGACATCACCATCGCGAAGAGGCTGAAGTCTTGGTTCCCGTGCATCCCCATGGCCGCTGACGGGCAAGATCCTACAGCAGGAGACGAACGCCAAGTATTCAGCCCTGCTACTCGAGCATTACTGAACTCTCGATTTCGACTCCTCATCAGACGACACCGACACCTGCTACCTTTTCTCCTGCTCGCACGCCTGATGAAAACCTAGATGGCCATATCGCCGCCGCTCGTGAATTACATGTTCTTGCTGAAGTACTAGCACATTGGGCCTCGGACTGGCCCCCCGACCTGGACATCGACAACTCGGAACGCGCGCTGCGCCGAGACATTGACTGAATGGACTGGCGCGAACAATAAGTGCTCCGTCATCTTCGCCGATGGAGTATGCGCATCCTCTACACCGCCGCGTCGGAAGAAGACCTCCGTCGCCGCGCTCGCAACAAATGCCGACAAGCTTGGCACGACTCGGACGCTAACCGCTATGGTAGGGCGGTATACATGACGAGGATGCCCCGCTCAAATGACGTACAAGCAGCGTTCAACCTGGCGGCCGAGGAACATCGTCTACGTCGCCAGTGGATACATCTGGCCGATTTCGTCTCCGACCCGTCTGACAAACACCTACATCGAGGAGATCAATGAACAAATGCACCCTGATGCTGGCTCGTTCAACGACAAGACCGCCTTGCGCCAGCTCCCGAACAGTGCCGAGACCCATTGGCGGCGCGCGCGAGCTGTGATTGCCCGCGCGCCCCCCTCACGCTTCTGGCCCACGATGAAGACCCTGGCTGGCGCCTGGTCAACATCATGCCGTCTTCATGTCCAACCTGATCGGCGCCCTTGCACACGCGGGTGCAACGCGAACTACGCAACGGATAACACCTCACACTACCTCATCTGCCCTAGACAGTGGCACGCATGGGCATATCCCAGAGGCCGCCTCTCGAACTGCCTCCTGGCCCGCCTCGGGATGCACGACAGCTGCTACACCATCGACCCGAACAACGAGAACCACGTTTCCCACGCGATGGTCCGCTTGGCCGTGGCCGTCGCCTACCGCATGTACCACACATACAAGGACTTCCAGGCTTCCTACGTCGACGTCAACACGTTCGAGGCCTCGTCGTACAAGCATCTGAGTGAAGCGCGCGCCGCCGCGCGCCAGGCCCTCCGTCTCGGCGCATCGCCGCGCGGAGGCTGTAGCGCGGGCCTGCCGCCAGCCGCTGGTCAGCCTTTCTCTCCTCCCGACCGTCCGGCGTCCTGCTTGTCCTCGCGTGTTCCTCTTCTCCTGCCGCCCGACCGCCCCTCTTCTCCGCCTCGAAACGTAGAGTGCGCAATGAGCACGCCGCCTGCGCCGCTCCGCGAGCCACCTGACGCCGCCAGCGCAGGTGAAGGCCGCTAGACGTTGATTCGCCCCCTCCAGGGTTCGTTCGCTCCTCCTCCTCCTCCTCCTCCTCCTCCTCCTCCTCCTCCTCCTTCTCCGCGTCTCAGTCGAATAGGAGGAGTCTGCTGGCGTCCGGCTTCAAGCGGGCCCGCGAACATGTTTTTGCGTTGAGGTGGAAAAGGCCGCCGTTCGGCTATCTTTCATGTTACCATTGCCGCCGTGTCTCCTACCTTTCACCACTGCCACCTGCAATTCTAGCTGGTAGCAGAGCTGGGGGCGATCCCAGCTCGCCATCGATCCACGGGACTGCGCATAGTGCGATGTGGGCGCACATTCGCATTTCCCCCTACATTTTCATTGGTACCACCCTGCATCCCACAAGCAGCCTGTGCTTGCGGCTGTCCTGGAAACCGTCTGGTCATTCGCCCGGGACGTTCACAGGCGACGATGACGACTACCGCCTATGCCGTATGCGACGTGCGAGAGTCCAGTTGCGCAGGGCAACATCAGCCGCAGGCGCGCGATGTAGAGCGATTCGCCCCCGGGAGCGCCACGACGTTCCCCGACCCATCGCACCCCACAGGTATTGGCCGCAGCTTCGCGTCGGGCATGACTGCGAGGCTTCTGCCTGGGCTAATGCTGTGCCCCGCGATGTGTGCGACAGCGTTGGGTGTCCTTGGGAGCGCGTCGTGCCACCCGAGTGGAGCACTGAACGCTGATGCACCTATCTCACCACCTTTTTACTACGGTTGCCACCTTCTTGAACATTGTGTTCGTCCCTGCGCGGGTTCGATCTCCAAGCCGTTTCCGCAGCTCACGTCGTCGCGGAGTCTCATCGAGGAGGATCCTCATCTTGGCGCTCGGGGGCAGCAGGCCATTCATCACCAACCTGATGTCGCCGATGCGTGTATTTGTTCCGACTTGGGACCGCAGCTGGCCAAACACGCATCCAGCGAGTGCTGCAGACACCGCGTCCAGATGCACCCAGCACGTCGGCTACGCCACGACCATTCCTCATGTGGATTATTCGTTTGAATTGCCTCTTCTGCCAGTTCGGCAACCCCGAGCTGCCGTACTTCGTCTTCTTCTGGTTCTTCCTCGACGCGGACTTCGACGGGAACTTTGCTACCACCTGCGCCTGCACCTTTTCCAGGATGAGGCGTCCAGGCATGTCGTTGGCGTCCATTGCTGCCGTGCCGCGTGCTGCCTGGAAGCCTTGCCACACAGCCTTCCTCAAGGAACAGGAAAGTGGCCCACTCTGCGTGCCGCTTCGCGCGCGGCCCTGACCACAACCACTTGTCAGGCTCACCGCCGGCACGGCGCCCGTCCACTTACTCAACAGGGTAGCCATGTTGATTGCGATTGACAGGCAATCGGGGCAGAGCTGCACCATTCATTTGACAACAAGACCTGGTGTCCCACGCTCTGGTGCACGCGGTGCGTCCTGGCGCTCGGACGCACGATGCGCTGAGCGCGCAGCTTCAGGCGCGCTGACACGTTTGGTGTGCTTTCGGCTGCAGGATCACATTTACGCCCTGCGCTGCGCCATTCGGCTTAGGCACGCGGCCACACGGCAATATGTGCACCCTCTGCCACTGCAGCTTCGGACAGTGAGGTGTGCACGTTTGTCTCTTCAGTGGCATCTGTCCGATCACTCAGGACTCGCTGGTGGGGAGCACGCTTGTGCTGCCAGTGCGAGGCAATGCAGGCTTCGCGGTGCACGCTACCTATACGCACGCATATGCTGATCAGCGCGCCTGGGGTATTGCCCATGCCTGGCGATGCAGCTGCGCAAGCACGATGTGCTACGCCTTGTCGGTCCTAGGCGCCGTGCTACGCACGCCTGGGCATGGTCAGTGCACGGCGGCGCCAGCACGCGCGACGCGCAACGCCCGCGCCCACTTACGCGCCTTGCAGCGCACGCTGGGCATCAGTACGCTCAGCTGTGCGCTGGAACGCGCGCATAGGCAGAGCCCGCCGTGCGCCTCTGCACGCGCAGACTGGCGCATCCAGCACATCTACGCATGGCCAAGCCCGTCTCCAACCACCTCTCAGAGTGCCTGCTGGCACCGATGATGGTTGTCCCAACCACACTCAGGCTAGGATCGGCAATGTCACACGGGATGCACCTCTTAGAGACCTCATGCGGGCCGGGTCAGCCGGCATGCGGTTTCAGCCCGTGTGCACGCGTGCCAGATTGCAAGCTTTCTTTGGATTTCTACCTCAATCCACCTACTCAGCCACATCACTGCCTCAGTGAATAGGCACAGTTAAGGCACATGCCAGCCGATGCGGGCAGTGCTACCTAACTGCGCACCGCCTCTCACTTGTGCATTCACCACTCGGCGCGATCTACCTTCAGCATGCAACCTGTTGCGGGCCTGGTGCTTGACTTGTCCAGCGCACTGTCACCTGCTGGGCCGCCGTCTGGCGGAGGAGTGCTTCCACTGAGGTCTCGCCGGCCGGCTCGGCTTGGCACCCCCTCGCCAAGTTCTTGCCTTGTCGGTCCGCACCGCTTGCGGTCTGCGCCTGCAGTTGAGTCGGCGCCTGACGATCCCATGGGTCGAGCTCCGCAGAGCTCTCCGCCTCCTCTCCGACGGACCGCGCTGTCATTTGCTGGGCCGCCAAGCCGCAGGAGACGCCACAAACTCGAGGCGAGGAGGACGATGCCAGGCATATGACAAGGAAAACAGTCAGGAGGAGGAGGAGGAGGAGGAGGAGGAGGAGGAGGACGAGGAGAAGGAGGAGGATGTGCAAAAGCAACAGTGACGCGAAGGAAAAACGAGGCATTGCCACCACGCGGCCTCCAGATCCGCCCAGCTCTGTCTCTGCTCAGCTTTGCCCTGTTCGCACTCATCCACTTCCTCCATCCGAACACCTTCCGCCGAAGCGGCTGCCGGCCAGACGTCCACTTTGCTACAGCCGACGCCCGCCAGCTCCCATGGCCTCCACTTGTATCTGGACGCCGAGCTCGAAAGGCGCTCAAACGCCGCTGCCTTGACCTCCAGTCAGTCAAGGGCAGCGCGCTGGCGGCTAAACAACAACCGTTATCCAAAGCTGTCGGTGCTATCCCAATTGGGCCCAGCACGCCCACTGACGCGCGCGGCGGCCGAGGCCGCTTCCTGACCAACAGCCGCAAGAACTCGCATCTGTGGCCTCCTTGTCCTGATGCAAACCAGGCCACTCACTTGTTCAGAACCACGCCACCACCGTGTTGGCATACTCGCGTCTACTGCGACGGCATGCCCGGGATCGACTGCCAGCAGAACACCTCAGCAGTGCGTTGCGCCCTCTACCACATCACTCTCTACTCTGCGACCATAGCTTGGACAGGGGTACGTCAGCCCAGCCGACATGCCTCTCGTGTCCGCGTACAACGGCGAGTGCCGATGTTTCCATCATCAGCAGCACCTTCGGCGCGTCGCAGACGGCAAGGCCGTCCAGCAGGACAGTTTTGGCGCGTGCGTCTGGCAAACCACGCCAGCACGCAGCAACCGCAATTCGCCGTGAAAGCGCGCGCGCGCGTGCAGCAGCGCCGTCAATGGACCGTTGCACCGCGCGCTGTGCGACTCGCGTCGGTTGATATTTAGCTGTGCCGCAGCTGGCACGCCAAAGGTGTAGCGTACGCACCACCGTCTTGCGAACCACCCAACCTCGCGGTTGCAGGAAGATCGGGGTGCGTCTGCTATACACGCACGCACACGTACACTGACGCAACGGCTTGTTCTCGTTGGGAGCACTACAGCAAAACCTCCTCTCCCCCCCTTCCTTCCCATCAGGCAGGAGACGAGAGGGCAACGGCCCAGCGAGTTCAGTGCCAAGTTAACCTCGCGTATCGCCAACGTGAATATGAACATTGTTCCACTTCTGGCCGACTCCCAGAACGAAGGAGAACTTGTCAGACCAGTGCCTAAGTCTGCTCAGAACAACAATTCGCTCGCCCGTGCGGGTCAGTTGGCCCAGTGCCGACCGCGGGGCGAATGAAGCAAGGAACCGCCAGGATGATCGCTTTTCGACCTGCCACGCGCCGCAGACGTGGAGCGCGGATCTCCTGGCAAAACACCGCCACAAGTCAGCGGATAGCTGGCACTGCCGTGCGTTGCGGCGGTTGTCGATGAGCAAGTTGGCTCCCTTCCCACGCATCATATTTTTTGAACACGCACAGTCAAGGGGTTGTTTTGGATCGTGGTATAAAGAGATGTTTGCCGCATCGGTACAAGATGTCCGCCGCACTTCGGAAGTTGCCGACCTGCTTCGCCCAAGTCTGAAGGTCCATCAGATTTAGCAGGGCAATGCCATTATCGTGGGGCGGACATTCGGGACATTCACGTTTGTCTAGCAGTGGAACAACACAGCACCTTGGGCCAACAACGAATTTGGACAATTTCGTGACCAAGACAATTTTGGAGCATCCACGGTAGTTCACAAGTGGGCGTTTGTATTTACGCCACATATCGAGTTATTTCTGTGGTGTGAAGTGCAAGGTTACAAGCTCAGCATTCGGATAGTTTCCACCGTCGTGCTTTCCAGGCCTCCTCGACGAAGACACTGTGCACACCTTTGCCCTACACGGACGCAGGCATCCAGCTGCCAACGGGCTGCTGCCTACATTGCATGTTTCGCACCAGCCCTGAGCAGGCCCGTGGTGCCGACAGTGGGAATGACCAGCTGTGCCTGCACTGGCACGCCAGTCGCTCATGGCCTGCGTGAGTCAGGCCAGGTCCGGGGTACGTGCTGGGTGTCGAACGCGCGTCGCTTGGCGGCTCCACCACAACAGAGCCGATGCCGTCGTTCGGCACGGGTCCCTGGCACGTCCTGCCTGGGAGCCGCTACCAGCGGCCACGCTGTCACATGGCTTGCGCCTCCGATCGCCGCAGGCCTTTGGCAGGCTATGCCTGGGAACCGCTACCAGCGACCACGTAACAACACGGCCCGTGCTGCCACCCAGCACAGGATTCCAACCTGAGGGCTGCCACCATTGGCTACTCCACCACCAGGATTTGTCTCATCATACGGCACGGCCCCAGCAGATGTAGCCAAGTCTGCAAAAATGACTTTTCCGAAGAGTCCTTCAAGTACCATTGGCACCACAAAACACATTCCATCACGACGAGCACATCGACGCACCACGAAAGCTACCACGACAACGAGCGTAGCAACAGCGACTACAACTGGTGCTGCAACTTGCGGTGCCATATGATGTGCCTCGACGTGCATTTGCAAACCGAGCACAGCATTCAAGGTTGAACCAGAACCATCAACCGAAACGCTTCCACAGCGCGCGTGCTCTCGCCAGGCCACTGGCACGACTGCGCACCTACCAACGCCACGCTGCCTGAACGCTAGGTGTGCCGGCCCGTCTTTCACGACCCGCCCAACACCCCAGGCATGCGATTGCTCACCCAGTGGGCGCACGAATGCGAAATCGTGTTAGCTCGGTGCTGGTGTACACACGCACCTGGGCACACACGGTCAACAAGACCCAACGCCCAACGCAATCTTGAGAGCGTTGGCCCAAGTACGACCTTTGCGCAGGGGGCTGAGCTTCACCAGCCCCAGCTGTATGAGCAACCAACGTTGGGCGACTAGGCCAAGCGCTGATGACCGCCAGTCAGGACTGCCTTGGCACACAGCGATGGTTCGCCCAACCGCGGCATGGCAGGACTGGGGTAGTGTGAACACATGCCCACACAACCCTGACAGAGCGTCGCCAGTCGACCAATGGTGAGCAAGGAGGGACACGTCATTCGCCCGTAGACCCCGACTCGCTCCCATTTCTTTGGGATACATTACTAACTGTTACTACTCGCTCCCAGTCCTTGGGAGATCATGAACAGTGTCACTCGCTCCCATCTCTTTTGGAGGTAGTACGACTTGTAACACGTCGTGTTCCAGTTCCGCTGAGCACATCCTCCTCCTGCCCTCCCTCCCTCCCGCCCTCCTCCCTCTTGCCCTCCCTCCTCGCACCACGTTCCCCGCTCCTCGCTCCTCCCTCTTCGCTCCACGCTCCTCGTTCCTCCCTCCTCCATCCTCCCGGGGCGGGTGTCCCGGGCGGGGCCTGCTGCCACGGCAGAAAACGGCCGCCAGCACATCGAGCGGTGGCTCTCCCACAGCACAACTTCGCCGGTGACCCGCTTGGAGCTCTCCAAGACGGGCATTCGGGGGCAACGGCAGCGGGGGGGATTGGCCCAGGGGCGGGAGCTTCGACCCCCAACCGCCCACTCATCGCCCACCGGGGCCTGGGCCCCACACCCGGCCCATGAAGACGTCCAATCTCGCCGTCGAGGGCACACCGCCGATCCATCGGCACTGCATCGCCGATCTCCCAAGTCAGCGCTCCCGCCTCCCTGCACCAGAGCCAGTCCCCTCCACTCTATCTTTCCCCATTCCCACGCATTCGATGTTTTAATATTTTTGATCACGAGGTCATCGGAAGTCCGAACCCTTTCCTCGGACGGGGCTAGGACGAGGATAACACTGATCCAGAGCGTTCTCAGAGCGTTCCAAAACGCTCTGAGAAGTCCGCGGCGCCCGAGACATCCTCCAGAGCCGCGGTATCTCAGAGATTCTCGATTTATCCTTACCCGAATTTATCCTCGTCCTGGTTTCGTCTTATTTCCCTACATGGGGCTGGGTTTTCGTCCCGAGCCGTGCTCCGACGGCCCTGGTGCCCAGCAAGGGCCCCGGAGGGCCGAACACTGCGAACAAACATTTGTCGTCTTGAATCAGGGGAGGGGCGATAGTGAGCCATCAGCGTGTGGCAAGCTTCAGGGGAGTTTCCATGTGCGTCCTGGCAGCGACGCAGGGGATCCCCGGTCGTCGAAAGGCGATCACGTGAAGTCTTCAGGCTGTGTGGGATGTCCTGACGTGTTCTTGGGCTGCCTTGAAGGTCGCCTCGGCCCTGCAGACAACGTTTGAATTTTCTCACGAAGTTGGATGTCTGGGCCAGGCATCTACCCCAACCACGCGCTGCGCAACGCCATCGACGAGTACTTCAACGAGGTCTTCAGCGTCCACCGGCGGGCCATCCGGCGGACCGTGCGGAGCCGCCGCGGTAGCAGGGACCTCACCGCGGACGGCCCGCTCGCACGCACGCTGGACGCGCTGATGCAGAGCTCGCTACTGGTGAACGCCGACCACAGCGTGGAGCCTCGAAAAGGAAAGCGTTATACGCCGGTCGTTGGAACTCGGTATTCTTGGAATCCCAGATCCCAATCTACTTCAAGGGCCTTCCTACTGCAAGAGCCGATGTGTTTTTGCTGTGTTTCGTTATCCGTAAGGGCTTCGCCCCTGCCGCCGGCCCCCTCTCTATCAAAATGGAATAGTACAGAGTCGCGTCGGTGCGTCTCGGCGCTGCCTTGGCGCATCTGGGAACAGCATGCGGGGGCGGATAGGAATCATCGGCGCATATGGAGACGTTGGCGTTATCGAAGGTGCCTACGGCGAATCACCGCCGCCCCGTGCCTTTTTGGAAGCGCCTGCGTGGCCGAAAGTTGGGTTTGAGCTTGGCCAAGCTATCGGGCCACGCGTTCCCCGAGTGGGTTTCGAAAGCCTTCGGGGAACACGGAGTCGGGCGAGCTATCGGACCAGGTGGATTCCGAGCTTTCGAGCGTCCTGGAGGACGTCTTGGAGGGCTTTTGGGCCGTCTTGGAGGCCTCTGGCGTGCCTTTTGGGCAGTCTAAGGCCATCTCGAGGCCATCTGGGGCCGTATTGGGTGCAACTTGGGGCTATCTTCGCTGTCTTGGAGGCCTTCTTGGCCGTCTTGGAGGCATCTTGGAGGCCATCTTGGCCGTCTTGGAGGCCATCTTCGGCGTCTTCGGGGCCATCTTGGGCCGTCTTGGGCTCTTTGGGGGGCTCTCCTGGGGGCCTCTTGGGCTGTCATGTGGCCATCTTGGAGGCCTCTTGGGCGCTCTTGTGACAATGTTGGGGGCCTCTTGGGCCGTCTTGGGCCGTCGGAGAGCTGATAAGAAAAAGTGCCCAAATCCTTCAAAAAACCCAAGGCAAATCAATGATGTTTGCCCTTTCGGGCCTTCCTGGAGGACGTCTTGGAGGCCTCTTGGGGGCCTTTTGGCCAGTCTTAGGCCATCTTGGAGCCATCTTGGGTCGTCTTGCAGGCTTCTTGGACGAACTTGAAGGCATCTTGGACTCTCTCGGGCCGTCTTGGAAGCCATCTTGGACCATCTTGGGCGACTCGGAGGCCATCTAGAGCCATTTTGGAGGCCATCTTGGGCCAACGTGACCATCTTAGAGGCCATCTTGAGCCGTCGTGGAGAATGTTTTGCGGTCGTTGAGGTGGTGTCGGGGTCTTTCCGGGACCCTGGCGGGATCGGCCGAAGCCCCGTGGGGAGTTCTTTTGGGAAAGAACCAAAACCAAAATCGAAAGGATCTAGCACGCCGGGCACCCCTGCAGCAAGCCAACAGGGGGCGGCGGATCGAAGATGCCTACGGCGAATCACCGCCGCCCCCTGCCTTTTTGGAAGCGCCTGCATGGCCAAAGTTGGGTTTGAGCTTGGCCAAGCTATCGGGCCACGCGTTCCCCGAGTGGGTTTCGAAAGCTTTCGGGGAACACGGAATCGGGCGAGCGCTAACAAACCAGGTGGTTTCCGAGCTTTCGGGCCTTCCTGGAGGACGTCTTGGAGGGCTCTTGGGCCGTTTTGGAGGCCTCTTGCGGGCCTTTTGGGCAGTCTAAGGCCATCTTGAGGCCATCTGGGGTCGCCTTGGGTGCATCACAGGGGCCTGGCGTGCTGAATCCTTTCGATTTTGGCCAAGACGGCTCAAGATGGTCTCTAAGATGGTCACGTTGGCCCAAGATGGCCTCCAAGATGGCCCTAGATGGCCTCCAAGTCGCCCAAGATGGTCCAAGATGGCTTCCAAGACGGCCCGAGAGAGTCCAAGATGCCTTCAAGTTCGTCCAAGAAGCCTCCAAGACGGCCCAAGATGGACCAAGATGGCCTGAGACTGTCCAAGAGGCCCCCAAGAGGCCTCCAAGAGCTCCTCCAGGAAGACCCGAAAGGGCTCTTGGGCCGTCTTGGAGGTCTCTTGCGGGCCTATTGAGCAGTCTAAGGCCATCTTGAGGCCATCTGGGGCCGTCCTGGGTGCATATTGGAGCCATCTTCGCCGTCTTGGAGGCCTTCTTGGCCGTCTTGGAGGCATCTTGGAGGCTATCTTGGCCGTCTTGGAGGCCATTTTCGGCGTCTTGGGGGCCATCTTGGGCCCCTCTTGGGGGCCTCTTGGGCGATCTTGGGGGCCTCTTGGGCCGTCTTGAGCCGTCGGAATGCCGAGAAGAAGCAAATTCCCAAATCCCTCAAAAACCTAAGGAACATCCATGTTTTTGGCCTCTTCGGGCCCTCCTGGAGGACCTCTTGGAGGCCTCTTGGGCCGTCTTGGAGACCTCTGGGGGACCTCTTTGGCCGTCTTAGGCCGTCTTGGACTCTCTTGGGCCGTCTTGGAGGCCTTCTTGGACCATCTTGGGCGGACTTGGAGGCCACCTTGGCCCATCTTGGTGGCCATCTTGAGCCGACGTGGCCATCTTGGAGGCCATCTTGAGCCGTCTTTGAGGATTTGTTGGGAAATTGAGCGCCTTCCGCGGCCCAGGCGGGACAGGCCGAAGCCCAAGGGGGAGTTCTTTTGGAAAAAAACAAAACCAAAAACCATATGATCTGGCACGCCAGGCACCCCTGCGATGCGGATCGAAGACGCCTACGGCGAATCACCGCCGCCCCTTGCCTTTTTGGAAGCGCCTATGTGGTCGAACGTTGAGGCCAGACCTGCCAAGCCATCGGACCATGTGTTCCCCGCATCGGTTTGGAAAGCCTTCGGAGAACACGTGGGCATCTTGAAGGTCATCTTGGCCGTCTTGGAGGGCTCTTGGGCGATCTTTCTGCGATCTTTGGGGGCTCTTGGGCCGTCTCGGGCCGTCGGAAGGCCGAAAAGAAGGAAATGTCAAACTCCGTCAAGAACCTAAGGAACATCAATGTTTTTGGCCTCTTCTGGCCTTCCTGGAGGCCCTCTTAGGGGCCTCGTGGGCCCTTTTTGGGCCAGCTTCGAGCCAACTTCGGCCATCTTGGTGGGTTCCTGGCACGTCTGACGCCGTCTGGAGCCGTCTTGGGGGCCTTTCTGGGCCAACGGGGGGCACTCTTGGGGCGCTTCGGGGCCGTCTTGGAGCCCATCTTGGGCGTCTTGGAGGCCATCTTGGGCGTGTTGGAGGCCCCTTGGGCCGTCTTGGGGCCCTCTTGGGGCCATCTTGGAGGCCACTTGGGCCGTCATGGGGCCCACTTGGGGGCCTCTTGGGCGATTTTGGGGGCCTCTTGGGCCGCCTTGAGCCGTCGGAATGCCGAGAAGAAGCAAATTCCAAAATCCTTCAAAAACCTACGGAAAATCAATGTTTTTCGCCTCTTCGGGCCCTCCTGGAGGACCTCTTGGAGGCCTCTTGGGCCGTCTGGGAGGCCTCTGGGGGGCCTCTTGGGCCGTCTTGGGCCGTCTTGGACTCTCTTGGGCCGTCTTGGAGGCCGTCTTGGACCATCCTGGGCGGACTTGGAGGCCATCTTGGACCATCTTGGAGGCCATCTTGGGCCATCTTGGCCATCTTGGAGGCCATCTCGGAGTGCTCCCCGAATCGGTTTGGAAAGCCTTCGGGGAACACGTGGGCGTCTTGAAGGTCATCGTGGCCGTCTTGGAGGCCTCTTGGGCGAACTTTCGGCGATCTTTGGGGGCTCTTGGGCCGTCTCGGGCCGTCGGAAGGCCGAAAAGAAGGAAGTCTCAAAATCCGTCGAGAACCTAAGGAAAATTCTAGACGCCCAGAAACGACGCCCAGGCGAGTAGAGGGTCGTCCTGAGGGGCTTTTCGGCGTCTTGGGTGCCTCGGGGGGGCCTCTGTGGGCCGTTCGGGATCCTCTTTGGGGCCTCCTGGGGGCCTCTTGGGGCCTCTTGGGGCCATCTTGGGGCCTCTGGGAGCACCTTGGGTGCCTCTGGGGGGTCTCTTGGGGCCTCTTGGGGGTCTCTTGGGGGCCTCCTGGGGGCCTCTTGGGGGGCCTCTTGGGGCCATCTTGGGGCCATCCTGCGGCCTCTTGGGGCATCCTGGGGGCCTCTTGCGGCCATCGTGGAGGAAATCGATCAAAGAAGAGGGGAGCTTTAATTAGCGTTGCCCCCTCAGAAGGCCAAAATGGGGCCCAAACCATAGTAACATCAATGATTTTGGCTTCCTCGCCGAGGCCGTTTTGGACGCTCTGACCGCTCCCCGCCCCTCCTGTCCAGGTCAGTGGGGAGGGGGTAGGGGGAGGGGTAAACCCCTCCCCGAAGGGGAAGAGGGAGGGGTGGAAGAGGAAACGCTCTAAACCACCGACGCCCAGAGGGCTGGTGGGATTAATGTTTTTGGCCTCTTCTGGCCTTCCTGGAGGCCCTCTTGGGGGCCTCGTGGGCCCTTTTGGGCCAGCTTCGTGGCCGTCTTGGAGGCCATCTTGGGTGTCTTGGAGGCCATCTTGGTTGTGTTGGAGGCCTCTTGGGGCCCTCTTGGGGCCATCTTGGAGGCCACTTGGGCCGTCATGGGGCCCTCTTGGGGGCCTCTTGGGCGATCTCGGGAGCCTCTTGGGCCGTCTTGAGCCGTCGGAATGCCGAGAAGAAGCAAGTTCCAAAATTCTTCCAAAACTTATGGAAATCAATGATTTTGGCCTCTTCGGGCCCTCCTGGAGGACCTCTTGGAGGCCTCTTGGGCCGTCTGGGAGGCCTCTGGGGGGCCTCTTGGCCCGTCTGGGGCCGTTTTCGGGGAATTGAGGTCCTTGGCAATTCTCCCGGGACCCCGGCGGGACGCGCCGGAGCCTCAGGGGGAGTTCTTTTGGAAAAAAAACAAAATCGAGAGGGTCTAGCACGCCAGGCACCCCTTTGCTAAAGCAAAGGGGGAGGCCGTCTTGGACCAACCTGGGCGGACTTGGAGGCCATCTTGGACCATCTTGGAGGCCATCTTGGCCATCTTGGAGGCCATCTTGGAGTGTTCCCCGAATCGGTTTGGAAAGCCTTCGGGGAACACGTGGGCGTCTTGAAGGTCATCGTGGCCGTCTTGGAGGCCTCTTGGGCGAACTTTCGGCGATCTCTGTGGGCTCTTGGGCCGTCTCGGGCCGTCGGAAGGCCGAAAAGAAGGAAATGTCAAAATCCGTCAAGAACCTAAGGAACATCAATGTTTTTGGCCTCTTCTGGCCTTCCTGGAGGCCCTCTTAGGGGCCTCTTGGGCCCTTTTGGGCCAGCTTCGAGCCAACTTCGGCCGTCTTGGTGGGTTCCTGGCACGTCTGACGCCGTCGGGAGCCGTCTGGGGGGCCGTTCTGGGTCAACGGGGACCCTCTTGGGGCGCTTCGGGGCCGTCTTGGAGGCCATCTTGGGCGTCTTGGAGGCCATCTTGGGCGTGTTGGAGGCCTCTTGGGCCGTCTTGGGGCCCTCTTGGGGCCATCTTGGAGGCCACTTGGGCCGTCATGGGCCCCTCTTGGGGGCCTCTTGGGAGATCTTGGGGGCCTCTTGGGCCGCCTTGAGCCGTCGGAATGCCGAGAAGAAGCAAATTCCAAAATCCTTCAAAAACCTAAGGAAAACCAATGTTTTTTTGCCTCTTCGGGCCCTCCTGGAGGACCTCTTGGAGGCCTCTTGGGCCGTCTGGGAGGCATCTGGGGGGCCTCTTGGCCCGTCTGGGGCCCTCTTGGACTCTCTTGGGCCGTCTTGGAGACCGCCTTGGACCATCTTCGGCGGACTTGGGGCCATCTTGGACCATCTTGGAGGCCATCTTGGGCCATCTTGGCCATCTTGGAGGCCGTCTTGGAGCCGTCTGAGGCAGAAAATTGGGGCCGTGGAAAAAATCCCGGGACCCTGGCGGGACGGGCCGAAACCCACTGGGAGAGTTCTTTTGGAAAAAGAACCAAAACCAAAACCGATAGGATTTGGCACGCCTGGCACCCCTGCGAGCAGGGGGCGGCGTATCGAAGACGCCTGCGGCGAATCACCGCCGCCCCCTGCCTTTTTGGAAACGCCGATGTGGCCGAAAGTTGGACTAGAGCTTGGCCAAGCTATCGGACCATGAGTTCCCCGAGTCGGTTTGGAAAGCTTTCGGGGAACACATGGGAGAGAATGATTATGAACAGGAAGAGGAAGAGGAAGAAATAGAGTAGGAGGATGAGGGTTGTTAGGAGTCTCTTGGGGCACCCTTGGGGTCTGTTGGGGGCTTCTTGGGGGCCTCTTCGAGGCCTCTTGGAGGCATCTTGGGGGCCTCCTTGGGCCTCTTGGGGGCCTTTGGGGGCTTCCTGGGGGTCTCTTTGGCCGTCTTAGGGCGTTCCTGGTCCGTCTGACGCCGTCTGGAGCCGTCTTGGGGGCCTCTCTGGGCCGTCTTGGGGCCCTCTTGGGGCGCTTCAGGGCCGTCTTGGAGGCCATGTTGGGCGTCTTGGAGGCCTCTTGGGCCGTCTTGGGGCGCTCTTGGGGCCGTCTTGGGGGGCCCTTGGGCCGTCATAGGGCCTTCTTGGAGGCCTCTTGGGCGATCTTGGGGGCCTCTTGGGCCGTCGGAAGGCCGAAAAGAAGAAAACGCAAAAAACCTTCAAAAACCTAAGGAAAACCAATGATTTTGGCCTCTTCGGGCTCTCCTGGAGAACGTCTTGGAGGCCTCTTGGGCCATCTTGGAGGCATCTTGGGGCCATCTTGGCCGTCTTGGAGGGCATCTTGGGCCGTCTTGGAGGCATCTTGGAGCCATCTTACCCGTCTTGGAGGCCATCTTGGCCGTCTGGGAGGCATCTTGGAGGCCATCTTGGGCCATCTTGGCCGTCTTGGAGGCCATCTTGGGCCAAGTTGGGGCAACAAAGGCATTGACAGACGGATTTTGGGAAAATTACGGGTGGCCGGCGGGATGGGCCGAAGCCCACTGGGGAGTTCTTTTAGAAAAAGAACCAAAACCAAAACCTGAAACGTCCAGCACGCCGTGCACCCCTGCAAGCAGGGGGCGGCGGATCCTAGTTGCCTTCGGCCCATTCCGCCACCGTGCCTGGGTCGTGGGTCTGAAGCCTCTTGTATATGTGTTGGGGTGTCGTGGGGAGCCTTTCGGGGGCCTCTTGGAGGCGGTTTGGGCGCCTCTTGGGGGCCTCTTGGGGCCTCGTGGGGTATCTTTGGGGCTTCTTGGAGGCCTTTTGGGTGTGTTTTGGGTGCCTCTTGGGGTCTCTTGACGGCCTCTTGGTGGTGTAAGTTTCGTGGGATCTTAGCCTCGGGAGCGTGAGTGTGGCGTATTTGACGAGGGATCGTGGCTTCGGGGGCGCGAACACAATGTAATTTACGAGGGGTCTTGGCCTCGGAGCGCAGACACAATGCAATGTACAATGTAATCTTGCGTCGGGAGCGCGAATCTCATGTAGTTTCACGTGTCCCACGGCCCCCGGAAATTTTGAGAACCTCCTTGCGGGACGCCAGTCAGGGTGGTTTTCGGCTCCCCCCGCCTCTCGGTCCACCCCCTCGCGCGGACAGTAACAATTTACAGTAGGAAGCAGAAAGCAATATTGTAACATTACAAACTGGAAATTGGAACTGGCGCAGGGAGAAGCAAACCTAAGCCTCGCAGCCTGATGGCCCTGCAAGGGTGCCGGCGGATAGCCTCCGGGACGCGAGTATGGTATAATTCTCGATGCTTTGTGGCCTCGGGGACGCAAGTACGGTTTAATTTACAAGGGTTTGTGGCTTCGGAAGAGGGTGAATGGCCTCGGGGACGCGAAGACGGCATATTTTGCGAAAGTTGAGCGACTTTTGCGTATTTTCACGTGTCCCACAGCCCCACAGAAATTCAGAGCACTCGATCCGGGCGTGGTAACCGGGTTCTTTTCGGCCCCCCCCCTCGCGCGGACCTCAACAATTTACAGTAGGAAGCAGAACGTAGAACTATCAAATTGGGAACTGGAACCTGCATCTGCCGTAGTAAGCAGACAGTAGAGCTATCACACTGGAAACTGGTCGGGGCCGGCGGATTTTCTCGGAGGGCCTAACCCATTCTGCTTTATCCGCCTTCCTACTTAATGTTTTACCGACTTCTTCCGACCGACGTGTAGCCAGCTTGGGCCCCAGACAGCGGGTTTTTGCATAGTGGACGTGCAGGCTATGTGGTGCAGGCTATGTGACGCAAGCTGCGTAGCGCAGCATACGTGGTGCAAGCTAGAGGCGACAAAGCGGCAACGGGAGGCAACGTTGCAAGAAACCGCCCTCCCTCCGGGCCAGTGCTCTGCAGCGTGGGATCTCTTTCCCCTCAGCGCGGTAGTTCTGGACAGGGCTGTGACCAGGATGAATCGTTACGGAGCGGTCCAGAACGCCCTCAGAGCGTTCCAGAGCGCTCTGGAACGGCCGCGGCGCCCGAGAAATCTTCCAGATCCGCTGTATCTCAGAGATCCCCGATTTACCCTGATCCGATTTGTTGCTTGTCATAGCCTCGTCGGAAAGTTGAAGTTGGCAGTTTTCCAATCGTGGCTTGTTGGGGCTTCTCGAATCCCCTGGAATCCTCCAGGGGCCTCCGTGGGCCCGACGAGACGTCCGAAAAATTGCAGAAGCATAGATGCGGGAGGTTCTCACGGGCTCCTCGGATCGGGCCTGGCCGCCCCTGGCGGCGCCTCCGGCACGCCCCGCGCACCAGGGAAGGGGGTCGAGCACGGATCCAAGGAATCCGCTCAGACCTGCAAGAATTCATGCTCATGCTGTTTTCTCTTCTCTCAGGAGTACATCCTGCGCCAGATAGTCGGCGAGGCCAAGAAGCTAGTCGGCGCGGAGGCGGCGTCGGTCTTCCTGGTGGACGCCGCGCGGCAGGAGCTTCTAACTCTCCGCGGCAGCAGACGACCAACCGCACACGGCACACGCGCATCAACCGTCAGAGGTCCGCGCATACTTCCAGGGTCGGCGCTGGACCCCTTCCGCACAGTTCCTTCCCCTCGGTACGATCGGAATGGGTTGGGACAGAATAGGTACGAAGACCGACAGCATATGCTGCCGACTTCAAACAGGACTTGCTGTCCAGGTCGCCGCGGACGCTGTGCATTTGAGACAGACGGCCGCCTGCCCAACAACGGCCGCTTTCGGTTTTGGACAGCATTTGTTGTTGGTCATCGTGCCCATGCTTTCCGTCCCTGTTTCGAGCGTCCACATCCTCCGGCGTGGAGCCCGTTCCAGGGGCGGCGCCAGAGGCGCTGCCAGAGCTGTGGTGAGGGGTCCAGCGCGGGCCCTGGCCAGAGGTGTGTGGAAGAGGTGCGCGCGGACCTCCAGAGGGTTCATGCTCGTGCCGCTGCCCCATCTTCTGGCAGGAGCTCTACTCCACGGTGAACTCGACAAACGAGGAGCTGCGGATCCCCATTAACGCCGGCATCGCTGGGCAGGTCGCCACGACGGGCGAGGCGCTCATCATTAACGACGCGTACGCGGACGTCCGCTTCAACAAGGCGGTCGACAGGAAGACTGGCTTCAGGACGAGGAACATTCTGTGCGCTCCGCTGAAGGCAGTCGAGGGAGGGAAACCGACGGTCACCCAGTCGCGCAAAGGCAATTGCGCTTCGCACGTCGCGGCCTGGGCCGCAGAGCTACCGTTCTCCAGGGCGGCGGCGCGAAGGCGCGAAGATGGTCGCGCATCGCCTGGCGCGAAGGCGCGAAGGTGGGTGGCCCACGGGGCCACGGGGCCATCTCGGGGCAGATCTCGGCGCACACCCGCTCATGGCCAGGCCGTGAGGCCAGCTGCACCTCACGGCTTGGCCCGGGGTTGGGGCCCGTGGAGGCTCGGTGGTGAGGTGGGTGCCGTTCTCTCGGTGGTGAAGGGAAGTGGAGGGGAGAGGGGAGGAGGCGGAGGAGGAAGAGGAGGAGGAGGAGGAGGAGGAGGAGGAGCAGCAGGAGGAGGAGGAGGAGAGGAGGAGGAGGGGAGGGGAGGGGAGGGGAGGGGAGAGGAGAGGAGGTGACAGATCCGCCTGGGCGACGCGGAGCAGCCGCGCAGGCACGCAAGGCGACGCAGAGGCAGCCTTTCCCCCTTCCCCATACCCCTTTGTGCGCGTCGCCAACAGAGGCCTCTGGAGGCTCCCTGATCGGTTGCCACCGAGGTTTGCATGCGGTCATCCAGGTCACCCCAAGGGGCGCGAAGATGATCGCGCTTCGCGCAGCGCGGCTCAGGTTGGAAAGGCGCCCTTCTCCAAGGTGGCCTCGCGAGGATGCGAAGGTGACCGCGGGTCGCGCATCGCGGGGCGCGATGCGAGAAGTTAGGTGACCCAGGTAATTGATAGATCGGCAGCCCGCGGGGAAGTGGGAGGGATGCGCAACTTTTTCCGTGGTGTTGCAGGGAATCGTCGCCTTCCTGAGGGCCCATCAGTGTGGCGCCGACCCGAGGCCCCAAGAGGGGCAGGAACGTCTAGGCATTAGTCCCCCCCCCTTCAGGTGAGGAAGGGCGACGTCATCGGCGTGGTGCAGCTCATCAATAAGACCGGCGGCGGCGTGATGGCCCTGGACGGCCTCCCGGGCGCGCCACAAGAGGCGGCCACGACGACGGTGGTGGCGACGGCGTTTACGGCGACGGCAGCGTCTGCGGTGGCCGCGAGGATGACGGCTGCTGCGGAGATGACGACAACACCGGTTGCGGCGGCGGCGGCGGCGACGACGACGACGACGACGACGGCGTGATGGCCTGGAACGGCCGTCCAGGTGCGCTGCCGGAGGCGGCAGCAGCGACGACGAAGGCGACGAAGACGAGCAGGGCGGCGACCATAATGACAGAATAGGGGATCGACTACAGAATAGGCTTACCTCCAAATTGTTGTTTTTTTTGGTCGAGTCCAGGGAAAATGCGAGGAATGTTCCTAGATATGCGAACAATACACAGATCTCCTGGTAGATTCGGCGAGTCCAAATCGAGTCTGGGGTAAATCGATTCTGCAGGCGATGCCCTACACCTTAGGCGATGCTTAAGAAAACCTAAATTTTCGGCCAGAGTCTCGATTATTCTTAGCGTTTCCATGTAAATCTTCAGGTTTTAATGGAAACGTTGGGTTGTTATTCAAGTTCTGAGACTATGAATTTCTTAACCCATGATTTCTTAAGCATTTCGCAGGGTGTACTTGGGATGACCGCCATCGCCCAGAGGTCTCCGGAGGTCTGGAGGCCTCTGGAGGCCCCCGGGGGCGCCGAGGCCGCCCCCAGCGAACATAGGTCCTCGGCCGTCCACCCGCGATGGGGCCCGGCAGGAGGCACCCACACAGGTCCGCGGCATCGCTCGGACGTGACGGTCGTCCAGGGCACAGCAGGCATGGCATATTCTCGACACGTTAATTTGATTTGAGGGAGTTTCTGTGGAACTACCGTCATCCTCACCCCCGGCGTGGGGAGCACAGGGGCCCAGAGCGGCCTCCGGTGTCTCCCGGCGAGGGCCCTCGAGGAGCATCTCTGGTCATCGAGCAGGGCGAGTAGCACGCACGAGCTCGAAGCGTGCGCGTGGAGCAGACGTCCGAGCGATGGCACGGGTCCACCTCGTTCCTGCCCCTCCCCGCTCCTAGAAGGGAGGGAACCCAGACCGAAGTGTAAGATCGAGGTCGGTTCGGGGAGGGGGCCCTCCCTAATCTTCTTCGTACTTGTTGTATGTTCTTGTGCATCCTGGGGGAGGGCACCCCCTCGAATGTTCTTCAGTTTGGGCCGGCGGAGGGTCTCATGTTCTGAAGGATTTTATTTAATCGCTTCGCTCATTCCGCCGCCCCGTATTGGTGCACGGCTGTCGAGTGCCCGTGTGATCGTTGTCAATGGGGTGCTGCTGGGTCGTTTTTTTGTTTATGGATGGCTGGCTTTGGGTGATTTCGCAGGCGGGAACCATTCTTTGCCCGCCTGAACCTTCTGTTTCGGAAGGTGGCAGCTCGTGAATACGATCGCAGGGAACAAGACAACATTCTGCAGTTTCCTTTTTGCATTCTTCGGGCCCCTTGTCGCTTGTTGGGGCCTCTTAGGAGCCTCTTGGGGCGTCCAGGAGGCCTCTTGGAGCGGAAGGCTCGGATTTTCGGTTCGTGGTCTCCATGTTGGGCCTCTCTTGGGGCCCTCTTGGGGTCCTTTTGGACCGTCTTGGGCGCCTCTTGGGCTGTCGTGGGGCTCTCTTGGACGGTCGTGGGCCTCTCTGGGAGGCCTCTTGGGCCGTCTTGGGGTGGTCTTGAAAGCTTATTGGACCGTCTTGGAGCGTCGGAAAGGCGAAAAGGCGAGGAAGCCAAAAACCTTGAAAAACCATATGGAAATCAATGGTTTTGGCGCTCTGAGGCTTCGTGGACGTTCATTGGGATCTCGTTGGATGCATCTCGAGGGTTTCTTGGAGACTCGAGAGTCGTTGTCGAGCCTCTTGGGGTCTATTTCGGGCCCCTTGTCGCCTTTTGGGGCCTCTTGGGGGCCTCTTGGAGCCTCCAGGAGGCCTCTTGGAGCGAAAGGCTCGGATTCTCGGTTCGTGGTCTCCATGTTGGGCCCCTCTTGGGGCCCTCTTGGGGTCCTTTTGGACCGTCTTGGGCGCCTCTTGGGCTGTCGTGGGGCCCTCTTGGGCGGTATTGGCGCTCTCTTGGAGGCCTCTTGGGCCGTCTTGGGGTGGTCTTGGAGGCTTCTTGGGCCGTCTTGGAGCGTCGGAAACGCGAAAAGGCGAGGAAGCCAAAAACCTTGAAACCCCTATGGAAATCAATGATTTTGGCCTCTCGGGGCTCTCTTGGAAAGGGTCGGGGCTCTCTTGGGACGTCTTGGAAGCTTCTGGGGCCGTCTTGAGGCCGTGTTGGGCGTCTTGGGCCGATCGTTCGGTGATTCGGAACCCTCTTGGACTGTTTTGGAAGCCTGTTGGGGCCCTCTTGGCGCGCTCCAGGGAGCGTGGAAGGCCGCACCCAGGAGGAAAACCATCTCTGATCTGAGTTTGCCGGAAGTGTCCCGGGACCTTGCTGGGGTACTTTCCGGCCGGAGACCCCCAGGGGCCGCTCTGCGCGCGCGAAGTATAGAGTTATTGTTAACCAGTTACCGGAGATCTTAGCACGCCTCTGGCCCGTTAGGCCGGCGAATTATATCCTAGTTCTGACCGTATCCAAGACGCCTACGGCGAATCACCGCCGCCCCCTGCCTCTTGGAAACGCACATGCGACCAAACGTCTGGCCAAGCTACTGGACTATGTGCTCCCCCAACCGCTGTGGAACCCTTTGTGGGAACACTAGGCGGAGGAAGAGAAAGGAGGAGGAGGGGGAGGCGAAGGAGGAAGGGGAGGAGGAGGTGGAGGAGGAAGAAAATGAGGTCTCTCAAGGCCCTCTTGTGTCCTCTGGGGAGCTTCTTGGGAGCCTCTTGGGGGCCTCTGAGGAACCTCTTTGGAAGCCTACCAGGGGCCTCTTGGAGGCCTCTGCGGCCTCTGCGGGACCTCTTGGCCTTTGGAGGCCGTCTTGAGGCCTTCTGTGGGCAGTCGTGGGTCCACTTTTGGGCGCTTTAGGGTCGTCTTGGAGAACTATGGGGCCGTTTTGGGGCCCGCTTGGGCCGTCTTGGTGCGATCTTTGGGGCCTATGGGGCCGTCTTGGATCGTCGTAAGCTCGGAAAGGCGAGAACGCTACAATCATTCAAACAATCAAAGGCAGCAGCGTGGAATAGGGATTCCCCGCTGCAATGTCCCGGCGGAGAACCGCGGGCCACGCAGGGGCTCGTCGTCGGGCCCTCCGCCAGTGGCTCCTCCTTCTTCTCCTTGTCTTCCCCCGCCCCCTGCCCCCCCCCAGCCCATCCCCCTGCTGTTGCTCAGTCTTCCTCCTCGCCCTCGTCGTCGTCGTCGTCCTGGTCGTCGTCGTCGTCGTCGTCGTCGTCGTCGTCGTCCCCCTCCTCCTCGCCCGGTTGCGGTTGCGGTTGCGCGCCCGCGCGCGCTTTGAAATGTGTCGCCCGGTTGCGGTTGCGGTTGCGGTTGCGCGCTCCCGCTGGCGCTTTGAAATGTGTCGCCCGGTTGCGGTTGCGGTTGCGCGCCCGCGGGCGCTTTGAAATGTGTCGCCCGGTTGCGGTTGCGGTTGCGGTTGCGCGCTCCCGCGGGCGCTTTGAAATGTGTCGCCCGGTTGCGGTTGTTGGGTTGCGGTTGCGCGCCCGCGGGCGCTTTGAAATGTGTCGCCCGGTTGCGGTTGCGGTTGCGGTTGCGCGCTCCCGCGGGCGCTTTGAAATGTGTCGCCCGGTTGCGGTTGCGGTTGCGCGCCCGCGGGCGCTTTGAAATGTGTCGCCCGGTTGCGGTTGCGGTTGCGCGCTCCCGCGGGCGCTTTGAAATGTGTCGCCCGGTTGCGGTTGCGGTTGCGCGCCCGCGGGCGCTTTGAAATGTGTCGCCCGGTTGCGGTTGCGGTTGCGGTTGCGCGCTCCCGCGGCTTTGAAATGTGTCGCTTTGAAATGTCGGGTTGCGGTTTGCGGTTGCGCGCGCGGGCGCTTTGAAATGTGTCGCCCGGTTGCGGTTGCGGTTGCGGTTGCGCGCGGTTGCGCGCGGCGGGCGCTTTGAAATGTGTCGCCCGGTTGCGGTTGCGGTTGCGGTTGCGCGCTCCCGCGGGCGCTTTGAAATGTGTCGCCCGGTTGCGGTTGCGGTTGCGCGCCCGCGGGCGCTTTGAAATGTGTCGCCCGGTTGCGGTTGCGGTTGCGCGCCCGCGGGCGCTTTGAAATGTGTCGCCCGGTTGCGGTTGCGGTTGCGGTTGCGCGCTCCCGCGGGCGCTTTGAAATGTGTCGCCCGGTCGCGGTTGCGGTTGCGCCGCCGGGTTGCGCTCCCGCGGGCCGTTTGAAATGTGTCTCCCGAGCTGTCCCCTGACGTTCAGTCAGTCATCAGTCAGCCGGCGGGCACGGAATTTCACCCGGCTCCGCCGGGGATAAAGACAATACATAATATTTGGTTTCCTGGAGGTCCTCTTGGAGCCTTCTTGGGGCATCTTGGGGGACTCTTGGCCCGCCTTGGGACTGTCTTGGAGGACATATTTGGCTACTGTATCTCTAAATGTCCTGGAGGCATCTTGGAGGCCATATGGGGCCATCTTGGCCGTCTTGGAGGCGATTTGAAAGGCAGCCATCTAGCAAATTGGGGGTGGTTCTGGGTGGCCAGTGGCATCGGCCGAAGCCACAGGGGGAGTCTTGAAAAAACAGAAACCGATTGAACCTTAGTGCGCCAGACACCCCATCTGGGAAATGAACAGGCCGGAAAGAAGCAAATGCCCAAATCCTTCAAACACCTAAAGACACGGACAGTCTTAGAGGCTTGTTAGGGGCTTCGTAGACTGTCTTGGGCCGTTTTGGCGGCTTCTGGAAAGGACTTCGAGGCATCTGGGACCCACTTGGGCCGCTTTGGAGGCTATCTTGGACCATACTGGGCGAACTTAGAGGCCATATTGGGCCATCTTGGCCGTCTTGGATGCCATCGAGGCCTTCTTGGAGACGTTGGTTGCGCAGCGGCGGGGCCTTCTGGGTGGCCAGCGGCATGGACCGAAGCTCCAGAGGAGTTCTTTTGGAAAAGAACAAAAGCCAAGCCGTAGGATCCAGCGCGCCAGGCACCCCTGTGATAAATCAACTGTGGGCGGCGGATCTACTGGCCTTCGGCCCATCGTGTCACGGTGCCTGGGTTGTGGGTCAGTGGCCTCTTGGATGCCTGTTGGCGTCTCTGAGAATCCTCTTGGGAGTATCTTGGATGCAGTTTTGAGGCCTCCGGCTGCTGTTTGGAGACCTTTTGAAGCTTATTGTGGGCCTGCTGGCAGTCTCGTTGGTCCCCTTGAGGCGAAGGGCTCGAACTCTCAGTTTGAGTTCCCCCTCTTGGGGCCCTCTCGGGCCGTCTTGGGTGCCGTCTTGGGCCAGCTTGGGGCCATTTTGAGCCATCGTGGGACCTAAGCGGGCCGCTTGTGCCGTCTTTGGGCGGTCTTGGGGGCATCTGGGGCCGTTTCGGACGCTGTGAAGGTCGAAAGCGTGGAAATGCTAAGCATGTGCGTTTTCCCTGAGGGATTGGGGTGATGTTTGCCGCTTAGGGCTCGTTTGGGGGCCTCGTGGGGCTCTCTTGGGGCGTCTTCGGGGTCTCTTGGGCCGTCTTGAGGTCATCTCTGTCGTCTTGGGGCGATCATTGGGCGACTCGGGGCCCTTGGACCATCTTGGAGGCTGGGCCCATCTTGGAACCCTTTTGGCTCGGAACAAATTGTGCGGGAAGGCCCGGAAGTTCCGAGAGCGCCCAGAGCTCCTGGCGGTGGGCCCTTTTTGAGAACCCTCAGGACTGAGGCCGGAGGACTGAGGGACCTGAGGGCTCTCCACTCAGGGAGCTGGTCTGTGAGGACGTCTCTTGTCCCACAGCGATGCGCTGCTCTTCGGCCGCGGCTTTCATGAGTCTGTGACTTATCTGTCCACTTTCATGTCTTTCACTTCAAGGGGAGGCCACCTAGACGCCTTCCTCTTTTCGCACTCCACTCAGTACCTCGCGGCACGGTGGCGGATTTTCGTAGAGAGCAGGGCGGCGCCCCGAAGAGCTTTCAGTCACAGGGCTCGAGCTACAAATTGTGTGATTGGCGATTTCGTAGACCGTTTCCGTTTTGAGTTCGTTTCGCAGCAGGGGCGGAATGAAGACAGAACGAGGGACAACGAAGACAAAGCGAAAACGAACAACACTGTTTAGCTCCCCTGGACTCCTGTCGGTTCTTCCTGGGGGGAAGGCGCTCCGTTCGAGGAGGAGGGCGGAGGACCTGTCCAACTGCTCGAGTCCCTATAAGCCACCCGCGGGGGCGCGAAGAGAGTCGCGCGCCGCGGCCTGGGCTGGAGCGACTGCCCTGCTCTGCGGGTGCGGCGCGAGGGCGCGAGGGCGCGAAGATATTCGCCCGTCGCGGGGCGCGATGCGGGCGGCCCGAGGTATAAGATCGAGGTCGGTTCGGGGAGGGCACCCTCGAATGTTCTTCGTGCCTGCTGGATGTGCCCGTGCATCATGGGGGAGGGTACCCTGGAAAGTTCGTCAGTTTGGCAGGCGGAGGGTCTCATGTTCTGGAAGGATGTCATCCTGTCCACGGTGTGGCCGTACGCGAGCTTAGGTGACCTGGGTACGAGTGCTCGGTGCCTTCCGGCCGACGGCGGCAGCGGCGTCATGGCCACCGGACGACGGCCCCCCGGGCGCGCCGCGGGAGGGAGCCGACGAGCCCGCGGGCGGGAGCCGCCCGTTCACGGAGGACGACTCGCACTTCTTGCAGGCTCCCGCGGCGGCGCGCGCCGGCGGCCTTCCTCCCTGCCCGCCTGGCGCAGCGGGTCGGCTGCGCGCAGGAGTGGCCCTGCCCCGTGTCGGTGGTCCGTCGTCGTCGGTGCTCCAGGTCCCCCCCCCCCCCGAGGTGCGAAGAGAGTCGCGCTTCGCGCGTCGTGGCCCGGGTTGGGGGGCGCCCTCCCCCAGGGCGGCATATCGGGGGCGCGACGACAAGCGTGCGCCGCGGGGCGCGACGCGCGAAGTGAGGTGGCATCCAGTGCTTAGTGGCTGTCTGGCCTCGGGGTGCTGTCCAGCAGCTGCGCCGAGCCGAGGGCGTCCCAGGGGGTGCCCGACCTCGTCCCGAGCGGCCAGCAGGGGCCCGAGCTGTGACCCGAGGGCCGAGTGACGCTTCGCCGGCCTGGCTTGCGCGCTTGGCTCTGCCCCCCCGCCTCCTCCTCCTCGTCCTCCTCCTCCCTGCTCCTCCTCCTCCTAATCCTTCTCCTCCTCCTCCTCCTCCTCCTCCTCCTCCTCCTCCTACCCCCTCCGAGCCTCATCTTCCTCCTCTCTCCTCCTCCCTGCTCCTCCTCCTCCTTCTCCTCCTCCTCCTCCTACTCCTCTTCCTCCTCCTCCTCCTCGTCCTCCTCCATCCTCCCTCTTCCTCCTCCTCCGCCTCCTCCTCCCGGCAGCCTAACCACCATCAGCATCTTAGAGCATGACCCGTGCATCTATGCTGCGATCACGCCGGTGCTCCGGTAGTCTAAGGAAGTCTGGATCTCGTCGACTAGACAGTAATTGCACATTTGCCTTGGAGCTATCCACTCTAAGGGATGCTTTGAAGAATGTGTGTCTTGGAGACTCCGTTTCCTGGACGAAGGTTTCGGGCCATATGAGTGCTGCTCGTGCCTCGCTTGGTAGAATCGGCTGGAGCATGGACTGGATCACTAGCTTGACCACCGATCAGAAGGATAGCATCTCGCTCACCCCGACCTGTCCCCGCACGGTCAAAGAATTCCTTCGAGAGGGAGTGTTGAGGCATCTTCTGAGGCAGGCTGGAGGGGCCTTGGGTCTCGGCGCTAGAGCATGTTATGATGTCGTCTTCAAGGAGCTGAGGGCTAAGACGTGGAATGCGTTTCAGAAGGGGTTTGCTAGGGCATTTTCGCGCGGTGCATGTTGGACGGCCACGAGGTCCGATGACTGCGGATACGTCGTGGAGTCTATTACGTGTTGTTTGTGTAACTTGGGCACAACTTGGGCGCAAACACAATGTTCTACGGTATTTGGCAGTGCCCCACCGTTAGCGTTGGGAGACTCGAGGTGATCGATCATGCCCTGATTGGTCAGGCCCTTGCGATCGGGCCTCGAGACCAGCAGCGGCTTCTTTTACTAAGGCCATCGTTTCGCTGCCAGGTGACTAAGTCCCCATCCTTGTTGAAGAGGGGCATGCAAGTTACTTTGGAAGCAGATCCTCACATGCAGTCCACCGCTATTGAGGGCCACGTGTTCTTCGAGGGATCTGGTCTCAGGAGTCCTGCTGTGAAGATGTGTCTAGGGCTGGCCGAGGGGCGGCTGTATACAACGAGTCTGGGACTCTTAAGTGTACCCACTCGGGGCCCGTGCCTGGTTTCCTCGTTCAGACCTTTCAAGCTGGGGAATTCTGTGGGCTTGGGACCACCAGTGAGCTCCTGGTTGGGCCGTCTACGGGATATTCTGGCTGCACCAACGCTGCGCAGGCTTTCACAGCCCCAGCTCAGCTTCAGGCATACAAAGTTACAGGCTGGTACTATTTTGTCAGTATAAGTAGCGTGAAGCTATCAATGTACACGCGCACGTAGCGGACTCGGCTGAGCTCGAGCAGCGCTACCACAAGGTCGGCCTCGCCTTGATCTCGACAACGTTACCCGTGTTCGGCAAAGCCACCAAGTGCGTGAAGTCGGCGTCCCACGATTGGGGCTGGTACTTGTGGAGATGCCTCTGTTGTTTGAAGTCCAGTCGCGCGGACAAGCAATCGCAAGACGGAGGGTGCACAGGAGTCAACCCCGAGGTTGCTCGTGGGATCGGACTTACAGGGCACCCCCTCCAGGCTTTCACTTGAAGCGGCAGTCTTGTAAATCATGCGCGCACGAAGTTTAAGGGCTACACATCTGAAGGCCGGTTCAGAAATTTGAGGCGGCCTTGTCCAAAGGTTCCCGCCAGCAAGTGTTTTGTCCGGGCGTGGGGGGCAACTCTTTGGTGTGGGGCACCCTGAGCTCTCGAGCGTTTCTGCATAGCTTGTCGCACTCAAGGATGCTCGATCCGAGGTGGAGAGGGAGGTTGGGTCGTCGGACGGTGGGGTGGAGGAGGAGCTCGCGCACGTGACTCCTGCTGCGCTGGCTGAGCCGTCTGGCGAGGTCGCGTCGGCGGTGCGCTCCACGCTAGCTCCGCGGAACATTGTCGAGGGCCTTCTTCGCGAAGACTTCGAAGCGCCCTCGGTGGCACCAGGCGCGCGGTCGGACGGGGACTCGTCCGACAAGTGCGCGGTGTCTTTCACACGACCTGTGCGTTTTGCCGTGGGTGTGACGCAATGTGTTGGGGAACGGTCTTCTCTTGCGTTCTCTCTTGGCGCTCATCGCTTGTGCTTCCAGCTGTCGAGCAGCTGGGCGCGCTCTGAGGAACTCTGGACATCTCTTCGCCGCTCTGCGCCAGTTCGTTTATTTGACATTGGGTGGCAGCTGCCCTCGACAGTAGCACCGCTGATCAAACATTACCTTGGCGAAGGGCCCAACCATGTGCAGTTGTGGATATTGCTGTTTTGGGCATCGCCTCCGGTGGACCTCTTCATGGGCCACGAAGCGTGTAATGGGCGTGCCGAAATGGGGCGGGGACGCATGCGGGCGCAGCCATCGGGGCCTTCGGTGGCGCTCCATATGGGCCACGAAACGTGTGAGGGGTGTGCCGAAACGGAGTGGGGACACCGTGCGAACGTCGCAAAGTGGGGCCTTCGGTGGGGCTCCCTATGGGGCCACGAAACGTTATGCTGAGCGGGGGAGGCGCAGGCGATCGCCGCCATTGGGGCCTTCGGTGGGGCGCCCTATGGGGCCACGAAGCGTTGTGCTGAGCGGGGGGAAGCACATGTGAACGCGGCCACTGGGGCCTTCGGTGGAGCTCCTTGTGGGGCCACGAAACGTTGTACAAGGCAGGGGAGACGCATGCCAGCGATCCGATGCCAGCATTGTTCATTCCGACCCGAGAGTTTTGGTTGTGCGGTTTTGCACCTGCGGTGTAGATGAGTACGTCTACGTGACTCACGCACCACATGCAGGACATAACCGGTTACAACATGAAGATTGGTGGCTGGAGCTGGAGGATCTTTTTTCACGGAATGGAGCCCAAATCTCATCTTGGAAGATACTATTCCGATGATAGGCCGTGCTCAGGCTGATAGGGGAGATTCACAGCGCAGGGATAAGGGGGACACCGCCCTCCCTATTGCACGCCAGACGTTCACGATGACCCAGGGGCAGTTCTCCGCATGATACTTGACGAACGCGACCTTTTTGTTTGACCTCCTCTTTCTTTGAACACGAGGGAGGGTACGCGCATGTCTCCATTGCCAAGCCTAAATCTAGGGTTGGTCTTATCGTCACCAATGGCACGCTACACGAAGCCACCGCAGGATGCTGGGTTGACTTCGTTCTTTTTCAAGACCAGTGTACATCAGCAGGGACTGCGTAGGTGGAAACATGGCACTGTGTACCCTTTGTTTGAATGCACTGGCAGTTACTCGCCACTGGAATGCTCCCGATCTATATTTTTGAACAGTACAGTGGCCAAGTGCTGGCGCAGTTTTCTACGTGATCGCGTCAGCGAGTATCGACATATCTGGCTGCGTGCGACGCATTGTGGAGGCAGACCCCGTAAAGGTCCATCGGCTTTGGTACAGATTGCGTCTGCGTTCCTCAAAGCAGCGGTGCACCAACGTCGGGGAGCCGTCCTGTACTTCGTCGACCTGGTCTCTGCATTCTGCTCGGTAGTCCGCCGTTTGGTCCCACCTACCAGATCCGACGTGGACGGGGACACGAGCTGCCGATTAGTATGCTTCCACTTGTCTCTTTCATTCTGAGTCAGCCGTCGGCGCTGGCGAACCTAGGGGCGCCCCCGCACCTGCTCGCGCTTCTCATCGAGAGCCATCGCGACGCGCTTTTCGGCGCGGACAACTTACCGCAGGTGGCTCGATCAAGGAGAGGCTCGAGACCAGGCAGCTCACAGGCGGGCGCAATATTCAATGCAGCCTTCTGCACACTACTTAATGCAGTGGACGAGGTTGTTCGTGCCCCAGGGTGCTGCCTACCGCCTCGCCCAGAAGGGCTGCTTCAGACGGTTTACCCGGGTGCGCGGGAGGAGCCCTTTGGTCGACGTGTCCTTCGTAGACGACGTGCTGTTTCTGCAGGCCCCGTCGGCCATGACCGACCCGATTGAACTTTCTGGGGAAGGGGCCGGCGCAGTCCAGAAGCGCATGCTGACGCATGGGTTCACACCCAACTACATGCGTGCCAAATCCCGTATATTTATCACCCCATCGACCTCAACACCCCCTTGGACTGCGACAACAAGTGGAGGCCAGCCATGAACAGGTGATTGAGTCGGAAGTCTGGGGGGTCAAAGTTCATGTCGTTCGTGGGTGCAAGTACTTAGGCACCATGCTGGACATCTTTGGCACGCTTGGCTGTCGGGCTGCGCGAGCGATGCAGAAGCATCGGGTTGCCTTGGCCCCAATCAGAAGGATGCGCAAGCGTTTCGACGGCATGGCACTACCTGCCCGAACCAACCTAGTGGACACGATGGTCAATACTCACTTGCTCTACCTGGTGGAAGTCTGGGAGGTCATACCCCAGGCACTCCTACATGAGTTGGAAGCAGCGAGGTTTCAGGCCTACAGAGTCGTTCAAGGTCGTCAACACCATCGCGACACGGAGACCTTTCATACAGACTTAGACATTCTGTGCCAGGCCAAAAGGGTTCCACTGGAACTGCTTCTTCGTAAGCGTAGGCTTATGTATTTCAGTTCGCTGTTCGTGGAGGCGCCCGCTGCATTGCAGCACTCCTCGGTCGACCAGGCAGCGCCGATGCCAAGCTCGTGGGTGACTTCGGTTGAACAAGATTTCGTTTGGATGACTGCATGCGACGCGGATGACACCCGACAGCAGTGGACATTACGGCAGTGGTTCCCCTTTGCGAACAAAAAAACGATTCCAAGGGCTTCAGGAACGCAGCCAAGAGAGCTCGGGGCCTCGCGGTTCCAGCCGCCCTCGAGTCCATGCAGGTTGAGCGTTGACAGAAGCAGCTACTCAGAATAAGAGGGGGCGATCATCACCAGCAACCAGTGATCACGAAGCTGATCTGCGACAGCTGCGGGTGGACGGCTATGTCAGTGCCTGCGTGGAGGAAACAGCAGCTCGATCACCAGCCGATCGATGGCGTGCAGAGGGCGGCTAGAGGCACGCAGCGCGGTGCGCGCGGCACTATATTTTCTGACCGATCGAACCTCCTCCGTCATCCCCGCGGGCTTGACAACACTTGCTTGAGTTACCTGATTGGGCAGGGGGACTTGTTGGATATGGAAGTGGCCGAATCACGCCGGGAGGAGGACTTCGCTCGCGAGCGGCTGATGATGCAGAAGGGCTAGAACTACCGTCGAGTCTTTCCGCACGCGCGGCGAACAATACACTGGGGCGGGCGTGGCGCAGCACGCATTCCGCCAGCACCACCAGCAGTGCAGCTACCTGCCCATCGAGAAGAACCACAGCTACAACGGCTACGTGGGATACCAGGACGGCAACAACTCTACCATGTATGTTCTGGAGATGTTATGGCCTTTGATAGTTTAGAATGGGCCAACCGCCTTGCGAGTCAGCACTTCGAACCTATTCGTGTTCCGATCTGTGACGCCGAAGGAATTTGGACGACTATGGGTGAGAGTCAAGTGAGAGAGATGATGAATGATATGTCTAAAGGGGAAGTTGTTGGACTCATCCTTTCATCGTCTACAGTTACCTGGAAGAGTTTGGATGATGGCAATGGGCAGAGCAAGTCTTTGAGGGCTGATCTGCACCCGTGGGGCACACCTACACTTGGTGAACACTCTCGGCGACGACCTCTTGCAGAAAACAGTCAATTCAGAGCATCGTGGTCATTGCTAGAGGCAGCACGCGTCACTGGAGTGGCAGCCTGCTTGGTTCTGCCATATGATGACTTCACGAAGTTCTGCGAGGTTGCGCCCGACATTGACAATCTGGTGCGTGGTACTTTCGAGGTTGTGCGGCTGGACCTCTGCATGTTTGGGGCAGACTGCGTGCTCCCCGCGGCTTTGGTTCGCAAGCGCATGGTATTCAATCTGGAGGCAGAGAGATGCCGCTGCACACATCGTGCACACGCTGCAGCTGGTCATCTGACGGCTAGGTCGCATGGGATCTCCCGCGTGCTCGCGCAGGCCTTTGCTGAGGCCAGCATCCCTGCGCAGGCTCTAGCTGCTCGCAGGAGGCGCTCGCCCCCTGTTCTGCAGCCCTAAGGATGACATTGGTGGATGGGGGGCTGGGAGAGCAGGGTGCTATGTGATGTTGATGTTTGCTTGCTTTCGTGCTGTGACTGCTGCCGATCTCTTGTGGCTTGCTAGACGCGCGAAGCGAGCTAGAGGGGGCGGTGCGGAGACGGAGCGAATGAGCCTGGCGTAATGGGCTCCCCTCGCGCCCGCCCCCATGCTTCTGTCCAGCCTCCCCCGCCTCGTCTCCACCATCATCGTTTGCTGCTTCTTGCTCCACCTTGCCTGATGTCGGCCTGTCAGCCGCCTGCACTTGCAGGGGGGCCTCCGCGGGGCTCGTGGAGGCCGCCCTTCACGCTCGACCAGGTTTCCCCCGTCCTCCAGGCCTTCTGGACATCATCCCTGGTGCTCTCGCACCTCAACGACCCGGTCGAGCGACACTTCGACTTTTTCTCGCTTTGCTGTCCTCCCGCCTGCTTTCAAAGGCCCTTTGGAGTACAGACAAGGCGCCTGCCCCTGCCCGCCTGCCGACGGCAGGCCCTCTGAAGCCACAGGTGTGATCGCCTAGCGGCCTGCGCAGAAAAAGGAGGGATGAAGGGATCAAGGGATCAAGGGATGGAAGGATGGATGGATGGAGGAGGAGGGTCGGACGGCGGGGGCGAAGGCGAGGCTGCGGCCCGGCCAGCGCTCGCGCCAGGTGTTCGCCCTGCAGGCGGCCACGGCGGTGGCCAACGACATCTCCCACGAGCTGTGTCAGGCCGCGGCGTCGAGCTCTCCCCAGGCGAGGGGGGGGGGGGTCGAGGTTCGATCTCCGAGAGCTTTGGCCGCTTCGGTGCCTTCGCTTTGGGCCTCTGAGAAGCTCTTCGCGAGCACGAGGGCGAGGACGAGGAGGATGAAGACGGGGAGGAGGACAAGAAGGAGGAGGGAGGGAGGAGGGAGGAGGGAGGAGGGAGGGTGAGGAGGAGGAGGAGGAGGAGGAGGAGGAGGAGGAAGAGGAAAAGGAGGAGGAGGAGGAAGGTAGGATAGGGTAGGACAGGATAGGATATGACTCGGCCTTGCGCGTGTGCTGGGATGTTGGAGGTGACACGGTGTGACACACGTGCCGCTACTCTACCTCGAACCATGGAAATCTGCTGTACGAGGCTCAGGGTAACGCGCGCCGTGCAGCATTCGTCGGGGGAGTCGACCTCGGTTGCTCGCAGTCATATATCGCTCGCGAGCTGGGGGGGAGGGCACCCCTCTGGCCTCTGGCCCCTGGAGGCCGACGCCCGATGGCATTGTGTGTGTGTGCCAGGCAGGCTTCCGAGGCATCCGCCCCCCCCCCGCCTCCTCCTCCTCCTTCCCCTCCTCCCCCTCCTCCTCCTCCTCCTCCTCCTCCTCCTCCTCCTCCTCCTCCTCCTCCTCCTCCTCCTCCTCGGGGCCCTACCCCGACGGAGGCCCCCCCCCTAAGAGCACCCTCGACCATCCCCTGACACTCGGGCCCTGAAGGCATCCGATCGGCAGGGAACTGATCGAGAGGACGGGAGGGTCTCGGTCGAAAGGAGGAGGAGGGAGGGGCGGCAGAAGACTAACGAGGCGGACCCGCCTCGACGGCGGAGCAGGGCGGGGGGCCGAGTGGCCCGAGAGAGAAGTACAGCACGTTCTGGGAGTATGCGCCCATGGGGGTGACCATTACCGTGCGAGGACGCCGAGCAGTGGGTTACGCTCTGGGCCGGTGGACTCCGCAGCGGTGGAGGTCAGCTGGACATTCGAGCATTGAAACTGCTAAACTCTGAAGCACATGGAAAACAGTAGCGGAGAAAACCATCCACGATAGTAAGATCACAGGTCGACGCAGGGACAGAGCCATCGGGACCATTCTTGGGGCAACCCCCGCAATGGACCAATTGCTCATTGTCTCCCAGCCGCCCGCAGGTGCCAGCCGCGCCCGTAGCAAAGACATGGCGACCGAACCTAGTCCTTGACCAGGATGTGAGAGCTCTTCGTCCAAAGCAAAAGACATGACGACACGAACATATGCCATGCAAGGATTTGAGAATCAGAGAATGGATGGATTCGGTTTGTGTTCGGGATTCGGTCTTCTGCTATGTATGGGGCCAGCGGGGCCAGGCGGACAGCGACGACGACGACAACGACGAGAGCGACGAGGACGAGGGGGAGGAGGAAGAAGTCGACGACAAGGGGGTGGAGGGCCAGCACCCCCATCCGTCCTTTCGGCCCAGTCCAAGAGCAAGGGGAGAAGGAAGAAACACAGCGGAGTCACATTGGAGCCATATTGACACAATCTTGGGGTCAGCTAGGGTTCCAAAGGGCCATCTTGGGGCAATTTCGAAGTCGTCTCGGACTCGTGGGGTCGTCCCGAGGCCACCTCGGAATAAAAATTGGGGTCGCGCGGCAGCCTTAGTTCAGTCGGAACACAGTGGGTTCGTCTCGGCGTTCTCTTGGGCCGCAGGGCTGGTCTGGGGTCATATTGGGGCCATTGCTTAGCAGGGGTGGGCATCTTGGGGCGACAGGGGTAATCTCGTGATCCTTTCCAAAATCCCTGTTGGGTCCATCTTGGAATCATCTTTTCGTTGCTGCCTCTCTCGTTGTTGTTGCTACAGATGTTGCTGCTACTGCTGGCGTTGATGCTGCTGGCGCTGCCTGGGCTGCCCGTGGTGCTGGTGCTGGTGCTGTGCTACATTTCGGGCCCTCTTGGAGCCTTCTTAGGGGCCCTCTTGTGGGCCTCTTGGGTCCCGGCGGGGGCCTTCTGAGGGCCCCTAAGACGCTACCGGGAGAGCCAAGAATTCAAAGCACACTTAACACAAACCGCCTCCTTATTGGAGAGCGTCTTGTGTTGAGTTGGTGTTGCAAGTTTTGGCCCTCGTGGATAGCCATCTTGGGGCCCTCTTGTGGCCCTCCTGGGCCCTCTTGGGCCCCTGCGGGAGCCCTCTGAGACTTAAGAGGCCTCCAGGATGGCCAATAATTCAACACACATTTGAGACAAACCGCCTCCTTATTAGAGAGCGTCTTGTGTTAAATGTTTGTTAAATGTCGTGCCCTCTCAAAACAACCCAAGAAGGCTCAAGAGAGATCCAAGAAGGCCCCAAAGAGATGGTTGTTGAGCTTCCACGCGGGGGGGTCACCATGTATCCGCTGTTCGTACACATGCTTCCTCGTGCAGGGCTCGGCTTGAGGCTCGGAGGGCCTTCAGGAGGGCTCCAACCTGAGGTATTCAAAGACTTCGCGTGAGCTTCGAGTGCGATTGCGCTGCTCCAAGACGGCTCCGAGACGGCCCCAGAGCACTCCAAGACGCTCGCAAGGGCTTCAAGACGGCCAAGGAGACCCTGCAGACGCCCCCGAGGGGGCTCCAAGAGGACCCCTTCAGGGGCTGCACGAGGCCAGAACCATACTTTTTCTTTTGGTTTTCTGGTGGATTTTAGCTTTCTCGCTTTTTCTAGGTTCCACTGCTCCAAGACGGCCCAAGAGGCCGCCAGGATCGCCCAAAGACGGCCTAAGAAGCCACCGAAGAGGGCTCCAAGACGACCCAAGATGGCACCGAGACGACCCACGAGGCCCACAATGCGGGCCAACTAGCCCCAAGAGGGAACCCAGGGGGCCACCAGAACTCTTGTGAAGCCGCGTGGGGCCATGCGGAGAGCCTTCGCAAGTAGACGCGGCGCCGGGGTCACCATGTATCCGAACATTGTACGAGTCCGTACATGTCTAAGATGCTCGCCGAGCCTCTTGGGAGCCCTTTTGGTGGCCTCTTGGGGCCTGCTGGGGTTTCTTGGAGCATGCTAAAGGAGCCTCTTGGGCGCCTCTTAAGGTCTGTTGAAATTCTTTGGGGCTTCTTAGGGCTTCTTGGGGGGCCCTCAAAGGGCCTCTTGGGGGCCTGCTGGGGCTAAGGGGGCCCCGAGATGATTCAGAGGTTCCCGAAAAGTGTCCGGGTCCGCCGGAGATGCTGCAGCACCAGTTTTGGGTGGCCCGGAGACCTCTTTGGACCTTCTTGGCGCTCTCTTGGGGGGCTCCAGGACGTTTTGGGAGCGCTCAGGGAGCCTCAAGAGGGCCCCGAGAAAATTCCAAGAAGGTCCCGAGAGTCTCCGTGTTACCCGGAGACTGCAGCACCATCTCCGGGTGACCCGGAGACCTTTCGGGGCTCTCTTGGAGCTTTCTTGGGGGCTCCAAGACAGTGGTGGGGAGGGCGGGAGGGTGGGGGGGATCTCCTGGAGATGCGGACGCGGAGGAGGGGGCGGCTTCTGGTGGCCTGACAGGGACCTGTCGAGCGCCTGTTGAGGTCAATTGGGGTTTCTTGGGGGCCTCTCAGGGCTTTCTGGGGGTCCTGTGGAAAACTTGAGGCGTCGTGGAAGCTTCTCGGGGTTGTCTTGGTACCCTCTCGGGGGCCGAGAAGCGGTGTTGTTGTTGCTGCTGTCGTTGTTGCTGCTGGTGGTGGTGTTGTAGTTGTTGCATGTGTAGTTGTAGTTGTATAAGTAGCTGTAGTTGTTGCTGCTTTTGTCGTCGTTGTTGTCGTTTGTTGTAGTTGTAGTTGTTGTTGATACTGCTGCTGTTGTTGTTGCTGCTGTTGTTGTTGTCGTTGTCGGTGTCGTTGTCATTGTCGTTGTTGTTGTTGATGATGTTGTTGTTGTGCTGTTGTTGTTGCTGCTGTTGTTGCTGCTGTTGTTTTGTTGTTGTTGTGGAACTCTCATTCCTGAAGAATAATTATTGTTGATCCCCCCTCACCGGTGCATATTGTTTTTCCTAGTCAAAGTGTGCCACTCGACGGTCGCACCCTGTTTTTTGACAGGGGAAGTCTTTGTGGTCAAACTGTGCCCCTGGCCCCCCGGACTACAACAACAACGGCTCCCGCTTGAGACGTCCTCCAAATTTACTCAGGACCCCCCCTTCCCGTCCCCGGACAACGACAACAACAGCTTCCGCCCGAGACTTCCTTCAATTTTACACAGGACCCCCGCTCCCGCCTGAGGCTTCCTCCCAATTTACTCAGGATCGGCGCTTCCGCTTGTGACTTCCTCGCAATTTAGTCAGGACCCCCCCTCCCGTCTGAGGCTTCCTCACAATTTACTCAAGAACGGCGCTCCCGCTTAAGATCTTCTTGCACTTTAGTCTAGACCCCCGCTCCCGCCAGATATCCCCTTTCAGGAATTGCGCTCTCCTGTGTTGAATGGCTGGTGCAAGCCATGGCGTAAGCTGAATCGCAACTCGCGGTAAAAATTAGTCTCGTCTCTGGGTATCCATGGCTTGGGATACGCATAGTGGATGACGCGCGGGCCGGTAGGAGCGAGCAGTCTTGGAATGATTGTTGTTGATATTGTTGTTGTTGTTGTTGTTGTTATTGTTGTTGTTTTTGTTGTTGTTGCTGTTGTTGTTGTTGTTGAACATTATTACTTCTAAAGAATAATTATTGTTGGGGCCCCTGGTGCGCGCCCCCCCCGCCGCGCCTAGGCCGCAGCCACATTTTCATCATTTTCGTGAGGAAGTCTCAGGCAAAACGATGGTGATCCGATCCGGTTGTTTTGTTCCCCCCCGCTTTCCCTTGCAAAAAACAATATAAAATGACATTTCTTGTTCTAACATATAAACTTCAAGAATCCCTTGCAAAAAATAAGGTAAAGTGGACATTCGCGCGCGCAAGACGAAATCCTTCCAAAACTTAGTGTTCGGAGCGATTTTAACATAAAAACATCAAAAAACCAATGGTTTTTCAAAAAAAAATGTCAAAATCTCATCCCGCGCGCTCTTGCGGATTCGTAGGAAACCCAACACTTTTTAAACATTTCTGTCAAACGGGCTTTTGCGAGCAACTTTTTCGAACTTCTGCAACAACGGTTGCGCACCTGCCAGGGCCATCATCCCTGTCAAATAATACCATGCGGGACACATTCGTTTTTTCTTCGCGCGCGCACGCCGTCGTCGTCGGCCGCGGGGCCCTGAATAGTAGCCACGGTCGTCCGCATGCCACGAAGTGAAGTGTCCGAACGTCATAGGGCGGGAAGCTGGGTGTGGGTGGTGGCGAAGAGTCGTTTGGAAATTTGGTAGAGCTTGAACCGGCCCCCCCACAAAGTGGCGGTATTGCCAGCCTCCTATGAAAACCCTGGCACTGGTGAGAACGGAGTGTCCCCACGTGCTAGTAATTGTTGTTGTTGTTGTTTATTGGTGATGTTTCTTGGTGTTGTTGGTGTTGTGATTGCTGTTGTTGTTATTGCTGCTGCTGCTGCTGCTGCTATCGTCGTTGTTGTCGTTGGTTGTTGCGGCTCGCTGTCGTGCTTTACGCCGTTATTTCACATGTAAACGCGCACGCCATCAAACAAACACACACATTGCACCACATAGATTGCACCAGACCGATGATACCACGTAAGTTGCGCACCACCAGATCTTTTGTACCACATAGGTTGCACCACGTAGACTGCACCACACATATACCACAACATGCATTGCACCATTAAGGTTGCACCATCGCATGTTTGGAGGGCGAGAATGGCCTGATCCCTGGTTTCTGATCCCCGGAATGGAAAACGATCCCTGTCGGAACGGGCGGTTCCAATACAAATCATCGCATGTTTGGGCGGCGAGACCAGCCTGATCCTTGATATCTGATCCCCGGAATGGAGCGCAATCCCTCGGAACGGGTGGTTCCAATTCAAATCATCACCTGTTTGGGCGGCGAGAACAGGCTGATCCTTGGTATCTGATCCCCGGAATGGAACTCGATCCCTGTCGGAACGGGCGGTTCCAGTAGAAGCCATCGCATGTTAGGGCGGCGAAGACTGCCTGATCCCTAGTATCTGATCCCCGGAATGGAACGCGATCCCTGTCGGAACG
Organism: Prorocentrum cordatum; assembly: GCA_963575745.1. NCBI lineage: Eukaryota > Dinophyceae > Prorocentrales > Prorocentraceae > Prorocentrum > Prorocentrum cordatum. Next base: position 445,323 of record CAUYUJ010003958.1, read on the forward strand.
CGCGCGCTCTTTGCTATCCACGTGAACCAAGGTTTTTTGTCGGAAGGGGGGGGGGGCATGACCTCCCCCCCCTTCCGACACGGATCGCGTTCCGAGTCGTTGCCCCCCCCCATTTTCCAAGCCGACAAGACGAAGATGCCGACCTGGAAAAAGGGGGGGGGCAGCGACTCCGAACGCGATCCGTGTTCGAGAAATGCCTTGCAACAAATGGGACGAAGTGCACGCGCGCGCGTCGTCGCGCGCGCATGCCGAAGTCCTTCAAAAACCTTCGGTTTCGGAAGGATTTCAAAATCTAGTTTCCCAAAAAACAGACACCCCACAGGGTTTCGCAACACTGATTTTCTACAAAAGCTTACACGCGAGTTCTTGCGAAGTCTTAAGAAAACCCTAGGTTTTTCAACCTTTCCAACAAATGCTACCGAACGGGCTTCGCGCGCGCATGTCGAAATCGTACTGTCGCCCTTGCGCGCGTGCCGTCGCGAGGTTCCTTTGCAAAAAATGGGACGAAGTGCACGCGCGCGCGTCGTCGCGCGCGCATGCCGAAATCCTTCAAAAACCTTCGGTTTCGGAATGATTTCAAAATCGAGTGCCCAGAACACATACAAAAACACATGGTTCCGCGCGGGCGCTCTTGCAAACACATGGTTGCGCGCGCGCGCTCTCAAAAGCACATGCCCAGAACACATACAAAACATACTTATTTTCAACAAAAGCATGCGCGCGCGCTCTTGCATCGTCGTCGTCGTCGTCGTCGCCGTCCTCCCTCCTCCCTCGTGGTCGTCGTCGTTGTCGCCGTCGTCGTCTTCTGTCTTTCCTCGTCGTCGTCGTCGTCCTCTTTGGCGTCGTCGTCGTTTCCGTCGTCGTTGTCGCCGTGGTCGTCCTTCCTCTTCCCTCGTCGTCGTCGTCGTCCGTCGTCGGCGTTTCGTCGTCGTCCCTTCTATTTCGTCGCCGTCGTCGTCGTCGTCGTCGTCGTCTTCCCTCCTCCCTCGTCGTTGTTGTCGTCGGCGTCGCCGTCCTTCCTCCTTCGTCGTCGCCGTCGTCGCCGTCCTCCCTCCTCCCTCGTTGTTGTCGTCGTTGTCGCCGTCGTCATCCTCCCTCCTCCCTCGTCGGCGTCTGCGACGGCGTCGTCGTTGTCGTCGTCGTCTTCGTCGTCGTCGTCGTCGTCGGCGTCGTCGTCGTCGTCGGCGTCGAGGTCGTCGTCGTCGTCCTCGTCGTCGGCGTCGTCGTCGTCGTCGTCGTCGCTGTCGTCGTCGTCGGCGTCGTCATCGTCGTCGTTGGCGTCGGCGTCGGCGTCGTCGTCGTCGGCGTCGTCGTCTTTTTTGCTGTCGTCGTCGAAGTCGTCGGAGACGTTGTCGGTGTCGTCGTAGTCGTCGTCGGCGTAGTCGTCGTGGTCGTCGTCGCTGTCGTCGTCGGCGTCGTTGTCGTTGCCAAGTGCCATTTGGTACCCACCGTCATGGTCTTAAGAAGTCTTGCGACCAAGTTGCGGGTGGGAGGGTAGGATGTTTGCACGAGCAGTGGAGAGGACAGCTTCAAGACAGTCAAAGTGAATTCTCCTTTCTACAAGAAGAATAAACTCTACCCCCTCCCCCCCTGAGTTAACGGGTCACCTTTTCGTGTTGCAATTTACATGTGATTCTGCACACTCGTCCATCCTAAATATGAATTCATACTATCCCAACCAAGCCGGTATCGCCCCCGCGCCATCCTCTGCCAAAAAATTATGCGCGCACTCTCGGTTATCAAAAATCATGAGTTGTCAAGAACCCCTTGCAACAAATGGGACGAAGTGCACACACGCGCGTCGTCGCGCGCGCATGCCGAAGTCCTTCAAAAACCTTCGGTTTCGGAAGGATTTCAAAATCTAGTTCCCAAAAACATAGAAAAATGTTATTTCCAAAATAAACTTACACGCGCGCGCATAGGTTTTCCAAGATTTTGAACACATATTGCCAAACGGGCTTCGCGCGCGCGCACGTCGAAATCTTTGAAAGAGCGTGTTCTACCGCTGCTGGCGGAAAACCGGGGGGGGTCACTACCGGTTCGAACCCCTCCCCCCCCCCCCCCCTCCGGGAAAACGGGGGGGGGTCACCTTTACGTGGCGAAACTTTTTTTTCTTTTTTTTTTCCTTTTTTCCTTTTTCTTTTTCTTTATTTTTTCTTTTTTCCCTTCCCTGTTGTTTTTTCTTTTTTTTTTTTTCTCTTTTTATTTTTTTTTTCCTTTTCCTTACCCCCCCCCCCCAGCTCATCATGAAAAGGGGGGGAGGGTCACTACCGGTTCGACCCCCCCCCCTCGAAAACCGGGGGGGGTCACTACCGGTTCGAAACCCCGCCCCCTCGAAAACCGAGTGGGGGTGCGGACAGTGGTGGGGACGGTGTTGGTGGGGACAGTGGTGAGGGGACAGCGGGACAGTGGTGGGGACAGTGGGACAGTGGGACAGTGGTGGGGACGGTAGTGGTGGGGACAGTGGTGGGGACAATGGTGGGAACAGGGGGGGACAGTGGACAGTGGTGGTGACGGTGGTGGTGGGGACAGTGGTGTGGGGACAATGGGAATGAGGTGGAAACAGTGGGACAGTGGAGGGTACAATGGTGGTGAGGACAGTGGTGAAGGCGGTGGCGAGGACGGCGGTGGGACAATGGGACAGAGGTACAGTGGGGACAGTGGTGGGGACAGTGGGGACAGTGGTGGGAACAGTGGGACAGCTCAGTGGGACAGCGGAGGAGTCAGTGGGACAGTGGGGACAGTGGGGATAGTCGTGGAGAAAGTTGGGAGAGTGGAACCGTGGTGGGAACAGTGGTGGGGACAGTGGGGGACAGTGCGACAGTGGTGGTGGCACTGGTGGGGACAGTAGGGGCGGTGGTGGAACCAGTGGGGACAGTGGTGGTGAGGACAGTGGTGCTGGGAACAACAGTGGGGGATGTGGTGAGGACGGTGGTAGGGACCGGGAGTCGTTTCCTGGCGGTTGAGTTGGTGTGGGGGGGGGGGTCGATCCGCAGTAGTGATCCCCTACGGCTTTAGAGGAGCGGGGGGGGGGGGGGTTCGTAACCGGTAGTGACCCTCCCCGGTTTTACTGAACCGGAGGGGGGGGAGGGATGGGTTTCGAAACGGTAGTGACCCCCAACCGGTTTTTCCGGAGGGGGGGGGGTAAGGGGTTAGGGGAGGGGGGGAGGGATTTTGCCGGGGGAAGCAAGGGGGGGGGGGGTCGGGTCAGCAGGAGGGGAGGGGGGGATTTTCGGAGGGGGGGGGGGCGACCCCCGGGCTCCAGAGGCAAAGGTTGGCAATTTTCCACAGTAAAGCGGCGGTGGATCACGCTCTCTCAAATCTTTCGAACGCCCTTGCGCGTGTGCCGTCGCGAGAGTCCTCTGCAAAAAACGGGACGAAGTGCGGACGCGCGCGTCGTCGCGCGCGCACGCCGAAATCCTTCAAAAGCCCACGGTTTCGGAAGGATTTCAAACTCGAGCGTCCAAAAAACATACAACAACTTTGTTTCTGATCTGCAGGGCGAGAGCGAACCTCTCCCGCTGACAGCTAAGCGGGACGCGCACAGCTTGAATTAGCAGAGGAAGGGCGGAAGAAGGCGGGGCTTCACGCGGCCGGGAGAGGGCGAAGCCTAAACATACAAAAACACAGGGTCTCGCAACACGGATTTTCAACAAAAGCGTGCGCGGGCGCTCTTGCGTCGTCGTCGTCGTCGTCGCCGTCCTCCCTCCTCCCTCGTCGTCGTCGTCGTCGTCGTCGTCGCCGTCGTCGTCCTCTGTCTTTCCTCGTCGTCGTCGTCGTCTTGGCGTCGTCGTCGTTTCCGTCGTCGTTGTCGCCGTGGTCGTCCTTCCTCCCTCGTCGTCTTCGTCGGCGTTTCGTCGTTGTCCCTCCTATTTCGTCGCCGTCGCCGTCGTCGTCGTCGTCGTCGTCGGGCGTCTTCCCCCTCCCTCGTCGTTGTCGTCGTTCGGCGTCGCCGTCCTCCACCCATCCCTCGCCATCGTGTCGCGTCTCGCCGCTCCATCCTCCCTCGTCGTTGCGTGGCGGGGTGGTGGGACGGTATTACATTTCCCATCGTCCTCCTAGCATTCTTCGTTGGCGACGTACGGTTCCGTGTCGTCCGTCGTCGGCGTCGTCGTCGTCGTTCGTCGGCGTCGGCGTCGTCGTCGTCGGCGTCGTTGTCGGAGTTAGTCGTTGTCATTGTCGTCGTCGGTCGTCGGGCCGTCGTCGTCGTCGTCGGTGTCGTGTCGGTTGTCGTCGTCGGCGGTGCGTCGAAGTGTTGCGAGACGTCGCGGTGTCGTGTAGTCGTGTCGGCGGCGTCGTCGTCGTCGTTGTCGCTGTCGTCGTCGGCGTCGGTGTCGTTGCCAAGTGCCATGTGGTACCCACCGTCACGGTCTTAAGAGGTTTTGCAAACCAATTTGCGGGTGGGTGGGTGGGATGTTTGCGCGAGCAGTGGAGTGGACAATTCACTGCGAACATGGATTAATTCTCCTTTGTTACAAGAGAATACCCCCGCCCCCGCATTCGCCGCCCCTCTTTTGGGTATGTAAACCATATTTGATTATGACCACATGTCCATCCCAAATATGAATTTGCACTATGCTTGAGGGGCCGGTATCGCCCCCCCTGAGGTTCTCTTGTAAAAAAGCAATACGCGGGGACATATTTGCTCTAACATAGCACTTTTTCCGAATCCCTTGCAAAAAAGTGGGACGAAGTGCGCACGCGCGCGTCGTCGCGCGCGCATGCCGAAATCCTTCAAAAACCTTCGGTGTCGGAAGGATTTCGCAATCGAGTTTCCAAAAAACATAAAAACACATGGTTGCGCAATAATGATTTGCTAAGAAAGCTTCCGCGCGAGCTCTTGCGAAATCTTAAGAAAACCATAAGTGTTTCAACATTTCAATATTTTCACAAAATGCTACCAAACGGACTTCGCGCGCGCGCATGTCGAAATCTTTCGAACACCCTTGCGCATGTGCCGTCGCGAGAACCCTCTGCAAAAAACAAGACGAAGTGCAGACGCGCGCGTCGTCGCGCGCGTACGCCGAAATCTTTCAAAACCCATAGGTTTCGGAAGGATTTCAAAATCGCGTGTCCAAAAAAACTACACAAACACAAGGTTTCGCAAACAGGTTTTCAACAAAAGCGCGCGCGCGCGCTCTGGCGTCGTCGTCGTCGTCGTCGCCGTCCTCCCTCCTCCCGCGTCGTCGTCGTCGTCGTCACCTACGTCGTCCTCTGTCTTTCCTCGTGTTTGTCGTCGTCGTCCTCTTTGGCGTCGTGGTCGTTTCCGTCGTCGTTGTCGCCGTGGTCGTCCTTCCTCCTCCTCCCTCGTCGTCGTCGTACGTCGTCGGCGTCTCGTCGTCGTCCCTCCTATTTCGTCGCCGTCGTCGTCGTCGTCGTCGTCGTTGCGTCGTCGTTGTCGTCGTCGTCTCCCCTCATCCCGCGTTGTCGTCGTCCGTCGCCGTCATTCCTCCTTTCCTCGTGTTCGCGTCGTCGCCGTCGTCTCCTCCTCCCTCGTTGTCGTCGTCGTCGTCGTTTTTTGTGTCGCTGCCGTCGTCTCCTCCATCATCTCCTCAGTCGTCGTCTTCGTTGGCGACGTTCGTCGTCTTCGTCGCGTCGCTCGTCGGGCGTCGTCGCGTCTTCGTCGTCGTCGACGTCGGCGTCCGGCGCGCCTTGTCGTCGTTAGTCGTGTAGTCGGTGTCGTCGTCGTCGTAGGTGAGGTCGTCGTCGTCGGTTGTCGCCCCCCTCGTGTCGTCATCGGCGTCGTAATCGTCGTCGTTGTCATCGTCTTCGCTCGTGTGGGTCGGTCGGCGGGACGTCGTCGTCAGCGTCGTCGTCGTCGTCGTCGTCGTCGTCGTCGTCGTCGTCGTCGTCGTCGTCGTTGTCGTCGTCGTCGAAGTCGTTGGAGACGTCGTCGGTGTCGTTGTAGTCGGTGTCGGCGGCGTCGTCGTCGTTGTCGCTGTCGTCGTCGGCGTCGGTGTCGTTGCCAAGGTGCAATGTGGTACCCACCGTCACGGTCTTAAGAGATTTTCAAACCCAGTGCGGGTGGTGGGGTGTGTGTGGATGTTTGCGCGAGCAGTGGAGTGGACAATTTCAAGCTGAGCATTGGTGGATTCTCCTTTCTCAAAAATGAGAATAGACTCTACACCCCCCCCCGGCGTTATCGAGCAGTGGAGTGGACAATTTCAAGCTGAGCATTGGTGGATTCTCCTTTCTCAAAAATGAGAATAGACTCTACACCCCCCCCCGGCGTTATCGCCCCCCTTTCGGGTATGTAAATCACATACGATTCTGACCACATGTCCATCCTAAATATGAATTTACACTATCCCCGGGGGGCCGGTATCCCCCCCCTGAGGTTCCCTTGTACAAAACACTATGCGGTGACATTTGTTGTTTTAACATAGCACTTTTTCGCGAATCCCTGGCAACAAAATGGGACGAAATGCACACGCGCGCGTCGTCGCGCGCGCATGCCGGAATCCTTCAAAAACCTTCGGTACCGGAAGGATTTCGCAATCGAGTTTCCAAAAAACTTACAAAAACATAGGTTCTCGCAACATTGATTTGCTAAAAAAGCTTCCGCGCGAGCTCTTGCGAAATCTCAAGAAACCAGAGGTTTTTCAAGATTTTCACAACATGGTATTATCCCGGCAAAGCAACCTAACAGCGATGTGAAAGATCATATTTGGAAGCATTCATCTTAAGATTCATGTAGGATTTATGCTGTAGAACGAACGAGACACTGTTATGAATGGATTTAGGTTCGAACGACTCACTGCTTTCGATAACTGTATCTCCAAACGAGACACTGCTATCAATGGATTTACGTTCAAACGAGACACTGCCATCCATGGATTCAGCCCAAAACGAGACACTGCTATCAATGGATTTAGCCCCAAATGAGACACTGCGATCATTGGATTTATCGTTGAACGAGACACTGCTATCAATGGATTTAGTTTCGAACGACTCACTGCTTTCGAGAACTGTATCTCCAAACGAGACACTGCTATCAATGGATTTAATTCCAAACGAGACACTGCCATCAATGGATTTAGCCGCAAAGGAGACACCTCTACTAATGGATTTAGCCCCAAATGAGACAGTGCGATCACTGGACTTATCTCCGAACGAGACACTGCTATCCATGGATTTAGTTTCGAACGACTCACTGCTTTCGAGAACTGTATCTCAAAACGAGGCACTGCTATCAATGAAACACATGCGCGCAAAGACCAGCAGGAATATTTTTTCTACAGCACGGAGGCTACAGTCCACAGCATGTTGATGAGCACCGCTCACAGCATGCTGAGCAGCAACGCTGTGACAGTGACGAAACAGTAAAGATTGCAGGTGACTGAAAAGCACCGCCGTGCTCACTGCCAAAATGCAACCACATCACCCTGCCCTGCAACTCGAAGATGGAACGCCTGTGCACTGCATGAACGTGCAACCTGCTGCACTAAGACCTCAGCACGCTGAGGAGCAACGCTGGTACGGAGGTCCCTCACACGGCGTCTCGCCCACACACTACACATTCACAAAGGATCTCCCTCGATAACTGCATGGGCCGGACATCCAAGTATTTCAGCAGAGCGGTGATTTGCGCCAAAGCGCTGACACCAGAAGTGGTGGTCTTCGCGCAATCCCGCAACTTCAAGATCGATAAACTAGAGCTGTGATGCACAAGGGATCGCGCCGCTGCATCAGTCAGCTGACAGCACAAGCTTGCATCTAGCTCTTTCAGCGATGGGCAACCGATAGCCACTGCTTGTATGGCTGCGTCGGTCAGAGACTCCAGCCCACACAGCTCAAGGATTTCAATGTGCGGGCACTGCTGCGCAAGGACACAGATGGCGGTGTCGGTAACTTTTGGCCTCGGCAGACGGTCTGTGCATGGCGAGGAATTCCAGATGATCAATGAACGCAACCGTGGACAACCCTGCGGAACTGCGAGGAAAGCCGCATCTGTCAGATTTGCACATTCGTCCACAATGAATTCTTCTATTCGGGCGCACCCTTGCGCCACCGCTTGTATGGCAACATCACCAATGCCAGTATTTTGGACGTCGAGGCTCTCCAGGAGAGGACGGGCCTGACTCACAATTTGCAGCGCGCCATCATTGATGTCGTCGCCCCCAAGGTCTAGCCGCAACAATTGAGGGCGAGCTCGTGCACTTGCTTTGACAGCATAATGTAGGCCCCTTCTATCGAAGAGAGCGCTTTCCATTCTGTATTCAGTCAGATCAGGGCAAGCTTTGGCTAGCAGCGCCAACTTCGTAATTGTGGGAGCATGAATCTTACCGTTTTCTGAATCATGATTGAAACTCAAGCTGCGCACTGTGCTCGGACTGTCTCTCGTAATTCTGTCACGAGCAAAGCGAAGTTCATCCTCGTCAACGCCATTGACGGTGACGACATCAGCACAGTGAATTTCTATGAGCTCCCAGGGGGCATCCGATATCTGTTTCTTGTGAGCAGCGATTCTCTGTGCCAGCCGGCGCTCGCGACGTTGAGGCTCGGCGGTCGGCTTTTTTATTTGGTGCGGGAGGCGCCCGAAGTACAACGCATCTTTCAATCGCTTTTCCACCGCAGGCTCCTGCTGCCCGATGTCGCCCCACAACTTGGACCAGCGCGCGACGTCTCTGCTAACCCTGGGATAATAGCCGAGCTCTTTAGCTGCCCGTATAAGAGCAGTGCTTTTTGCGCGCAGTGCTGCGGGGTCTACTTCTGGAAGCAAATACTCAGGGCCACTGGCCTCCGCGACGAGCTGCTGGTCGTCAGCGGGCTGAGAAGCACCGCCAAGGGCCCGCAATTCATGCAACAAGTCTTTGGGGATGCTGTCCCAGTGGACTGAGAAACGTTTAGCCAAGTTGTTTTCGGCCCGCTCTTCTTCGGATGTTCCTTTGTTTCGTTTGGTATCCGGCCGACCTCCCGAATCGCATTCGCGACCTCCTGCGCGGCGCGCGACTCTGAGGACAAAGCACCGTCGAGGGCCCGCAATTCCTGCAAAACTCATTTGGGGATGTTGTCGCAATGGTCCGAGAAACGCTTGGCCAACTTGTTGTCGGCCCGTTTTTGTTCGGACGTTCCTTTCTTTCGCTTCGGTATCCGGCCGAACTGCTTCCCGCCCTCGACGATCGTTTGCAGAGGGCCGCTCAATGCAGCGCGCTGAGGAGCACCGCTGTTCAATGCAGCAGGCTGAGGAGCACCGCTGTTCAATGCAGCAGGCTGAGGAGCACCGCTGTTCAATGCAGCAGGCTGAGGAGCGCCGCCGCTAGACTGAGGACGACCAGCATGTCCTGGCATTAAGGTGCTCAGTAGGCGCTGCGCAGTTCCTTGGAAACGGAATCTCCGAAAGCAGGGCCCTAGCCAAGAAGGCTACGGGGATGATGATGATGATGATGATGATGGGTGATGATGACGATGATGAGGATAGTAGCAGCAGCGGCACCAGTAGCAGCAGCAGTTGCCTGTGTCTGTGACTGGTTGCACAGGGGGCCGTAGAAGGGGGTCGTGCAGGGAGCCGCACAGGGAGCCAGTCACAGGCACAAGGCACAGGCGACCAGTCACGTATATGTATATGTGTACGTGCATGTACATGTGTAGATGTATTTGTGTTCAGTTTGCCTTCAGCCTCAGCCTGCCTCAGCCTCAGCCTGCATCGGCCTCAGCCTCAGCCTCAGCCTGCCTCAGCATCAGCATGCCTCAGCGTCTGCCTCAGCCTGCCTCAGCCTCAGCCTCAGCCTCAGCCTCATTCTGCCTCAGCATCAGCCTGCCTCAGCCTCAGCCTCAGCCTGCCTCAGCATCAGCCTGCCTCAGCCTCAGCCTCAGCCTGCCTCAGCATCAGCCTCAGCCTGCTTCAGCCTCCGCCTCAGTCTGCATTCAGCCTCGGCCTCAGCTTCAGCCTGCCTCAGCCTCAGCCTGCCTCAGCCTCAGCTTCAGCTTCAGCCTCAGCCTCAGCCTCAGCCTGCCTCAGCCTCAGCCTGCCTCAGCCTCAGCCCGCTTCAGCCTCAGCCTGTCTCAGCCTCAGCCTCAGCCTGCCTCAACCTCAGCTTCAGTTCTCAGCCTCAGCATCAGCATTCAGAATGTGGCCCCGGAATGGAGTTCTGGGAACTCGAAGAGCACGAAGTGGCTTACGGTTGGCTCCGGGCATTCAAAATGTGGCCCGGGAATGGAGTTCTGGGAACTCGAAGAGCACGAAGTGGCTTACAATTGGCTCCAGGCGTTCAAATGTGGCCCGGGAATGGAGTTCTGGGAACTCGAAGAGCTCGCACGAAGTGGCTTACAGTTGGCTCTGGGCATTCAAAATGTGGCCCAGGAATGGAGTTCTGGGAACTCGAAGAGCACGAAGTGGCTTACAGTTGGCTCCGGGCATTCAACATGTGGCCCGGGAATGGAGATCTGGGGATTCGAAGAGCACGAAGTGGCTTACAGTTGGCTCCGGGCATTCAAAATGTGGCCCAGGAAAGGAGTTCTGGGAACTCGAAGAGCACGAAAAGGCTTACAGTTGGCTCCAGGTTTTCAAATGTGGCCCGGGAATGGAGTTCTGGGAACTCGAAGAGCACGAAGTGGCTTACAGTTGGCTCCGGGCATTCAAAATGTGGCCTGGGAATGGAGTTCTGGGAACTCGAAGAGCACGAAGTGGCTTACAGCTGGTTCCGGGCATTCAACATGTGGCTCGGGAATAGAGATCTGGGGATTCGAAGAGCACGAAGTGGCTTACAATTGGGTCCGGGCATTCAAAATGTGGCCCAGGAATGGAGTTCTGGGGATTCGAAGACCACAGAGTGTGTAACTGTTTGCTTACAACGAGCCCGGCCCTCGTCGGGTTCCGCCCGATCGGCTGCTCCCCGGATCCTGCCCGGTCCCCCCTGGGGAGTGGAGATGTTCTCTTTTGACCCCACTAGAAACCTATCAGTCTTCGCTGTTAGGTATTTAAACGGGTTTCGCACGCGCATGTCGGAATCTGTCGGACGCCCTTGCGCGTGTGCCGTCGCGAGAATCCTCTGCAGAAAATGAGACGAAGTGCAGACGCGCGCGTCGTCGCGCGCGTACGCCGAAAACCTTCAAAACCCATCGGTCTCGGAAGGATTTCAAAATCGCGTATCCAAAAAGCCTACAAAAACACAAGGTTTCGCAACACGGATTTTCAACAAAAGCGTGCGCGCGCGCTCTTGCGTCGTCGTCGTCGTCGTCGTCGCCGTCCTCCCTCCTCCCGCGTCGTCGTCGTCGTCGCCTACGTCGTCCTCTGTCTTTCCTCGTGTTCGTCGTCGTCGTCCTCTTTGGCGTCGTGGTCGTTTCCGTCGTCGTTGTCGCCGTGGTCGTCCTTCCTCCTCCTCCCTCGTCGTCGACGTCGTCCGTCGTCGGCGTCTCGTCGTCGTCCTCCTATTTCGTCGCCGTCGTCGTCGTCGTTGTCGTCGTCGTCGACTTCCCTCCTCCCTCGTCGTTGTCGTCGTCGGCGTCGCCGTCCTTCCTCCTTCTTCGTCGTTCGCGTCGTCGCCGTCCTCCCTCCTCCCTCGTCGTTGTCGTCGTTGTCGCCGTCGTCGTCCTCCCTCATCCCTCGTCGTCGTCTTTGTTGGCGACGTCGTTGTCGTCGTCGTCGTCGTTGTCTTCGTCGTCGGCGTCGGCGTCGTCGTCGTCGTTGTCATCGTCGTCGTCGTCGGCGTCGTCGTCGCCGTCGGCGTCGTCGTCGTCGTGGTCGTTGTCGTCGTCGAAGTCGTTGGAGACGTCATCGGTGTCGTCGTCGTCGGTGTCGGCGGCGCCGTCGTCGTCGTTGTCGTTGTCGTCGTCGGCGTCGTTGTCGTGGCCAAGTGCCATGTGGTACCTACCGTCACGGTCTTGTCTTAAGAGGTCTTGCGACCAAGTTGCGGGTGGGAGGGTGGGATTTGTGCACGAGCAGTGGAGAGGCCAGCTTCAAGATGGTCAAAGACTCTACCCCCCCTGGACTTCACGCTTCCCTTTGGGATAGTATAATTTCATATATTTTCTGCACACTCGTCCATCCTAAATATGAAATCATACCATCCCAGCCAGGCCAGTTTCCACCCCTGAGGTTCCCGTGTAAAAAACACTATGCGGTGATATGTTTTGTTCTAACATAACACTTGTTCACGAATCCCTTGCAAAAAAATGAAACGAAGTGCGCACGCGCGCGTCGTCGCGCGCGCATGCCGAAATCCTTCAAACACCTTCGGTGCCGGAAGGATTTCGCAATCGAGTTTCCAAAAAAACATACAAAACACAGGGTTTCGCAACACTGATTTGCTAAAAAAGCTTCCGCGCGAGCTCTTGCGAAATCTTAAGAAAACCATGGTTTTCAAGATTTACACAAAATGCTACCAAACGGGCTTCTCGCGCGCGCATGTCGAAATCTGTCGGACGCCCTTGCGCGTGTGCCGTCGCGAGAATCCTCTGCAAAAAACGAGACGAAGTGCAGACGCGCGCAGACGCGCGCGTCGTCGCGGGCGTATGCCGAAATCCTTCAAAAACCGTCGGTTTCGGAAGGATTTCAAAATCGTGCGTCCAAAAAACCTACAAAAACACAAGGTTTCGCAACACGGGTTTTCAAGAAAAGCGTGCGCGCTCACTCTTGCGTCGTCGTCGTCGTCGTCCTCCCTCCTCCCTCGTCGTCGTCGTCGTCGTCGCCGTCGTCGTCTTCTGTCTTTCCTCGTCGTCGTCGTCGTCGTCTTGGCGTCGTCGTCGCTTCCGTCGCCGTTGTCGCCGTGGTCGTCCTTCCTCCCTCGTCGTCTTCGTGCCGTCTCGTCGTTGTCCCTCCTATTTCGTCGCCGTCGTCGTCGTCGTCGTCATCGTCGTGGTCTTCACTCCTCCCTCGTCGTTATTCTCCTCCGTCGTCGTCGTTGTCGTCCGTCGTCGGCGTCTCGTCGTCGTCCCTCGTATTTCGTCGTCGTCGTCTTCGTCGTCGTTGTCGTCGTCGTCGTCTGCCCTCCTCCCTCGTCGTTGTCGTCGTCGGCGTCGCCGTCCTTCCTCCTTCTTCGTCGTTGGCGTCGTCGCCGTCTTCCCTCCTCCATCGTCGTTGTCGTCGTTGTCGCCGTCGTCGTTTTTTCTCTTCCCTCGTCGTCGTCTCCGTTGGCGACGTCGTCGTCGTCTTCGTCGTCGTCGTCGGCGTCGTTGTCGTCGTCGTCGTCGGTGTCGTCGTCGTCGTTGTCGTCGTCGAAAACATTGGAGACGTCGTCGTCGATGTCGCTGTCGTCGTCGGCGTCGGCGTCGTGGCCAAGTGCCATGTGGTACCTACCGTCACGGTCTTGTCTGAAGAGGTCTTGCGACCAAGTTGCGGGTGGGAGGGTGGGATGTTTGCACGAGCAGTGGAGAGGACAGCTTCAAGACGGTCAAGATTAATTTTCCTTTCTAAAAAGAGAATAAACTCTACCCCCCCTCCCGGACTTATCGCTTCCCCCTGGAATAATCTAATTTCATATATTTTCTGCACACTCGTCCATCCGAAATATGAAATCATATCATCCCAGCTAGGCTGTCCTCCTCCTCCTCCTGCTCCTCCTCCTCCTACTCCTCCTACTCCTGATAATACAGTTTTTTCTACTCATGGTGGGTCCTCCGAGGTCCAGTGAAATTCGACTGACCGTCATCTAACGCCGCGAATATGGACCGGCTTAACTGGAGCCCACATGTATAGAAAAACCCTGAGGCGCGGAATATGGAGTGGTTCACATCCAACCGCTGATGTTGATGCTGCTGATGATGAGCATAATGCTGATGTTGATGCTGCTGATAATGATGATCAAATGCCCCACTGCACGAGGCTACCTCCACACACCGCGACTGGAAAATAACCGGCATTCAAAAGTTAAGGACAGGATACGCACCATGAAAGGTGGCAGCCGGAGCGCGAGGCAAGGCAGCAGGCGCGAGATAGAGGCTCGAGGCTCAAGAAGGCTGTACCCCCTTAAATTCCCGATCGCACCTGCACCCCATTAAATTCCCGATCGCGCCTGTACCCCCTTAGTTTCCCGATCACTTCAAATGGCTGCAATGGCTGCCAGCGTCCCCCAAAAGGGCTTAGCAACCACGGCAGGAGAGCGGGAGAAGAGCGGTGGCACGGGCTGCCCTACTGGGGGCCCGCGGCGGGCATGCCCGCCGCGAGGGCCGTCCTGCGGCTCTTGAGATACTTCCATTCAGGGCTGATCCACGTGGGGTACCAGCGCGTCCCCCCGGGGCCGCACGTCCTCCACACCTTCTGCCAGCCAGGCGCCACCGGTGTGGTCTCTGGGGCAACCGGCACTGCCTTCGCGGCGGCGGGCTTGGGCATGACCGCCGCCACCGCGAAAGGGGGAACTGCTGCGGCGACAGTTGTGCGGCGACGGTCTAGGGTTCGCAGCATCGGAGAGCAGAAAGACGTCTATCAATCATGATCAATCAGCAAACCGCACCATCCCTCTATGCCCCCACGGATGCACGCCATGAGCCCCAGTCGACCTTAATCCTGCATTCTCCTCTCAGCAAACCCTCTCAATCCCTTTCCTTTCCACACCCTTTTTGGCGGACCAATGGAATCACACTCCACGAGGCAGAGGAGCTGTTGCGGGCGCGGTGGACGAATTCCACTCGGCATGCAACGCGAAAAAGTATGTTCGTTGTCGACGCGGTGGACGTGTTCCACTCGGCGTGCAACCATGAAACATACAGAGGGCCGCAGGTCGAAATAGGATTCCGCATTATCCCACTTCAGCTGCCTACATACCCATTGTTTCATTCCCAGGGGGGCGCCTCGAGAAAACAACTCACACACGTACAGCAGCAGCTCGTGTGTCCACCGGGGGGAGGAGGGGGGGCGGTCCACAGGCGGCTCCACAGCCGGACAATTGTTTCAAGGGTTTTGTTTCAAGTTGTGTTTCAAGTTTTGTTTCTGGGGCGTTTCGGATTTTGTCTCTGGGCCCTGGCCTGGTTTTGTTTCTGGGCCCTGGCCAAGAGTGCCCAAGAGGCCCCCCCGGAGGCCCCAAGAGGTCAGAGTGGCGAGGGTCTCAGGCGGAAGTGGCCAGACCACCTTGGGGCAATGTATCTCCGAGGTCAGAGCTCAGTGCATCTCGGAACCCAGAGTTGCGAGGATGTCTCAGGCGAACGTGCCCGGACCACCATGGGGCAGGGCACCTCCGAGGTCAGAGATCGCAGGATGTCTCAGGCGAGATCGGAGTGAACACCTCACCTCAGGGCGTCTCGGAACCCAGAAATGCGAGCGTGTCTCAAGCGAAAGTGCCCGGACCACCGTGGGGCAGGGCACCTCCGAGGTCAGAGTTTCGAGGATGTCTCAGGCGAAAGTGGTCTGACCAACTCAGGTCAGGACGTCTCGGAACCCAGAGTTTTGAGGATGTCTCAGGCGAACCGGGCCTCCTCCTGCGCTTCCTCCTCTTCATCCTCCTCCTCCTCCTCCTCCTCCTCCTGCTCTTCCTCCTCCTGCTCCTCCTCCTCCTCCTCCTCTTCTGCCTGGATGCTGCGCCGGTTGCGAACGCCTGCTCCTCCACGAAATTAATCCTCATCCGCCTCCCCTTGCCCATGTCCCTCCCCGCCTCCTCGCTCTTTCTCCCCCTCCTCCTCCTCCTCCTCCTCCTCCTCCTCCTCCTCCTCGTCGTCCTACTCCCCCCCTGTCCTGTCTTCATCCTCCCACTCCTCCTCCCTCCTCCTCCTCCGCTGGCCGAGCCGGGCCGGGCCGGGCCGAGCCGAGCCGGCGGAGGAATAGTCTGATTATGGAAGGGAGGGGGAAGAGAACGAGCAGGAGGAGGAGGAGGAGGAGGAGGAGGAGGAGGAGGAGGACATGGATGAGGTGCTTTTTCGAACGGCCGAAACGGTCCTCCCGGTCCCCTCCACCTCCTACTCCTTCTGGCTCTACCCTCGGCTCGGATTGCGCTGGACGCCTGCCCGACGTTCACTCCTCCTCCTTCTCCTCCTCCTCATCCTCCCTCCTCCTTCCCGGGTGCCCGGGGGATGCCCGGATGCCCCGGTGCCGGGGTGCCTGCAGTGCCCGGGTGCCCGGGTGCCCGGTGCCCGGGTGCCCGACAGGGGGTCTTCCGTGCGGGTCTTCCGTGCGGCGACAGTGCTCTCGCTGTTGAAGGATGCGAATCCAAGGGCGCAGTTGTACGACCGAATGTGCTGCATGAAGTGGTCGTGGGAAAGACCCGGACGAAGGAGCTGAGCCATTTCGGCCGGAGCGGGAGGCAGTAGGGGGATGCCAGCCAGGGCTCCGTACCTGCAGCACGCGCCGAAGTCCTTTCTGCGTGCTGCCGGGCAACGCGCGCGTTCGGCGAAGAAGTGCAGAGCCCCGCACGTTGCGCAGGCTCCTTGAAGTGGCCGGTCGGAGAGAGCGACGCTTTCGGAACGCGGTTGCTGCACCATTCGTCTGTCGACCACCAGCCGGCGCGGTGGCCGGTGCGTACGCCAAGAGAAGTCCCAGGCACGGGTTCTGCGAACCAGTTCCGATGCGCTGCGCAGGCGGGCGGACAGCTGGACGAGTTCGGAAGTGCTACGCGGGTGGACTTGAGGCGACACCACGGCACGGAACATTTCGGCGAGTCACGTGCTCGGAGGTACATGCGGACGGCTGCCCCCACCTGCTTGCGGAGTGCTTGCAACGGATCGCTACGTGGACGGGCGTGTGGGACACCAGAAGACCCCGACGTCGGAGGATGATGGGGCCCGGCGGCGGCGGTGGCTACCGCGGCATGTCGGACGTGGTCGGGGCAGTATCCGGTGGCGTACATTGCTTTCGTCAACTTTCTGTCGCACAGTGGGAAGGAACATGTGGGTTTAAAGCAACGTTCGCACATGCCGTTGTTGTGCGGCACTGCGCGTCGCACGCCATGGCGGGCGGGGGCGCGGCAGCCGGCCTTTCCGGGCCCCTGGCAACGGGGCCCCGCGAGGCAACAGTGCCTACATTCCACCACGGTGCCGAGAGGGCCCACGCGAAAAGCGCACCCAATGGCACGATTGCTACATGGCTTCCCTTTCCGAATGCACGCGATGCAGAGGCCGTCGGACGACTTCCGTTGAGCTACACCGCTGCACCCAGACGAGCTACAAGGGCGTTCGGCTTGCTCGTAGGATCGTTTGGAGAGGGATGGTAATGGTTGTGGTGTGGACAGCCCACACGTTCGACACAGGCCTGCTGAACCAGGGGTGGAACGGCCGTCGCACCTACGCGTCGCGCATGGGAAACAGGACGAAGTGCAAAGACAACACAAAGTGTCTTCTGGCGACTCGACTACGTTCGTACACGCGGGCGCGCGGCACAAGTGGAGCAGGGCGGGCGGTTGGCAGACGAGGCAATGCTGTCCGCGTTGTCGAGGGACGCGGAAGTTGCAGCTGGCCGTAGCGCAAGGAAAGACCCCGACGATGCACATGGGGCATTGCGCGCCCGTTCGAGATGTGCTTTCTTGCACCGCTGGCGCCCCGCACTTCGGAACGCTACATCGCGAGGGCGTAGATGCAAGCGCCGTCGAAGACTGCGCTGGAGCGGCTAGAGAAGGGCTGGCGGCTGGGCTGGCTCCGCCACAGTGAGCGCACAGATCTGGAGTTCCGGGTGCTCCTCGGCGCGAGAAGCACACTGTGCACGGTCGACGTCCGGCTTGGCATGGGACGCAAGTACTGCGGGCTGCATCGCTCCGTTCCTCCTGGCAGCCAAGCGATGCGCAGGCGAATTGCCGACCAAGGTTGTAGGGGCAAGAATGGTTGTTGTGATGGTTAACGCATTGCGGAAGCCGGCCTGATGCATGTTTGACTTTTTGCCGGACGTGGGAAGGACACCCCAGCACCGCGAAGCGACAGGGCAGGGGGCCTTCAGAGCACGGAAAGCACGGGCCAGATGATTTGTTGGTTGCCAGAAGGCGGCAGCCGACGCGGGCGTTCCTACGCAAGTTCCACTCACGCGCGGTATTGTGGCATAGGTCGGAATAGTGCGTTGCGCAGAAAGTAGACGTGACATGTGTTTTTGGCCGTCGGAAGGGTGGAGCTACAGGAGCCTCGCACTGGGGGTGGGCACACCGTGTATCTGCCGAAAGGCACCGCTTGCAAAATCTTTGACGTTCTCGTTTGTTGGTGCCTTCGACTGGGATCTGAGCAGTAACAGCTGGAACCATGACCACGAATACGGAGGTGCAGGGAGCGGCGGCTCGACCCGCGATATGGATGGCAGCCTGCAATGCCGTAAAAGTAAGCAGGATAATACTGACTGGTGACTGCGGAGGCAGCAGCATCATGTCTTCAGCCGATATGGGGTACGGGGTCGCTGGAGCAGGACGCGGAAGTGCAACTCGGAGACCTTGTTGGAAGCTCCGGGAACAACCTCGGCGCTGACCTGGGCCCCGTCATGGCTCCATGGATGGGCCAATGGTTGTGCACGGAAACGGAAAGAACGCTGAAGGAACTTGCCCGAGACGGCTCATGGCACCCTTCGCTCTTGGGAGCGTAGATGTTAAGGGCTGGTTACGTCACTGCTCCCCGTCCTCCTCTCCTCCTCGTCCTCCTCCTCCTCATCATCATCATCAGCCTCCTCCATGTCCTCCCCGCTCTCTTCAATATGCCGCTCCTTCTCTTCCTACACCTCGTTCTCGTCCTTCCTCACCTCGAGTCACTCCCCGGTCCTCCTCATCATTCGCTCCCCTTCCATCCTTGTCATCAGCATCCCTCGCCACCATTACTTACGC
The DNA here is from genome assembly GCA_963575745.1 of Prorocentrum cordatum. NCBI lineage: Eukaryota > Dinophyceae > Prorocentrales > Prorocentraceae > Prorocentrum > Prorocentrum cordatum. The sequence goes on from CAUYUJ010003958.1 coordinate 463,976, forward strand.
CTCCTCATTATCATAATGTATGGTGTGGCTCTCGCGTGGCCATCATTGGGCTGTCTTGGGGCCTCGCATGACCCTCTCGGGGTCAGTTTTTGGAGGCATACTGGAAGTCTCTGGGGCGTATTGGGAGGAGTTGTTGGGCCTCTTGGGAGCCTCCGGGGAGCCTTTTGGGGGGCGCTTGGGTGGCCTCGGGGGGCTTCTTGCGGCCTCGTGGGGCCCTCTTGGGGTCCGCTGGGCTCGCTTAGGCAATCTTGAGGCCATGTCGGGGCCCTCCTGGGGCCGTCTTGGGCGACTCCTGCGCCGTCCTGGGGCGCTCTTGGACCGTCTTGGGACGCCTTTGGGGGCGTCTTGGGCCGTCTTGGGCCCGGCTTAAGGGTCTCTTGGGCCGTCCTGGGGCTCTCTTGGGGGCCTCTTGGGCCGTCTTGGAGCGTCGGAAAGCAAAAAAAGCAAGAACGCGAAAAACATCGAAAGAACCAATGACAAATCAGCGTTTGTGGCCTCTTGGGGTTCTCTTGGGAGGCCTCTTGGAGGCCGCTTGGGGCGTGTTGGTGGCCTGTGGGCTCGTCTGGAGGCCATGCTGGCGCGTGTTGGAGGCTCGCTGGCCTTTTAGGCAGTCGTCAGGCCATGTCGGGGCCCTCCTGGGGCTGTCTTGAGCGGCTCCTGGGTTGTCTTGGGGCTCACTTGGGCCATCTTGGGACGCCTTTGGGGGCCTCTTGGGCTGTCTTGGGGCCGGCTCAAGGGCCTCTGGGGCCGTCCTGGGGCTGTCTTGGGTGCCTCTTGGGCCGTCTGGCAGCGTCGGAAAACAGAAAAAGCGAGAAGGCAAAACAAATCGAAAAAAACAATGAAAAATCAACGTTTGTGGCCTCTTGGGGCTCCTTGGGAGGCCTCTTGGAGGCCGCTTGGGGCGTGTTAGTGGCTTCTGGCCTCGTTTGGAGGCCATGCTGGCGCGTGTTGGAGGTCCGCTGGGCTCGCTTAGGCAGTCTTCAGGCCATGGCGGAGCCCTCCTGGGGCTGTCTTGGGCGGTTCCTGGGCCGTCCTGGGGGCCTGTTGGGCCGTCTCGGGACGCCTTTGGGGGCTTCTTGGGCCGTCTTGGGGCCGGCTTAGGGGCCTCTTGGGCCGTCCTGGGGCTCTCTTGGGGGGCCTCTTGGGCCGTCTTGGAGCGTCGGAAAGCAGGAAAAGCGAGAAGACAAAAAACATGGGAAACACCAATGAAAAAAACAACGTTTTTTGCCTCTTGGGGCTCTCTTGGGAGGCGTCTTGGAGGCCGCTTGGGGCGTGTTGGTGGCCGCTGGGCTCGTCTGGAAGCCATGCTGGCGCGTGTTGGAGCGCTCGCGGGCTGTCTTGGCTGGGCTGGAGCCCGCCCTGGCGGTCTCTGGAACCGAACGGGAACCCTTCCGAGCGGCCCCGGGAGCCCTGCACCCCCATGCGCCCCCGAGGTCCTTGGGTTCGGCCGGGGGACCTCGTCCCCCTGGATATATATATATATATATATAAATATATATAATATATAAATATAAATATATATATATATAAGAATCGGTATCTCGCTGGTCCTTCGCGGCCCCGTTTTGCAAAAGCCCCAATCGTGGTCCCCCTCCTTTGTTTTCGTGGGCCCGTTGCAAGCCGCGTGGCCCCCTCGCTGCACTTTGTGTCCCACATAAAAAAAAGAGAAAAATTACACAAGATTGAAGAGGCGCCACTTCCTCACAACTTAACTCAGAGGGAGCCAGGCTCGAAGCGCACCTGGCCCCCAATCCGTTAAAGCTGGTAGACGCCGCCCTCGGAGCCGTCACAGACACCGAATTACAAGGAGTTGCCGTGATCTGTGATGACGGCGCAATCGTAGTAGACGGCCTCGGCGAACCACAGTTGGCAATCGACGAAGTCGTCGTCGCTGCCTCCTCCAGCGGGTACCCTAGCCGAGAACTCGCACCTGCCGCTGGGCTGGTGGGTTCACACAGGAGGAGGAGGAGGAGGAGGAGGAGGAGGAGGAGGAGGAGGAGAAGAAGGAAGAAGAGGAGGAGGAGTGGGAGGAGGGGAGGAGGAGGAGGAACATGAGGAGACGGCGGGGGAGGATGAGGATGAGGAGGAGGATGAGACGGAGGATGAGGAGGAGGAAGAGGAGGAGGATGATGCTGCTGTTTTTGATCAGGATGGTGATGCTGATGAGGAAGAGGATGCTGATGAGGATGATGATGCTGCTGTTGATGATGATGATGATGATGATAATGCTGGGGTTGATACTGATGCTGATGATGCTGATGATGCTGATGCTGATGATGTTGATGATGAGGAGGCGGAGGAGGGTGAGGAGGAAGAGAAGGCGGCGGAAGAGAGGGGTGAAGAGGAAGAGGAGGAGGAGGAGGAGGAGGAGGAGGAGGAGGGGGAAGACGAGGAAGAGGAGGAGGATGAGGAGGATAAGGCGGAGGAGGAGGAGGAAGGGGAGGAGGGGGGGGGATGAGGAGGATACTGAAAGGGAGAAGGAGGAGGAGGAGGAGGAGGAGGAGGAGGAGCCGTTGCCCGCTCGGGTTTGGGCCCGCGCAAACCACCTGCAGCGAGGCGTGCCGCAAAGGAGTGGGCACGATATTCAGCAGATAGGGCCAGTGCCAAACTGTCTGAGGAGGTAGGCAGGGTGAGAGAAGCTCATGGACAACTGCTGCGCAGTGTGGCCGCAATTTTCGATAATACCGAATTGGCAGATCGAGTGGTTGCAATCGTACCGCATCTTCGCTCGTTACTGCGAGGCGAAGTCCCTCGTGTGGCCATCTTGGGCCTCCCGTGGGGCCTTTTTCTGGTACGAAGAAAAAGTGAGAGGCTCAAGGCAAGTCGGTAACAACATAACATACCTAAGTCGTAGCAAGGAGGATGAGGAAGAGAGAGGATGAAGGAGTAGTATGAGGAGGATGAGAAGGAGGAGGAGGAGGAGGTTGAGGAGGCGGAGGGTGAGGAGGAGGAGGAGGAGGGAGGATGCGGGAGGAGGAGGAGGGAGGAGGAGGGGGGATGAGGAAGGAGGATAAGGATGGAGGGAGCAGAAAGAAACCCCAGAGGGTCCAACACGGCGTCCCCCAAGAGGCTTCGAACCTGCCTCCAGGAGGCCCGCGAGAGGCCTCCCGCGACAGTCCACGGAACACCGCACAAGCCCCAAGAGGGCTCCAGGCTTGCGCTAACCCACCGTGTCCAATCCCCCACCGTCGGGGCTCAACTTTCGAGGCACGCGTCCGTCCCAGCAGCGTGGCCGATGAGCCGAGCAGGGACCCCTTCCCAGGCGCGCGCTTCGGTGCTAGCTTGTTGCGCCCCCGGGGGGGGGGGGACAAATCCTGCTCCCCCACCCCAACAACGATCAACGTGGACCCCCGCACAGCGAAGATCATGCCGACAGGCTCAGCCCCCCTTAAACCTTGATGTCAGTCTACCAGGAGCAGGAGGAGGAGGGAGGAGGGAGGAGGAGGAAGAGGGGGAGGACGGAGGATGAGGAGGAGGGAGGATGAGGCAAGAGGAGGGTGAGAGGAAGATCAGGAAGGGGAGGGAGGAGGGAGGAGAAGAGGAGGAGGAGGAGGGAAAAGCAGGACGAGGAGGAGGAGGATCAGGAGGCGGGTGATGACGAGGATGAGGAGGATGAAGGGGAGAATGATGGAACAGGTTGGAGCAGGAGCAGGACGAGGAGGAGGGGGACGAGGAGGAGGAAGGAACAGGAGAAGGAGGGATGAGGAGAGTGCGGAGGATGATGAGGGGAAGAAACGTCCTCTTCCTCCTCCTTTCGCGGGCTTCTTGGAGCAAGTTCGAAGCCTCTTGGGGGACGTCGTGTTAGACGCTCTGGGGCTCCTTTGGAGCCTCTTGGGGGCCTCTTGGGGCCCTCTTGGAAGCCTCTTGGGGCCCCCTTGGGGCCTCTTGGGAGCCTCCTGGGGCCTTCTTGGGTCGGGCTCCCCCTCTTGGGCTCCTCTTGGGGCGGACTTGGGGCCCTCTTGGCCTGTCGTGGGAGCCGCCTGGGCCGTCTTGGCTCCCTCGTGGGCCGTCTTGGGCGCCTCTTGGGAGCTTCTTGGGCCTTCTCTCGGCGGTTTCGGGGGCCTCTTGGACCGTCTTCAACGCCGTGAAGGCTGGAAAGTCATGTATGCAAAAATGTACGTCTTCCGACGGAAAATCTAAGGTTTTGGCCTCTTGCAGCCTTCTTGGGGCGCTTCTTCGAGGCCTCTTGGGCCGTCTTGGAGGCCTCTTGGGCTGTCTTGGGGCCGTCTTGGGCATCTCAGAGCAATCGTTGGTCGATTCGGGGCCGTTGGGGGGCCGTCTTGGCCGCTTCCCAGGCCCCAGAAAAGCATGCGGGCCTGTTTGGGCGGCCCGGCACCCCCATGGAAGACCAAGGCTGCCGGGCCGGGCCACCGTGTCCCTGTCCCCAGGATATTATAAAATATTATTAATACTATGTATACACGTATGAAGGTAAATATATGTATTATGTATATATATATATATATATATATATATATATATGTGCATACATACATACATACATACATACATACATACATACATACATACATACATACATACATACATACATACATACGTACATATATATAATTATATATATATAGATACAGGGGGTCATGTTGTCATGGGCACCCATTCCCTTCCCCTCCTGCACAGCGGCTTGTCCACCATTGTGGAGCAAACGCGAGTTGAGTTGGGTGGGGCACACCGCTCTCTATCGCTGGCGACCGCTTTTCCCCCCTTCCTCTTTGTCTGTGACACCTTGGGCACGTGCGGCTTAGTTGTCTCTTTCGTAGGTATGTACAAATGCGGTAGGTTCGGTGACCTCGGCTCGCAGTGGATGTTGTTGATGATGGTAGTGGTGTCGTTGAATTTTCACTTCTGCTGAATAAATATGGTTGATCCCCCCACCGGTGCATACTGCTTTTTCTCAATCAACGCGTGCCCCTCGACGCTCGCACCTTGTTTTTTGACAGGGAAAGTCTTCCTGCTCAAACTGGCCCCCTGGCCCCCTGGTTACAACAACAACGGCTCCCGCCTGAGCCTTCCTTCCAGTTTAGCCAGGACCCCCGCTCCCGCCCGAGACTTCCTCGCATGTTATTCAGGAATCGCGCTCTCGCTTGGGACTTCCTTACAATTTATTCAGGAATCGCTCTCCCGGCGCTCTGGAGTCGCGCTCTCGCTGGAGACTTGCTCGCAACTTACTGAAGCATAGCCTTGCGTTGGAATTCCCTGCAATTTGCCCAAGCGCCGCGCTCCCGACACCCAGGCACCCAGGAGTCGCGCCCGTTGTGGCCCCATGTGCATGCCCTTCGTGGCCCCGCTGTCGCCAGTTGTGTCCCCCTCACTGTCCTACGTGGCCCAGTTGCTACCCTCAGTGGCCCCATAGTTGCCTTCTGTGGCCCCGCATTATCTGCACTTCGTGGCCCCCGCTCGTTCGCGCTCTTCGTGGCCCCATACGCATTCCCTTCGTGTCCCCGCTGTCGCCCTTCGTGGCCTACCTCGTGCCCTTCGTGGCCCTGCTGTCGTTTTCTCTCGCTCTCGCTTTCGCTCGTCGTCGCCGTCGTCGTCGTCGCCGTCGTCTTCGACGTCGTCGTCGTCGTCGTCGTCGTCGTCGTCGTCGTCGTGGTGGTCGGTCCCCTGTCCGTCCCTCTTGGGGTCGGGTCGACGGTCCGCGGCCGCCCCGCCGATCAGCGCTGCCGCTGGCCAGGTCGACGGTCCGCGGCCCCCCCGCCGCTTGCCGGGGCCCGGCCTGCAGGGAAGAAAGGTGTATACCCCGCCAAAGGGGTTCGATCGAAGACGAAGAGGGCGGGTATCGAGGGTTTGGGAAATACGCGTTATTGGACACTCGAGCAGATAAGGGCGAACAGTCTTAAAAGGATTGTTGTTGTTGCTGCTGATGCTGGGGAAGAGGATGACGAGGAGGAGGACGTCGAGGAGGAGGAGGAGGAGAAAGAGGAGGAGGAGGAGGAGGCGGAGGAGAAGGGGGAGGAGGAGGAGGAGATGGAGAAGAAAGAGGAAGAGGAGAGGATGAGGAGGCGGAGGAGGAAGAAGAAGGAGGAGGCGGAGGAGGAGGATGAGGAGGGGGAGGAGGAGGGGGGGGGGGGATGAGGAGGATACTGAAAAGGAGGAGGAGGAAGAGAAGGAGGAGAAGGAGGATGAGGAGGAGGAGCCGTTGCCCGCTCGGGGTTGGGCCTGCTGCAACCCACGGCGTGCGGCGGCAACGCGGCGCCGCCACTGGGGTCGCACATGGGGCGGGGGGGCTCCACCTCCGCTCCGCCTCGTCGGCGGCCCCTGGTGGCAGCGGCCCGCGTCATGGGCGGCCTGGCGGGCGGCCAAGAAGCCAGTGCCGGCCTGGCAAGCTCGAGTACGGCAAGCTGAACGCCCTGGAATCCGCCAGACAGCAAGCCCGAGCACGGCAAGCCGACGGGGGAGAGGGGGCCCCGGATCGACATCAACATGGTCGTGAATGTGTGGAGTAGAGGTCGGCTCCAGGAGACGACGTCGATCCTGCTCGAGGCGCTCAACGAAAACAGGCCAGACCAGGTCCAGTTGCAGACCCAACTGCTTGCTATGAACCTGCAGCAGGCGCCGAAGGCGGCCGAGACCATCCTGCAGCTGAAGATGTCCACCCACTACGACAAGACACTCATCGGCAACAGTTGCGAAAAGGCCAGTCTGATACAAAACTCCCTGGAGCAATACCAAGACCCCGCTGACGTGAAGTGCACACTCCCGCACGCGCACCAGATGACGCTCGAATTCCTCTGGCATTTCTTCGGCACGGTGCCCCCTGAGCCGGGCCTGGAATGCAACCACGAACTCATGCGGCACAACCCGCAGAACTTGCAGGTCGCTGTGCATGTCGCCATCAAGTACCACGAGCAGCTGGGCGCCCTCGATATCGTGGAGATGTTCGAGAGCTTCGGCTCCTACGAGGGTTGCTTGTACTTTCAGGGCACCCTCCTCTTGGCGATCACAGACCCCGCCGTGTACTTCAAGTCTATTCAGGAGGAGCTGCGCCAAGACGGGGAACAATGCCCGCAACGTCTCGGCATGAGTGCCGCAAGAAGGGAGTGAGTGACGGCCCGCGCCTCCTAGCAATTCGTGAATCTTCGATGCTGCCTGCCCTCGCTGCTCCCGTGCTGGCCCCTGGTCGTGGGCACTTGCCCGACGACCTCGTCAACGCAGGCTTAGGGATTGGGGGCAGTGAAAGGGGGTTGCAGATATCTTGATCAAAGTGATCCTCACAATGTGTCTCCTCGTGACGACGCGGAGCGGCGATGGAAGGAACGGGCAGGTCGTCTCCTCTTTCCTCGGCGCTGCCTCCTCGAAACTGCGTTCCGCGTTCGCGCTCGCCGTGGTGGAAGGGCTGCTGCTCCTCGACGGCGCGCCGCACGGGTCATCCTGACGCTCCCGACTCTATCTATGGCGTGTGATTTGACCTTTTTTGTCGCTTGATTTTTTGTTTGTCGAAATGGGTCGTTGAGGCTATCCGTAATCTGCCAATTCTTGGCCACCGCTTACTTGATGAACTGGGCGAACAAGTGGGTGGCTCTGCTTCAACACTTTCGCGATGTGTTCGCGCGAGCCTCCCGTCGTGTTGCGGCCAGTTCCTGGCCTCCTCGCCGTGGGCGAGCGCTCTTTGCTGCCGCGACTCTGACAGCTTCTGGCATTGTGCGGCGACGAGGTGATACGTGGGAGGAGGTGGATGCGTCGAGGAACGACGTTGTTCTTAGCCTGCCTGTGCCTGCTCGATGGCCACACCGCCGTCGGAGGAGACGGCGTGCAGGCCCGCGACTTTGGCCTAGCGGCCTCTTGCGATTCTGGCCTCATGTGAAGGAGGGGGGGGGAGGTGGGATCTGTGGAGGCCCTGGGGAGCTGAGGTGCACGCCGTTCTTGGCTAGGTTCTCGTTCTCCCGACTTCTGGCTCAAACATCTCTCGCTGCCCTATCTCGTCCGGCCCGAATTCCAACATCTGTGGTCGCCCGTGTTGTGGCGCGGCCCGTTCCAAAAGGCCTGTCGTAACGGCGCGGTCCGTTCCAAGGCATGTTCGTCGTGGCGGCGCGGTCCGTGGCAAGACGCAAGATTGCGCTCTTCGCCGTTGGCCATAGCGCCTCCCGTGAGCGCGGTGGGTATGAGCCTGTCACTGTCTACTCTGTCGCCCAGCTCGTCGCAGCTCGGCGCCCGCCGCTGGCCCCTGGAACGCCTATAGCGATGGACCTCGCAAGCGCGAGGCGCATGGCCTCTCGCTCGTCCTGTGGCATCTGCGGGTTGCTGGAGGAGGGCAATGGGCTTGAGGAGGGGGGGGTGATTAAGTGGTCTCTCGTCTTGCACTCGCCGTCCCATCAACGAGCTGTTGGTGGCGACTGTCGTAATGCCGCCGAAGGCTCCTGCGGTCCTGTGCAGGGCGCGCCTTTGTTGCTCCTGTGGCTGCTGCTATAGCGGCCGCCTGTAGCGGTTCGGGCCCATGACCCCCAACAGCTTGCCAAAGAAAAACAAACAGAGGAGGGGGGGGGGACGAGGAGGAGGAGGAGGAGGAGGAGGAGGATGAGGAGGAGGAAAATAAGGATGAGGAGGAAGGCGAGGAGGAGGAGGAGGAGGAGGAGGAGGAGGAGGAGGAGGAGGAGGAGGAGGAAGAGGAGGAGGAGCAAGAGGAAGAGGAGGAGGAGGAGGAGGAGGAGGAGGAGGAGTGCACGTACTCAAAGAGGAAGAGACGAGGGCAAGCGGGCAAGACGCGAAACGAGGGCAATAAGTCCGCACGCGTCCGACTGCTGGCGCCGATCTGCTTCCAGAACATTGATTCGATGGAATCGCACTCAGCCTGTAGACGATGCAATGCTGCCACCCGCGCAGAGGCGATAGCAGCGGCGTGGATGGGCGAGCCAACATCGGCCCTCTACTTCAGAATGCGAAACAGCTGCGTGGCCAGCGCCACCGCGCGGACACAGTCAATGCGCGGTCGCGCTCTATGCTCACTCAGGTGGCCTAAGCCGAAAAACGTGGGGCCGCTGCTCAGCTCAATCTCCACCGCTGGCGCTGCGACCGCGCCACGGAGCACAGGGCACGCAATGTAGTGCGACAGGTCGTCGCGCGCCTCGCAGCCCATGATGCACAGGCGGGGCGCTATGACGTGCATCCTGCCAGACGTGATCCAGCCGTTGGAGATGGTGCGCATCCGCGACCACATCCAGGCGGGGCGCGCGGCGCGCAGCACGGCGCGCAGCTCCAGTCAGCGGCTCCGCAGCTCCTCGGCGGGCACCTCCATCCCCCACCGCCGCAGGCGGCGGCCGACCAGCTGGTCGAAGCGTTCCTCATATAGGCCGTCGCGGATGGTGCGCGTCGCAACGGCCTGGCGCTTGATCTCCCTGGGGGGGGGGGGGGGCGCCTGGGCGGCCTCCTTCTCATCGTCGCCCATGGCGATGCGGGCCGGCTCGAAGATGGGCGTCGGCACAGGGACGGGCACCTTCTCAAACACAGGGCGCGGGCGCGGCAGGGTGCCGTACAGATCCTACACGAGGCCGTGGTTCTGAACGATGGAGCGCTTTGTGGCCCACCATGGCGGCGACCACAAGCCCTTCAGGACGCTCACCAGCGGGCGGTTCTCGACCGCGGCGTCGGCGTCATGCAGGGCGCGCAGCGCGGGCGCCCAGTTGCGCACCGCGTGCGCCGCAGCGCGGAGGAGCGTGCCGATCGAGTGCGGCAACAGGCCCATCGGCGCAGGGGGGCCCCGCCACGCCCCCATGGGGAGGATGTCCGCCTTGCGCATGGCCGACGGCGGGAAGCGGAGGAGGCGGTGGAGCATCGCGAACTCGACCCGCCAAATCTCGGGGATGATGAAGAAGAGCTGGGCCAGGTAGGAGAGGCACGGCAGCGCGTTGACGTTGTAGGCGCGAGCGGCAAGGCTGGCCGCGATGCCCGCGCGGCTCAGCTCCGCAACCCGAAACCACCACTTCGCCGCAGTATCCTTCCAGATGCCCTGCTCCGCGATGCCGGGGCCGATGCGCGAGCCCAGGTGCATGGCCGAAAAAGCGGCGCGGAAGCCCCTCCAGCTCGGGGCCGTCTCGGCCAGGAACGTATCGGCATCGTTGATGAGGTCGGGCGTGACCTCCGCCCAGAGCGGGAGCAGCACGGACTCGTGGATCGCTAGCTGGAGGTTGAAGGCGAACTCGATGTCAACGAAAGAGTCGGCGATGAACGGAAAGATCTTGGCATTGCGGATGAGCATGCCCAGGTCGCCCGCGCACGCGGTGAGGCAGCCTTCAGGGGGGTCGCCCAGCGCCTTGATCAGAGCACGGATCGGGGCGTCCACACCCAAGCACTAGACCGTGCCCGAAAGGAGGCACCCCTGCATGATGCCGCACCTCAAGGCAAAGAGCGGCCCCATCGCCGAGCTGCCTCCAGAAACTCGGAAGGAGCTGAAGGCGAGGCAATTGCAGTGCAGCGCCGAGATTGCATTGCAGTGGCCCAGTGGCACGCCGTACCTCGGCAGCACGATGACGATCGCGCCAGGGAAGAGGGACGGGAAAGCCTGTTTGAAGTCGAAGGAGAGCAGCATCGGGCGACGCAGAGCAGCGCCGGGGAGGAGCCCCTCGCGGCGGCACTCCGCGTCCAGGAACGGGATGTGGTCCATGGAGCGTCGACCAGCAGCGCAACCCTTCTGCACCCCTTCCGTCGCGACGGTGGCGATGGGCTGCAAGGCGCGACCCGCGCAGGCGGCAATGAGCTTGGCGTCCGAACTCTTGAAGGAGAGCGCGCGCACTGTGGAGGCCGCACGCGTGCGCGAGTCGGGCGCGTCCTCATCCTCCGCCCCCTTCGGCGCGCAGAGAAAGAGCGACCAGTTGAGGTCATGCGGCCCTACGCCCTCGTCGGACCGCTGCCCCATCAAAGCATGCAGATGCAGGAGGGCCCCAGGGCTGCGCCGCCACGCTGCGCATGGCAGCTGGTCAGGCCCTGGAGCGCTAGGCGGGGCCCGCTCTGCGGCGCGCCCCAGCGCGTGCAGCGACGGCTGCGGAAGCTCCGCCACGGGTAACTGCGGGGCAAAGCGGTCGAGGAACTGGTTGAGCCGCAGCTTTTGCTCCACGGCTGGCGCGCGCTCGAAGATCTTGCCCCAGTACTCGGCCGCGACGCCCGCCATGCCCGCGGAGTCGCTGACCACCTTTGGGGGCGCGTCCGAGGCGGAGTCGGAGGCGCATGGGGGAGAGTCGAGCCGTCGGCCAGCGAGCACCTTCCGGCGACGCCAAGGGATCCATTGCTGCGCGTGCCGGGCAGACCTCCGCTCCACGCGGCGCCGGGCGGGACTGTCTCGGTCGTTGGACCTCCGCGCGGCAGCCTCGGCCGCCTGCCCGCGCATCGCGCGGGCCTTCGCCGCGACCGCGTCGAAGGCCAGGGCAAAGGAACTGGCGTCCGCCACTCGAACATCGCCTTGGTCGAGCAGCAGGTTGGAGGCGAGGTCAGGGCACGAAGAAAGAAGGCGGGCCGCCAGCGACACATCCTGGCGCCAGAGGGCGCGTGCCGCAGTCTTGAAGCCCACGCGCGTGGTCTCGGCGTTGCCGTCCTTGACCTTCAGGGAGAAATTGGCGCGCAGCTGCTCGTCGCGGATCCGACCAGCAGCCAATGTCATGCAAGTCTTGGTGGCGCGCCAGCGTTCCTCGACCGACGCCGCCTCCAGCTGATCGCAGTTCGCCATCATGAGAGAGACCGTCTCGGGTACTTCGGGCGGGAGAGGGCGCGACGGCATCGCCTGCTCCTCGCGTGGAACTTGTCGGGCCATCTCGAGCTGCAAGACGAGAGGCGCGTGGTCACTGAGGCCAAGTTCCGACAGCTCCATCGCGCCGCGGGCGGTCGTGGGCCGCGTGGAGACGGAGAGCATCGCATGCGCGTCGATTCCCAAGAATATGCGGTCGATGACGGAGATCTGCTGGCTGGCCTTGCCGAAGTGGGCGGGCCATTGCGCCTCGATCTCCAGGGCCGCGGCGAAAGGGCGGCACCACGCAGGCTGTCGCAGTTGGTAGCGTTGGTCCGGGCGCAGCCGCCACGTCTCCTCTGCCACAGGAGAACGCTGCGAAACTGCAGGGCGGTCCGCGATGTTGAAGTCACCAGCCCCAATGAAGATGCGCTTCATGTGGTCGTCCGCAGCCCAGGCGACGGCGTCGTCCCAGGCCGCCTCCACCGCGGCGAAGTCGCCATCTGAGAGGTCGAAATTGTGTACGTTCATTATCTTGATGCTGCACTGCGACGAGGGATCGCCGACGCAGAGAAGGGCGACCCTGCCGGGGATCACGATGTCGAAGGAGAAAGCGGGGGCCGCCCCATCCGAGGAGGCGGCGGGCAGCCGCGGGACTAGGAATGCGACGCCACCAGCGCCAGGGGAAGAGCCAGCCGCCAGAAACGATAGGTAGCGCTGCGGCTGAAGACGACAGAAGACTTTCAACGCATCCTCGGAACCGTGGGCTTCCCGGACAAGGACCATGGCACCCGCCCGCATATGCGAGCTCAGGAGCGCGAGCTTGCGGCGCCGACGCCGCGGGTTAGAGTGGAGGAAGCCCCCGGCGTTCCACGCCGCCAGATGCAGGCCTCGGGAACGACAATCGGAAGTCGGCGGGAGCCGCGGCGCCGGGCGCGGAGTGCTGAAGCCACTCCGTGCGGTCCTCCAGAGAGAATGCCTTCTTGAACTGCTCGGCGATCGCGTCCCTGTCGATGGCCAGCCGCGAGACCATGTCAATGTGTGGTGTCCGCTTCCCGACGGTCGCCCATCTCGAACTTGGCCAGCTTGGCGCCCAGGGCGGTGATGATGCCTCGCGCCCGCTGGGCGCTGAAGGCGTGACCAGGTACCGCGTCGCTGAGGATGTTGGCGAGGCGCCTCGCATGGATTTCCATCCGTACTTGCTGAGGGGATTTGTCAGGAGACGCGTAGAGCGGGACAGTGCTCTCGCCAACCGCTTGGCATCGGAAGGGGCGCCAACCATTGGGGGCCGCAGGGTTACGCAGATGTCGAGCCAGTGCTTGAGCACGCGGGATGGCGATGTCCAGCCCGCCCTCCACGACAATGTTGAAGCGCTTGCTAGGGACGGAGGAGTCGAGGCGGACCATGTTATTGTCGAGGCCAGCAGCTGTGAGCCAGTCGTGGATGCCAGCTCGGACTTGCGCAGGGCCAACCAGTTCAGGTGCGCCCACGGAGAAAATCCTCGCGCCTGGGAGCCTGGCCCAAGCCTCCAGCGCCTGGAAGTCGATGATCGGGATCTCCTTCTCGGCCATGGCGAGCGTCTTCTCGATGTCGTCGATCTGGGCCCGCATCCGCCGTTGCTCATCAGCCAAGGCGTCCGCACGCTCTGCAACTGTGGCGACATCACAAGCGTGGACAGCGAGCGATTTGGCGACGTGCTCCTGTGGAGCCTGGAACATGCCACGAGCTGCTGCTGGAAGGAGGCAAGTTGTACTCGCGAGGTCTCCGCCAGCGCCACGGTGGCCTGCTGCATGCAGCTGTCCAGCGACGCCTGGAGGTCGCCAGAGATCCCCGTGGGGGTGGGGCATCCACCGACGGGTGTGCCAGGGGCCGAAGTGCGCGTAGGCCACGGTCCACCACCGGGAACTTGCCAAGGGTCAGGTTCTTCAGCGGGCCGCTGCGCGGCAGGGAAATGTCGATCAGGACCTGATGTGGCGGCTGCAACATGAGGCTCCAGAGCGGGACGTGGCTCTCGCTTGCCATCGCGACGGGAACCGGGGACCGCCAGCACGTCGTCCTTCCTGGCCGCTCCCCGTCTCGATCGTGCACTCCGTTCCTCCGTACTTCTCGAGTCAGATCTTCCAGCGGCGGCGGGAGAGGCAGGCTCGCGGCGCTGTCGCCCAGGAGGGGTAGCAGCACCTGGTCCGCGGTGGCCGCCGCCACCGCGCCCAGAGCCACGACCAGCGCCGCTTTCAGCTGCCATGCGAGCGAACTGTTGCCCTGCGGGCAGGCATCGACCGCTCGGTGGGAGCGGCCGCGCACAAAGAATATGGAGGGGTGCCAGCTCACCCGTGGTTGTCGCTGGAAGGCTTGGACTGGGCGCGGACTAGCGGTATCCATGCCCTGCTGACGCAAAGCAAACATCTTGAGCCAAAATGGATACGGAGGAGTAGAAGGCGGAGGGGGAGGAGGAGGACGAGGAGGAGGAGGAGGAAAAGGAGGAGGAAGAGGAGTAGGAGGAGGAGGAGGAGTAGGAGGAGGAGGAATAGTGGGAAGAGGAGGAGGAAGAGGAGGAGGATGAAGAGGAAAAAGGTTTGGACAACGCGGGTCTGTACCCATGCGCTCACGCCCTCAGGTGGGCCCCCCGCGTAATGAACGAGACTCTCCGACACTGTCGAGGCCTTGTCCCGCCCCTTCAGGCATGGCTCATCGTTATCATGTGTCATTAGGCTCTCTTCCAGCTGCCACAACAACAATTCGCAGGATTGGGTTTCTAGCTCGTACACACAATGTTCTTCTCAATTGTGCCGACATCCGAACAGTTTGGCAATCTACTTCTCATGCTTCGCAACAACACGTTGGCAAGCGGCAGCAACAACACAACTCTTGGCAATGGAACATTGATGCTACTGTCCTCTTTCCTGCTGCATTATTTAAAAAAATATGCAGGCCACGTTCACCCCTCGCGGCCAGGATTAGAACAGGTTCCTTCTGCCATATCAATCTAGTTTACCACCCCTTTGTGTGGTGCCACCTCCACCGTCTACGCTTCCGCCGCACTCTGTGTCAATGGAACTGCCGCCGCCACCGGATGATTCTGCGTCAGATGTTGAATCCAAAGCCCAAGATTCAGTCGACAAAACTTCAGTCGACAGTACTATCGGGAATGTCATTAGCCATGCGCATGCGCATAGTGGATTGGCACCTTGTGCTGTAGGGAATATTGTCCACGACGCCTCCCCCCACGATCGGAACACAGCGAGTTCGAGACGACGCAGCAATATAGAACTGCAGTCAGCACGCCAACAATGCTGCACATGGGAATGGCCAGGCCACGGCTTCCGAACATTGTGAATACACAGATGACACCCCGCCAAAAAAAGATGACGATACAGGTGTCAAGACTTTCAAATATGGGAGCCCAATGCGCTTGGTACGCCTACAAAATAAGACGACCCGCAATGGGACGGAGGGCAAGCTTGGCAATTTGGATCCGTTATCGGGGCCATGGCAGGTGATTACCAAAAGCAATACAGTTTGTGCCAAGTGCGACAATATCGACTTCATCAGCATATCAAGATCGACGTTGCTGGACGACTTCAAAAATGCGACCATCACATTTAGATATGAACATTCGCCTTCCATTGAAACAGTGTTCTGCTATATTTCGGCTAGAACCACGCGCGTGTTTCGCGCGCGCTTAGGTTCTGTCGAGTCACAGACCCAGGAATCCTCCTCCTCCTCCTCCTCCTCGTCTTCCTCCTCATCCTCGTCCTTTCCCGAGCGATACAATAACAACTTGCGTGGAACCCCTCTCGGGCCCATCTTGGGGCTCTCTTGGGCCGCCTTTGGAGCCTCTTGGGGCGTCCTGGGTCTCTCGTGGGGGCTTCTTGGAGCTCTCTTGGCGCCTCCTGGAGCCTCTTGGGGCCGAAAGCTCGGAATTCTACAGTGGCTTTCTCCCTCTGGGACCCCTCTCGGGCACGCCTTGGGGCTCTCTTAGGCCATTTTGGAGTCCAATTTTGCCGTCCTGGGCGCCTCGTGAACCGTCTTGGAACTCTCTTGGGGGCCACCTAGGCCGTCTTGGGAGCCTCTTCGGACGTGTTGGACGCGGTGAAAACCCAACAGGCGACCATGCGAAAAGTATACGTTTTCCCATAGGAATGGGACCATTTTTGCTTCTTGGACCTCTCTTGGGGTGCCTCTCGGAACGTCTTGGGCTGATTTTGGAAGCCTTTTGGCGCCTCTGGGCGGCGTTTTGGCGCCTCCTGGGATGTGTTGGGCCGGAAGCTCGGAATTCGAGAGTGGCTTTCTCCTTCTGGGACCCCTCTCGAAGTCGTCTTGGGGTTCTCTTGGGCCGTCTTGGGGCCGTCCTGAGCCACTCGTGCGCAGCCTTGGAGCGCTCCCGGAGGCCTCCTAGGCCGTCTTGGAGGCCTCTTGGGCCGTCTTGGACGCGGTGAAAGCCCAAGATGCGAACATGCGAAAAATATACGTTTTCCCATAGGAATGGCACGATTTTTGTTTCTTGGACCTCTCTTGGGGTGCCTCTCGGAACGTCTTGGGGTGCTTTTGGGAGCCTTTTGGCGCCTCTTGGCGGCATTTTGGCGCCTCCTGGAGCCTCTTGGGCCGGAAGCTCGGAATTCGAGGTTGGCTTTCTCCGTCTGGGACCCCTCTCGAACTCGTCTTGGGGCTCTCTTGGGCCGTCTTGGGGCCGTCCTGGGCCACTCGTGCGCAGCCTTGGAGCGCTCCCGGAGGCCTCGTAGACCGTCTTGGGCGCCTCTTGGGCCGTCTTGGACGCGGTGAAAGCCCAAGAGGCGAACATGCGAAAAATATACGTTTTCCCATAGGATGGCACGATTTTTGCTTCTTGGGCCTCTCTTGGGCTACCTCTCGGAGCGTCTTGGAGGCTTCTGGGACCTTCTTGGAGTCATGACAGGCGTCTTGGAAGGCATCTGGAGCCATCGGAGCGCGTTCCGAAGCCGCCTGCGAACAATCTTGGACGGCGTCCGGCGATCCGACGAGCCTCCGGGCCCCCCGGGGCCCACATTTGCGGTCGGGGTCCCGGCCCCGGGCCCCCGGACCCGGTGCGCCGTTATATGTATAAACGGGGCAACGATACGGGAGATATCGAGCAGTCGCTGCTCGAGGTCTGTACTAACGAAGCACACGTTGATGCAACATGGAACGCCAGGACTTCGTAGACATTCCATTTTCACATTCGCAATCATTTGTTGTCATGTAACTGATAGTGCGCAAACCCTTCATCATCTACCATCATGTTGCATGCGTGGAACACACAGTGTGTGGTGGAGGCGGGGGAGGATCACTGTGTGGAGAGAGATAAAACTTGCCAGCGCCGTTGCTAATTCCACCCCCGGCGAGGGCAATCACAGTGCACTTCTGATTTTGATATTGATGCCGAGGAGAGCCCACTCGCAAGTTCAAGCCGCGAATGCTGGACTCCCATTCTGCCGCAACTCTCGCAGTTGATTACCTTTCGCACATGTTGTTCGTTGTCTATTTCGTACTTTGTTACATGCGTGGTGCGCACTGTGGCGGAGGAGGTGGTGGAGAAGTTAGTGGAACGGGGAAGGATAACATTGTCATCGCCGTTGTTCACCCCTGGTGAAGGCAGTCACATAATACTTATGATTTGGAGTATTGATGCCGAGGAGAGCCCGCTCGCAAGTTTGAAGCGAATGATGGACTCCCATTCTGCCGCAGCTCTCACAGGCAACTATTCGTTGCAAGTGGCGTTCGTTGTCCACATCGCTCTTTGTAAATGCGTGGTACGCAATGTGTGGTGGAGGAGGTGGTCGTGAATTACAAGCATGGCGGTGGATGAGGGCGTGGATCGTTTCTGCCTCAGGCCAGCTGGTACCGTCCGAGGCAGCCTCCCACGGCAGAAAGCCGCGTGTTTACACTGCCACTTGGGCCAGCCAGACGATTATGGCCAGTCTGACACTTCGGCGTGCTCTCACATTTAGACGAGGCGGAAAGGGGAGATTCTATGAGACATGATGGAAAAGTTAGTAGAGCGGGGGAGGATACAAGTTGCCAGCGCCGCTGCTATTTTCTCCCCCGGTGCGGGCACTCACAGAACAGTTGAGATTTGGAGTATTGATGCCGAAGACACCCCGCTCGCAAATTTAAACGAATGATGGACTTTCATCTTGCTGCAGCTCTCACAGGCAATTGTCTTTTTGTAGTTGGTGTTCGTTGTCCAATATCGCACTTTGCAAATGCGTGGTGCGCAGTGTGTGGTGGAGGAGGTGGTCGCGAATTACAAACATGGCGGTGGATGAGGGCGTGGATCGTTTACAGTATGCTTCTGCCTCTCAAGCCAGCCGGTACCGTCCGAGCCAGCCTCCCACGGCAGAAAGACGCGCGCTCGCATTGCCACTTAGGCCAATCGGACGGTTATGGCCAGCCTGACACACGGCATGCTGTCGCCTTTTACACTAGGCGGAGGGGGAGTTTCTATGCTATTATTCCTGAAGGGGGAAGAAGTCGTCCTTGCCACACGGAGGCGCTGCAACATACTCTAATCTCTTTGCTGCTCCCAGCTGTCCTACACTTCTTGTTTCTTTCCGTAGCGCGCTGCTGCAGTGCCAGCCATTTTTTTTGCACACGCGCAACAAGCTCGCTCCTAATGTTGGTCTAACGTAAAATAAGGGGGAGGAAAGGGAGGGGAGGGGGGGAGGGGGAGGGGGAGGAGGAGGGAGGAAGAGGAGGAGGAGGAAAGGAGGAGGAGGAGGAGGACGAGGAGGAGGACGAAAGGGAGGAGGAGAAGGAGGAGGAGGAGGAGGAGGGGAGGAGGAGGAGAGGAGGAGGAGGAGGAGGTAAGAGGAGGAGGAGCAGGGAGGAAGAAGAGGAGGAGAAGGCGGCCTCGCGGGAAGCTGAGGAGGGAGTGCAGGGGGAGGGGAAAGAAGGGGCGCGCGGAGGAGGGAGGAGGGAGGGGGGGGATGAGGGGGGGGGGGGGGGAGGGGGAGGAGGGGGGGGGGAGGGGAGGGGGGGAGGGGAATGGAATATGGAATGGAATGGGCTCCATCGCGGTGCGATACGAAGGGAGGGAAACGAACTACGAGGCCTTAGCTCGGTTCGAGACCTTCGAAACCTGATCCTTGGGATATCTCCCAAGCTCGAAGTTAGTGAGGTACCGTCTCCGAGCCGTGCTGAGAGGCTTGGAGCACGGCTCAGCAAGGCTGCTGCTGAGCTTCTCACCTCCGAAGAAACCACAGGTGCTACAAATCCATATTCGATGGACAGGGGCGTGCACAAGCTGGTGGGACGGGTGAACCCAGCCTCCTCCTAGATGAACCTGTTTCCCCCTCGGCAACTGAAACTTGTCGGACCCTACAGCAATCAACTCGAAACACGGGGAACGCAACCACGCGGTGAGAGCCTCCTGAGACGACTGGCCACGACACCTCAAACATCTAGTGCCTTTGCTGTCGAGGCTGTGCTGGGAGGCAAACAATGCAATGGAGGAGGGAGCGGGAGGGGGAGGCGGCCTTGTCGCACAGGTTCGGCTGGGGCTCGGGCGAGCTGTCATTGCCTCGAGCGTCGAGCGCAACAACCTCCGACGAACCAAGCTGGCGTCAACCTCCGTTTTCATGACCCGTGACCGAATCTCTGGCGAGAGCCGACATTTTTTCGCAGCAATGCTAGCGAACTCGTCTGCGGTGTGATTCCCAAGAACCAAAAACTCAGGGAAGTCCGAGCCTGGGATCTGATCAGCTTCGATATGGGATGGTACTTGAATGACACATACCTGCGACAGGTCGCGAAACTGCATCTCCTGGCCGACGAGCTTCCAGACATTCGCATTGGCTCCCTGAGGAACCCTCCAGAATCCCTGATACCACCCAGCAGCTACTCCACTGTTGTCTGTGACATACACCAAGGGCCCCCGAGAGTGCCTGAGCGCCAGCAGTAATCCCCATATCTCGCCCCTCGGTACAGACTGTATACCACCAGGGAGAGGGCCGAATATAGCCGACCCGACGTGAAGACCCTCGAAATCGCTAATAACCACTGCTGACACTCCGACACGCCGTAGCCGTCGGTCACGTGAATCAGCGCCTCCGCTGGCGCCGCCAAACACCACTAGAGGATCGCCTGCGTGGCCGTCTCCGAGCGCGTGCTCGTCGAACGGCGCGCCTAACGCTGAGAAAAACTCCCACGCCTCATCGGCGCTGGGAGCTGGCACATGGGCCCAAGAACTCGGAATGAGACCTCGAAACCAAAAACACGGTTCGGAATCTTGGCCCGACTGGGCCCTGGGGAGTAAATGGTCCGGATCAGTGTAGATTTTGTGACCTGAATTGCGAGGGCAAGTCCACCCCCTGTGGAGAGGTGTTGACCTACCCTGGCCACACCTGGGGCACGTATCGTCACTGATGGCACCAGTCTCGCCCTTCACCCTGGATAGAGGCCACGTCCCCCCGAGCACCACGCACAGGAGGGTCTCCGAGAGCTTGGTCCCATGAGGAACTCCACTAAGAACTTTAAGTAACTGCCTAAGCGATTCGTTGTCAACCCCATCTTGTAATCCGTCACCGCAAAAATGCTTGGATGTTTTTTCCCAAAGCTGGGCACGAATACCCCCCTCAAACTCAGTAAACAAACCACTAATGTCCTCCGAGCTGGTGACTAGTTCATCGGGGAAAGACCAAATAGCACCTGCATCATCACGTTTAGCTGGTGTGTGCCACTCAGAGGGGGAGACTGGGCCCCATCCAAACTCCAGAAGATAAGCGATGATGGACGAGATGGGGCCCCGAACGTGCCGCGAAACCTGCTGCGGTGCAAGATCCCGCAGCTGTCGCACAAGCCCAGGCCAAGCAGCACGAACAGGGCCACGAATGTTGGGCTCGGCCAGCCACGTCTTCAACCAAAGTCGAAGCCCATCACGAGGTAACTTGTACTCTGGATCGTGCCCCTCGGCACGAAGATCCAGCAAAGTAGTGAGGCACCGCCCACGCTTAGAAGAGGCCAGTGTACATCCTAGTCGCCGACGACATTGTAACCGAAACTCCCCAAAGGCACCAGTGATCTGATGCCCGTGCGTGCCGGCCGCTTGAGGCCCAGTCCTCTCGACGAGCCCCGTTGTGCGATATTTCCTGGACGATCGAGCGAACCTCCGAACCTTCATATTCATGTTCTTGGCTTTGACGACTCGCTGCCGACGCATGGCCCTTGCGGGCCTCCCAGCTCCCAAGTCGACCCCAATATGTACGGCTTGAAGGGCGTGTTGCAAAACGAAACCTTTCCTGCGAAGCCGACGCACAACCTCTTTGCCGTCTGCCGCATTAGAACACAAGATCACACTCTTGCTAGCAATCTGGGGGGCGTGCTCCTTGAGCGTGTAGCAGGTGTCCTGCGCGTGCCAGCCGTGTGCTGCGTCAGGTCATCGACCCAAATACGATATGACATGTTAACATGTGCGGTAGTCAATCGCATCAAAATGTAGTACACCATACACCTCCCGAATCTAGTCCCGCTGCGAAGGCCCTGGATGATACTCTGCCACGGCTGGGGCGCTGCCGAGAAAGACCCAGGTTGCGAGAGCACGCGAGGGGCCAAACACACCTGGAGCTCCAAGGCGAGGACCACCGGTGGGAACCCCATCTTGAGAGCAGACCTAGCCAGTGGAATCCACCCCATAGCGTCGTAAAACCCCCTGATGTCCAAGAGGCCCTCTCCGAACGCGATGCCGAGCCGAGCAAGCCCTTCATCGTGAAGAGCGCGCAACAACACTTCTCGGGGCGCGGAGTTGCCCGAGATGGCAGCATCCCAGGCTGGCTCCGAGTCCTTAGACCAACTCCTAACCTCGTCCTCTCGGGCAAGAGACCAGGTCCTGGAAAACATAGACATGAGTCCTATGACCCTGCCCCCCCCATTCTTTCCCCCAGGAGACGCCGAATGACGAGCAAAATTTGCCAGGGCCAGGAGAGGCACTCCTCACAGGCCCCGAGAACCGAAACTAACTCTTGAATCCCTTCAAGGGGCAGACGTTCCATATCCGTGGGGCTGAGGTTGTCAGCCCCGAGTCCTGCCTTGGCCTTCACGGAGTGCAGGGCGCGCTGGACGCGCTCGACAGACAGGGGCTCGAGCTGCTCCACAGCTGCTGCCTCTCGGATATCCTGGAAGAGAGCCGCGACGTCAGAAAGTGGCAGCGGCTTCGGGCTCCAGAGCTCGTGCCAATGCTTAGTGTTGTGGTCCACGATGTCCCGAGGGTGAAAAAGCGTTTTCCCGTCGACCAGGATTTCATCGGGGACAGGGGGAAGCTTCTTAATGGATTTGTGCAAGATCCATTCTCGAAGATCGCGCAAAGAAGAGTAAAGAGCTCGCCGTCGTGCTCGACCTGCGACTCGCTTGGCTGTGTGAGCTAGCCGCTCAACAACTGCATCTAAAAGAGTGGCCACTCGAAAAAGCTTGGCCTGCCATGCCGACCATGTAGAGAGCCCCCCTTCTTCGTTGGTTGACCCGGCATGCTCTAGAGGAACGTGCACCCCTGCAGGTTGATCCCCAGCGAGGGCGATGCATGCTTGAACGAGCTGCGCCTGCTGTACTGCACCATTCCGTCTAGACCTATGCTTGCTAGTGGGGCCCAGGACCGTGGCCGGACGTCCCCGCCAACTGGCGACGACGTCGTGCAGAGGTTGATCACGAGCCTTATCTGGAGCCTTCATTTCCACCTCCCGAAAGAAGGGCCCCTGAGATCTCGTGGCACCTGCAGCAAGTTGAACCCCATGATGCCGTGAAATCGCTTGCTCAACCGTAGACGCCCAAGATCCGTACAAGGCCCCCAGTTGGCAAACATGTTGACCCCCGACAGCGTAAGCAACATAATTACGTACAATCGGCCATACGTCTTGCTCAACGGAGTACGTGAACCCGACCTGCCTTCTGCGCGACTGCCAAAGATAGGAGGGCATAGGGAAGGAGGGGAGGTCTGCTGAATTATGGGTTGCCGGGGGGGGGGGGGGGGGGGGGGTCCAGAGGCTGAGTCCCCCTTATACGTCCCCAAGACATCCTTTTCCAGCACGGTATTATCTGTCTGGCCACTGGGCTCGCGCACAGAGTCACTGCTACTGCTGCCAGCGGGGGCGGAGCTAACGGCGTCAGCCGTGTCACCGAAAAACAACTGTGAGACTAAATCATACTCGGTGTCAGATTCGCCGTCCGACAGACCGTCGCCCAACTCAAAGGTGGCCCTCTCGGGCTCAACCGTAAGATCCCCGAACAAAGCCTCAGGAGCTTAAGAGATTCGCTGCCTAGCAACCTCACGTTTTTGACTACGCCCAGCTCTGGACCGACTCGATGTTGACCCTGGTGTTGGAGCAATTCCTGGACGAGGCACCTGGGGTAATCGACCTGGCGTGACAAGTTCTCGACATAGTAGCTGGGCCCCAGACGATCGGAGTCGAACGAGAATAACACTATGTGGTCTCCATGGTACTGATAGGATGGAGGACACCCCGACGATGTACGGAACGCGCGACTGGCTCGCAAACACGAAATCGAGTAAAGCCCCTTTCCCCGACTCGCAAGTTGCCAAAACGCCACTCGGCTTGTATGTAACCCCGTCAATCTTACTGAGAAGCCCTCGTCGAACGAGCTCCTCTGGTTCTAGATTGAAGTCCCCCACAATGAACCACGGAAGACGTAGCTGCGATACCAACGCGCCGAGCTTAGCATATCTAGTGAGGTTCCTGCCCGCGAATCCGTCGGAGCAGAACCCGTAAAAAGTGATGGCCACCAGCGAGTAGCCGTGCATGTGAACTATGGCTGCGTCGCCCGTAGGTCGCGAAGAACAGCGTCGGACTCGCTGGGGCTCTGCATCTGAAGGTGCTGTCGGCACATCAGCCATTCACCGCCCTCGTTCGCCTTGCTCTGAGTACTCTCTGACTGCTCCCGCCCTGTGGCTCGAGCTCGATTGATGATAAGTTTAAACTGATGCTTCGTCGCCTGCTCTCGCCAGTGTTGCACGTCCTTCCCACTCCCGACGTGTGTCTCAGCGATCCCGAAATAATGGAATGGCCTGCAGGCTGGACCTGACAAGAAGTCCCATGCCTGCCGACCCATAGTTGTGACATTGCCGAACAAGAAGAAGCTGTCTGTGCCACTCTTGGATGCAGTAGCCAGCTCTTCTTCAGCACCATCAGCACCCGACTGCGCACACCCAGATGCTGATCCCCTTGGGCCTGCTGGTGGCGTACTTCCCGCAGCGGCGCCTCCTGCGGGGCCCCTCTCTGGCGGTCACGCCGCCGCCTCAGCGGCTGGGGGCTCCGCCTGCGTCGCCGCCTGCGCCGCCGCCTCAGCCGCCGCCTGCTTGGCCGCCGTGGTCTTCATGACCGCCCCCTTGATCCTCGCCGCCTGGGCTGCCTTGTCCTCGGCGGGGGGGGCGCCACTGGGCCCGCTGCCGCTGCTGTCGTCGGTCGTGCCCTGGGCGCCCTTGCCGCTCCCCTTGTCAGCAGCACAAGCGCCCTGAGCTTCGCCGTCAGCTCCCTTCCTCTTCTTCATGTACCTGGTCTCGATCTGCTGCTGCAGCTCCTTCGCGCGCGTGAGCCAGGAGACCATCTCATAATTCTTCGTGCTCAAGTGTACTCGAGCTGCCCTGAGGTCACCTTCGAGCTTGCGCAACACCTCCTTCTCGCTGGCCTCCGCCTCCAAGGCATCGATCTTCGCGAGACTGTCCTCGTCCCAAGAGAGACTGAACAGCGTCTCACTGTCCTTCTGCTCTGCGGGCTTGTCGCGCGGAATGGCGCCGACCTTGGGCGCGAGGGCCCGCGCAGCAAGCCGCTTGGACTCCTGCGCCGTGGCCAGTGTGATAGCCAACTCTGCCTCCTTTGCCTCGGCGCGAACCAAGTTCTCCCTGGCGCGCAGCAAGGCATGGAAGGTCTGGTCGCGCTTGGTAGTTGCGTCTCTGACTGCACTGTCTGCTTTCTTCGCTGCCTCCTCAGGTGAGGAACTTGCCTCCGCGGCCCGCATCTCGTTCCTGAGGACCTGGATCTGGCTGGTCAGGACCTGCTTGATCATGGGGTCTGTCACCACTGCCAGGGCGCTCTCTAGCGCGGACGCCTTGGACGAAGCGACCGCTTGCAGAGCACCACCTGCCCCTGCCAGAACCAACTGCATGTTAGCTGCATCGGAATACGTGTCTTTGTCACTGCCACCACTTTTCTTTTCCTGGTAGAGTTTGACCTGGCGTCCGCGCTTCTGGCATCTGCGATCTCGCTCCAGGAGAATAGAATTCCACTCACTGCGTCCACAGGCTCTGCATGTAGACCACGGGGTGGAGGAGGCTCTGGACATGGCTCCCTGAAGAATGATTCCCCCTCTTCGCCACCGAGAAGAGAGGTCCTAGGCGTGGACTTCCGCCTCGGGCCCCCCAAGCGCCGACGTGGGGGCGAGGGGCTGGACTGAGCAACGTGGGGTGCCCAAATTGCTCGAGCCCAAGTTGTTTGAGGGGGGAGGGGGAGGGGGGTGGGTGTGTGGACGGTGGGTGTGTGTGTGTGTGTGTGTGTGTGTGTTGTGTGTGTGTGTGTGTGGTGTGGTGTGTGTGTGTGTGGGTGTGTGTGTTGTGTGTTGTGTGTGTGTGTGTGTGTGTTTGGGCTGTGTGTGTGTGTGTGTGTGTGTGTGTGTGGTGTGTGTGTGTGTGTGTGGTGTGTGTGTGTGTGTGTGTGTGTGGGTGTGTGTGTGTGTGTTGTGTGTGTGTGTGTGTTTGTGTGTGTGTGTGTGTGTGTGTGTGTGTGTTGGTGTGTGTGTGTGGTGTGTGTGTGTGTGTGTGTGTGTGTGGTGTGTGTGTGTGTGTGTGTGTTTTGTGGTTTGGTGTGTGTGTGTGGGTGTGTGTGTGTGTGTGTGTTGTGTGGTGTGTGTGTGTGTGTGGTGTGTGTGTGTGTGTGTGTGTGTGTGTGTGTGTGTGTGTGTGTGTGTGTGTGTGTGGTGTGTGTGTGTGTGTGTGTGTGTGTGTGTGTGTGTGTGTGTGTGTGTGTGTGTGTGGTGTGTGTGGTGTGTGTAGTTGTGTGTGTGCGTGGGTGGTGGGGGGGGGGGGGGGGGGGGGGGGGGGGGGGGGGGCGGAAGGGGGGGAAGGGGGGGGATGATAAGGGTGAGGGGGGGGGGGGGGGGGGGGGGGGGGTGGGGGGGGGGAGGGGGGGGTGGGGGTGGGGGGGGGGGAAGGGGAGCGCGGAGAGGAGGGGGGGGGAGGAGCAGGGGGCAAAGCCTGGACATCCACTGGCCGTTTCCTTGTGTCCCTGCATCCACGGCCTAAGAGGTCCTAACCGCTTCCCCAAGGGAAATTCCGCGTCTCGGGTCCACTGTTGGTCGTCCCGAACCGACCAGCCCCGCCGCGGATCAAGTTCGTCGGATCCCTTGAAGAATGAATCTGAAATTGAGGAGGGAGATGAAATACGCACGGGGTCGGGGGAAGAAGGAGGAACATGAGGGGAAGGGGGGCGAGCAGGAAACGCGGCGTTCGGAAAATGTTTGTTATCCGAACCTCGGGATCTGTTCGGCCCTCCGCTTCGCGGGGATTGAGCGAAGGCGGAAACCCGTTGAAACATAGCTCCACTTAACACAAAGTACATAATGATGAATACAGGGTGATGCAGATGACCCGCGACTAGTCCACCCCAGGGAACGGCGGAAACTCGACCACCCGGAAGCCTCCCCGAAGGATGCCAGCCAGAAAATGCTGCGCGAGGTCGTCCGCGGTGTCATCTATGTCCAGATTGGCAAACTTGGAATGCTCGATCGGCTTCGCTGTCGGCTCGATGCGCGGAGGCGCACCAGTAGAAGATACTGCCCGCGGATGCGCACCAGGTGGGGCTGGCTACACAGGGGCTTCGTCGAACGACCGCCCATTTGGATGAGAGAAAAGCGCAGTTTCGCCTATGACAACCGCGCCCGCCAAACAGTGTCAGCGGCGGCGCCCACGCGCGTAGTTCTAGAGGCACGAGCTCTGAGCCCAAGGCTGCTCGACTGCATGCGGGGCGGTGCGGCGATGGCGCCGTCCAGCTGCGCCTCGATGGCCTGGGAACGACCATCATGCTCTTCACGCATGTCCTCAACAATCTGCTCGACGTAGTCCGTGTTGCCCGCGCTGCCAAAACGTGACAATCATGAAGCCATGCTTGCGTCAGCCGTTTCCGAAATCGTAGAGGCCTGCTCATACAGATGCTCGAGATGGGGCATCATCGTTTTTTATCAGCATATCTGGGAGGGACTTTGCCATCACTGGACAAACCGTACCAAGTAGCATTCAAACAATCGAATGTGACATCGTAGAAAGATGTTATTCCACCGTGCTTTGGATTATACCGTCAATCAGTTTAGTGAGATCATCAAGCTTGTCTTCAATGTCGGCACGAGCATTTTGCCTCAGAGTAAAAGTTTCCCTGCCACTTCAGACAGCAGGGTCTTCCTTAGGGTCACCCGCAGACTCCTCACGTGACGATCCCGATGCGACAAAAGAAACATAATCCGACGGAGTTGACTGGACATCTGCTGCATCTCTGCCCACGACCGCTCGGAGTGACGTACCCGAATTGCTTCGATCATTGAGCACATTTCGATACACCGCCAACTGAGAATCATACCGCGCCTGTGTTGTAGCCGATCGCTCCCAAACAGACGTTTACAAACACTGTGGTCGTGCTGCCCGCGGCTGGAACTCCTGAGCCATCCGATCCAAACCACCTTTCTGAGGTCGCTGGCCAGAGAACCTCCGAACACAAACCAAGGATGGACAAACGAATCCAAGAAACAATACCTTCAGCTGCCCCTCGCGCTCCGTCATGCAATCTTCTTCCCAAGCGTCAGTGTGGTGCTCAGGAACTGGTGTGTAACGGGTAGCTGCTGGAGCAGGCGCCTCAAAGTATTCGGCAAGCTGTGTCGATTCGTGTATGCGGCCACGTTGAGTCCCGAATAGTGGCGACCAATCGCAGGAGATAAAAGACGCAACACTCGACCAACCAGCGAAGAGACATGGCCACCCGCTTCGTCCATAGACGCGAAACAGAAACGCACTCCACGTGCGAGAACAGTTATGAGGATAAGAAATCAAATCATGCCTTGGCACGCTTGAGCCGCAAATCAGAAAGTGCCGTATTAAGCTTAAACGGCTCCGGAGGAGGAAGAGGAGGACAAAGACGAGGAGGAGGACGAGGAGGAGGAGGAGGAAGAGATGAGAGGACAGTTTTATAAAAGCTTCTGTTAACCAGAAGGCCCGCAGAGGCACACTCGAACGACGAAACTGAACCACGCCGCACTGGGCACCGAAGCACCCAGTTCGACCTGGCCTTCGACGCCAACACGGTGCATGACTCAACAGGCGACTCGGGAATACTACTCTGACCGAAGGCCGTGCTACACCCAACGATGCAAGATCACTCCGAGCTGGGCATCGAAACCCGCAGCTCAACATGTCCCTCCGACGACACAAATTTCACAACGTCCACCCCCAATCTTCTCACGTCTCAACGGTCCGTCCCACACGCAATGCCGACACTGCACTGCCCCCAACCGTCTCGCCCAGGCGCCAGCGCCGATACCTCCAGCAGCTTACAGTGCCACCGCATGAGGAGAGGGGGCGGAACAAGTAAAGCAACGGACGGGACCCTCCGCGCCGAGCCTCGCCCCCCGCGGGCCCAGCGAGCCGCAGCTGCTGGGAACCCGCTCAGACCACGAACAGAGCCTCTGGCGCCTCGGCGAGGCCAAGCTTGCGCTTCCGCAGCACCTCCACGAACGTCTTCTCGGCCTCGAGCGCCTCGGCGAGGCCAACCTGAAGCTCCTCGAACGTCGTCTCAGCCTTCGGCGCCGCAGCGAGGCCAACCTTGAGCTTCTGCGTCGCCTCATCAACCACTTCACGATCCCCTCGCGCCGGAAGGCGGCACGCATGGCACCGCGGCGACAACGCTGGGCCAGGCCTTGGGGGAAGCGGCCGTGAATTCGCTTCGGCCCAAGGGGGGAGGTATCCCGCTTGAACCAACATGGCTACGGAAGAGGTGGAGCGGTCCTGTCCTGTGGCCCGCCGGCCCTCTTCAGACGCTGCGCAGCGTCTTTCCCGCCTCGCGCCTGGGCCCGCTGGCCCAGGGACCGAACTGGGTTTTCACAGCGCTTCGCGCTGCTGCCAGCAGCCAGGGCAAAAAAACCCTGCTGTTTTCACTTCAGGAGGACGAGGTGGAGGAGGTGGAGGAGGAGGCGGAGGATGAGGAGGAAGAGAAAGTCGTAGGGGCCAGCGGCGAGGTGGAGGAGGAGGAGGAGGTGGAGGAGGTGGAGGAGGTGGAGGAGGAGGAAGAGAAAGTCGTAGAGGCCAGCGGCGAGGGCGCGGCCTCCCCTGCCGCCTCGCTGGGGGTCCCGAGGCCCTGCGGGGCCCTCTGCCGCGGTGCTGGCCGCGCGCCCGTCTCCACCATGCCGCCCAGCACCGCTGGCATTCCCGACCTCTGAGGGGGGCCACGGTAGGCTCGTGCGGCAATGCCGCGCGCAAGAGATTTTGACACCGACTCGATCGTTCAACCTTGAATCGATCGCGGCCCCGATCGTTCAAGATTGAATTCCATCGGGTCCACCGGTGTTGCCGTGTCCCTCGGTGCTCCCGCATCGCGGAAATCAGCGTCGAACATCTTCGCTGGCATCGCCGGCACGCCGACGCGGCATGAACAGACCGTAGGATGAAGGCATTGGATAAGGAACCATTGGATAAGGAGTCTGGGGTTTGGAAGCCGGTGGGACTCCGATCGGTAAGGAATCCTCCAGGGTCTGAAACCTCCTGGACACATTCCTGAACCAAAGCCCCCACACCGTAATCCAGACCTCCAGAACTAGCCGATGATCCTCAGAACGTGTGTTGGCGCCAACGTACGCCTGTCCACCGACGCTCTTCAGTACGACGCAGGCGGCAGAATGAGGGCGGACCCAATCTGTGTGCTGTCGGCGGAGCTTAACGGGATAAGCACGCATGCTAACACACGTCCTGATGATCATCGAACTAGGGCAACGCGGTCTATACATGATTGTTCTGCCGCTTGTTTGCCTGCTCCTAAACCCCCTCCTGCCAATCTCCGTCGCGCTCCATCCTTCTGTCTCTCCGTTGTCCCTTCCCTCCTCCCTTCGTCTATTTTGGGAGCTGCGCCAACTACACGTGGCAGGTCAGGAAGATATGCCCCCAAGGGGCGTACGATCGAAGACGAAGAGGGTGGGTATCGAGGATTTGGGATATACAATGTAGAGTGACACGCGAGCAGATCAGAACCTACACTCATGACATGATTGTTGAATCCTCACTTCAAAACAATAACTATTGTTGCACCCTGGTGCTCATTGTGCGCTCCTCCTGGGGGCTTGCACATTTTGAAATGGAGCATCTTGAGGCTCTGATTGGGCTCCTGGCCCGGTTTACTACAACAGCGGCTCCCGCCAAAGACTTGCTCGCAATTTATTCCAAAATCGTGCTCTCGCGCGGGATTCGCCCATCGTGTATGCAGCAATCGGGCTCTCGCTTGGTACTCCCTTGCAATTAACTCGAACGCCGCGCCCTCGACACTCAGGAATCACACGCTCGCTCTGGCCTTTCTCATGATTCACATCGGAATGGTTTGTTCGGGTCCGCCCGCCCGATCTGCCCGTCTGGTACCGCCACGTAAGTTATGCTCCTAAACTTCCCTCTTGCTAATCTCTCTCGTGCTCCATCCGTATCCCTCCCTTCCTGTCCCTTCTTTCCATCCGTCCTTTCTTCCCTTGCTTGAGGGGCTGCCCCAACTACACGTGGCAGGTCAGGAAGATATGCCCCTAAAGGGGGTACGACCGAAGACGAATAAGGCGGGGATATACATGTAGAGTGGCACCCGAGAGCATAAGAACGAACAACCTTAAAATGACTGTTTAATGCTAACTTATGGCCCATATTTGTTGTTTCCCCCCTTTGGTGCCCAATGCTTTCAATTCGAATGATCCTCCCGGGCTTCGCACCATCAAACAAAATCTTGGTCCTCAAACTGTGCCCCTGGCCCACCACGGTTTACAACAACAGCGGCTCCTGCCCGACGCTTCCTTACAATGTATTTCCTATTCGCGCTCTCGCGTGTACTTCCTCCCATACTTGTGGGGTCCAAAACCCGGATAGCAGATCGCCCGAAGAGCGTGGGAAGTCCTGTCGAAGAACTCTGGAAGGACCTGGAGAGAGCTTCCGAATGACCTTCTGCTCAGGGGAGCAATTTACCGACCTGCTCAGGTCGGAGTTGTTCTAAGGGCAGGCTTGGACTGGTAAGCCTGGGAGCTCATAGGAGAGCTGAAAGGGAAGGACACTGTCCGTGGAAGACGCATGCGAGGACGATAGAAAGCATGCCTTGGAAGCTCGAAAGCTTTGAGGGGACGCTTGCAAGGACGCTGGAAACCATGCGTAGGGAGCTTGCAAGCTTCGAACAGGGAGCTTTGAAGGAGCTTCGAGAAACCTGCGAAAGACCTGCGGCAAGGCTTCGAGCACGCGTATTGGGAACGAGTCGTAAAACGCTTCTCGGGACACGCTGCGAGTTCAAGCAACCTGCTCCGGGGATGCCTGCCCAGGAACCTTGGAGAGGGGCTGGCGTAGCCCTGCCTGCCGGCTTCTAATCTGAAGCTCTCTGAGCTCTCCAAAAAGCTGTCAGGAATTTCGACTCAGGAATCACGCTCTCGCTTCGGATTCCCGCACGGTTTCCTTACGCATCGCGTTATCGCTCGACACTTCCTTGCGATTCATGGTGGATTGACGCTTCAGCGACATGCCCGTTCGACCCAGCCGTCTGGGCCTGTCCGCCCGAACTGCCGAACTGCCCATTAAGGTCCGCCCGCCTGGCCCGCCCGTCAGGTTCTGCCGCTTGCACTCTTGCCCCTGAGCCTCCTACTGCATATTTCTCTCGTGCTCCATCCTTCTCACACCCCCTCTTCCTTCCCTCCTCCATTCCTTCCTTCCCGTGTTTTAGCGGCTGCGCCAACTGCGCGCGGTAAGGAAGATGTGCCCCCAAGGAGGGTACGATCGAAGACGAAAAAGGGCTGGTATCGAGGGTCTGGGATACAAACATCGGATGACACGCGAAAGTATAAGAATTAACAACAATCACTTGAATGTTGGTGTTGTTGTTGTTGCTGCTGCTGCTGTCGTGGAATCCTCATTTTAGAACATAGTTCCTGTTGATCTCTGGATACGGTTCCGCGCACTCTCGCCTTGACGCCGTCTACATTTTCTTTGAAAACGAGGCTCCCGCGCGAGCGTTGGCTTGAATGTACATGTGGGCCCTTGGAGGCCCGGCTACAACGACAACACTCCCGCTCGATACTTCCTCACAATTTACCCCGAGACACCCTGGCCAGAGCGGCCCCCGAACTCAGGAACGGCGCTCTCGCTCGAGACTTCTTCGCAATCTAATCAAGTTGGCGGAGGCTCAGACACGGCGACAAGGGTTCCTGCTCGATACTTCCTTACGGCTTACTCCGAGGCCCCTGGCCAGGAAGGCCCCCGAACTCAGGAACGGCGCTGTGAAGGCCCAACTACGATGACAGGGGCTCTCGTTCGATACTTCCTCAAGATGGATTCGCAAAAGGCCCTTGCTAGAGAGGCCCCCGAACTCAGGAACGGCGCTCTCGCTCGAGAACTTCTCGTAATTCAGGCAAGTTGGTGGAGGCCCAGACACGGCGACAAGGGTTCCCGTTCGATAGTTTTCCAAATGTATTCCGAGAGCCCCTGGCCAGAGGGGCCCCCGATCTCAGGAACGACGCTCTCGCTCGAGAGTTCCTTGCACTTCAGTCAGTGGCCGACAAGGAAGAGATTCCCCAAGGGGGTGCAATCGAAGACTAAATGGGCGGGTATCGAGGGTTGGGGTATACGGAATGCGAGACACGCGTTCCCATAAGAACGAAAAATCTTCACATGATTGAATATTCATTTCTAAATAAAGATGATTGTAGATCTCCGGAAACCGTTTCGCGCGCTCTCGCCTCGACGCTGGCTACATTTTCTCTGAAAACGAGGCTCCCGCTCGAGCGCTGGCTTGAGCCTGAATGCGGGCCCTTGGAGGCCCAGCTGCGACAACAACGGCTCGCGCTCGATACTTCCTCACAATTTACCCCGAGACACCCTGGCCAGAGAGGCCCCCGAACTCAGGAACGGCGCTCTCGTAATTTAAGCAAGTTGGTGGAGGCCCGGACACGGCGACAAAGGCTCCCGTTCGATTTTTCCTCACGATTTACTCCGAGAGCCCCTGGCCAGAGAGGCCCCCGAACTCAGGAACGGCGCTCTCGCTCGAGAACTTCTCGTAATTCAAGCAAGTTGGTGGAGGCCCAGACATGGCGACAAGGGTTCCCGTTCGATATTTCTCCAAATGTATTCCGAGAGTCCCTGGCCATAGAGGCCCCCGAACTCAGGAACGGCGCTATCGTTCGAGACATCTTCGCACTTCAGCCAGTGGCCGACAAGGAAGAGATTCCCCCCGAAAGGGAGTGCAATCGAAGACGAAGTGGGCGGGTATCGGGGGTTGGGGTATACGGGATGGAAGACACGCTTGACAGTAAGAGCGAACAATATTTAACTTATATTTGTTGTTGTTGCTGATGTCGTTGCTATCGTTGTTGCTGTTGTTGTTGCTGTTGTTGTAATTGTCGTTGTCGTTGAACTTTACACATTCAACATTGAATGTTGTTGGGTGTCCTACATCCGCTCTGGCGGTTTCGCTTCGGCGCCGGCTGCGGTTCCTTCGAATGTAGGCTCACGCTCAAGCGTTTCGGGGTTGCGACGAGATGGACGCCCCAACAACAACAACAATCATTATACCCTCACGCGCGATGTTTCCACACGAAGCATGCGACCACCATGATAATCATCCACGTAATGGGAGACTCTTATTCTATAGCGGGGTCCGTTATTCCCATTCCTGGATCTCCCGCCCAATGAGGTCTTGCAAACACCTCCTCCGAGGAATTTCAACATATCCCGCCTCGAAAACACATGCCCGCGCGTTGCTGCGCCGATGCGAGACTGCCAGTGGAACCCCAGCGAAGGGTAAATCACAAGGAAGTATCGAACGAAAGGATTGCCTTGGTGGGGATGGTGGCTTTCGGCGGGGAGGCAAGGACCTGGCCCTGAATAGAAAGGGGGACGTCTCGAGCAGGGCTGCTGTTGTTGTTGGGAGCGGCGCCAATGCTGAAGAGAGTAGGGCGCTAGTCCAGCGTAGAACAAAACGAAGTCTCGAGCGGGAAAGCTGGTTTTGTTGGGACGTCGGCTTTCGGCGGCGAGGAGGAACACCGCCTTGAGTAAGAGAGGAGGAAGCATCGAGCGGGAGCCGTGATTTTGTCGGGACGGGGGCTGTCGGCGGCGAGGAACAGCACCGTCCCGAGGAGAAAGAAAGGATATCTCGAGCGGGAGCGTTGTTCTTGCTGGGAGCGGCGTCAATTCAAAAGAGAGTTGGGCGCCAGTCCAGCGTAAAACGGAAGAAGTCTCGGGCGGGAGCGCTGGTTTTGTCGGGGCGGCGGTTTTCGGCGGCGAGGAGGAACACCGTCTTGAGTATGAAGGGGGGAAGCATCGAGCGGGAGCCGTGGATTTGTCGGGACGGGGGTTGTCGGCGGCGAGGAACAGCACCGTCTTCAGGAAAAAGGGAGGGAGCCTCGAGCCGGAGCGTTGTTTTTGCTGGGGGCGGCGCCAATTCAAAACAGAGTTGGGCGCCAGTCCAGCGTAAAACGGAAGGAGGTCTCGGGCGTGAGCGCTGGTTTTGTTGGGGCGGCGGTTTTCGGCGGCGAGGAGGAGCACCGCGTTGAGTAAAAAAGGGGGGAAGCCTCGAGCGGGAGCGTTGTTTTTGCTGGGAGCGGCGCCGATGAGAGGAAGACTAGCGCGCCAGTCCAAGGTAAAACGGGAGGAAGTCTCGAGCGGAAGCGCTGGTTTTGTTAGAACGGCGGCTTTCGGCGGCGAGCAAGAACACCAGCCCTGAGTAAAGAAGGAGGAAGTCTCGAGCGGGAGCGTTGTTGTTGTTGTTGGGGGGCCGTTTTGGCGGTCCCCCAAACCGCTCAAGCGTGAGCTTCATTTTCAATGGAAATGTGGCTGGCGCCTCGGCGAGAGCGCCAGAGCGCCTTTCAGGTGTCCAACCATAATCATTGTCTAGTAACTAACATTCAGCACCAACAACAACAACAACGATCCCGCTCGATACTTCTCGGGAGCGGCCAAGAGGGGGGTGTCCAAGAAGGGGGGGTGGAAATCATAGCCGGCGGCATGTGCGCGGCCCAGCGGGGGGGCCAGGGACGTAATGAAATAAGAAGAGGCGCCACGAAATCTGGGGAGATATCATGCCCCCCGCCATGATATCTTCCCCCCCTAGTCATAACCCCCGTCTTTTCTGCCCCCGAGATACTTCCTCCTTTTCTGCTCAGGGCCGGGGCTCCTCCTCGCCGCCGGAAGCAAGGCTTCCAACAAAACTGGCGCTCCCACTCGATACAGTCATCGTCCTGACCTAAGGAACGATAAATAAGGAACGAAGCCCCTTTTTCATCCCAAGGAATAACGCATAAGGAACGATAAATAACACATAACGCATAAGGAACCGTACATAACGCATATAAAATCTAAGGAACGACCGAGCCCCTT
The DNA here is from genome assembly GCA_963575745.1 of Prorocentrum cordatum. Taxonomy (NCBI): domain Eukaryota; class Dinophyceae; order Prorocentrales; family Prorocentraceae; genus Prorocentrum; species Prorocentrum cordatum. Next base: position 499,231 of record CAUYUJ010003958.1, read on the forward strand.
TTGAAAAGCAAGTGTTCCTTATTCAAGCCGCTCACTGTATCCCCCTGCGTTCTACTCAGGACCAGCACTCCCGCCTCGGCGCCGCAAGCGCCCTCCCCCTGCAAAAAGTGAAGCTCCTCCACGGAAGCGGAAGACTCCTAGAAGCCATGCGGCTTCTATACAGTCGGGGCGTTGACCTAAGGAGCCCTAAATAAGGAACGAGGCCCCTTTTTTCCATAAGTTAAGCTTCGGTTTCCGATCGAAAGCATAAGGCAAACCTGAGGCAAGCTGTGAAACACTTAAGGAACACGGGGCCCCTCCCCAACCAAAAGGGTTCTTTCTCCAGGGCCCCGACTATAGTCCCAGTCGGAACTGTATGTTTGAAGAACTGTTATTGCATCTGCCCTGGCGCTCCCGCCTCGTCGGCGGCTGCATTTCTTCTGATAACTAGGCTCACGCTCACGCGTTTCGGGGCTGCGCCGAAAAACGGACAACAACAACAGCAGCAACAACAACAACAATACTAACAACTGCAGCAACAGCTAGCAACATCAACAACAGCAGCAGCAGTAACAGCAACAACATCAACAAAGCAGCAACACCAATACCAACAACACTCATTTAAAAACTGTTCGCTCTTATCTGCCCGTGTACCACTCAACAAGTATATCCCGAACCCTCGATACCCAATGATAACAACAACAATCATGTTAAAACTGTTCGCCCTTATCTGCTCGAGTGTCGAATAACGCGAATTTCCCAAACCCTCGATACCCGCCCTTTTCGTCTTCGATCGAATCCCTCTTGGGGGGTATCGGAGGTGAGGGGGTGAGATCGAAGTGGAACGGAGAGCCCCCCTACCAGGAAATCGATTTCGGTTTCGTGTTCGTGCGTGCCGTGCGCGCGGGCGAGGCGAAGCTGCGTGGGCGGGCGAGAGGAAAGTCTCCTGTGGCTGAGGCGCGGCCTGACCAAATGTGTCTCTTCCGGGCGGCCGGTGGCGCGCGGTGTCCCGCCGGTGTCCCGCTGGTGTCCCGTCGGGAGCCTGTTTTTTTAGACTCTGGCAAGTTTACTTGCATGGACGGAGGGGGGGAGGGGCTGAGCCTGAAGCAAGCCCGGGGGGGAAGGGCGCGGAAATCACGCAAGTCGAAAGGCACTTGCACGCTAGTATTCGCTTGAAGAGGGGCGAGGGGGGGGGGGGGGGCGAACGCCATGCAAGTAAACTCCTGAATCCAAAAAAAACAGGCTCCGGTGTCCCTGTGGCTGAGGCGCGGCCGGACCAAATGTGTCTCTTCCGGGCGGCCGGTGGCGCGCGGTGTCCCGCCGGTGTCCCGCTGGTGTCCCGTCGGTGTCCCGTCGGTGTCCCGATGATAATGTGGATGATTATGATGATGGTGATGATGATGATGGTCATGCTGATGATGGTGACGATGGCGATGATGATGATGATGTGGGTGTTGTTGTTGATGATGATGACGTCGATTGTGAGATCGATTGTGACAACGATAGTGAGACCGAATGTGAGATCGATTGTGAGATCGATAGTGAGATCGATTGTGAGATCGATAGTGAGATCGATAGTGAGACCGAATGTGAGACCGAATGTGAGATCGACTGTGAGATCGATTGTGAGATCGATAGTGATATCGACAGTGAGACCGAATGTGAGACCGAATGTGAGATCGATTGTGAGATCGATTGTGAGATCGATAGTGAAATCGATAGCGAGATCGATAGTGATATCGATAGTGAGATCGAATGTGAGATCGATTGTGAGATCGATAGCGAGATCGATTGAGTGAGGCGTTGGTTCCCCCTCCCCCCTCACCTCCTTATCACCCGCAGGGTGGTCTTATAGGTACCTTTCTTCCCTGCAGGCCGGGCCCTGGCAAGCAGCGGGGCGGCCGCGGACCGTCGGCCTGGCCAGCGGCAGCGCTGATCGGCGGGGCGGCCGCGGACCGTCGACCCGACCCCAAGAGGGACGGACAGGGGACCGACCACGACGACGACGACGACGACGACGTCGACGACGACGGCAACGACGGCGACGGCGACGACGACGAGCGAAAGCGAGAGCGAGAGAGAACGACAGCAGAGCCACGAAGGACACGAAGTAGGCCACGAAGGTCGACAGCGGGGACACGAAGGGAATGCGTATGGGGCCACGAAGAGCGCGAACGAGCGGGGGCCACGAAGGGCAGACAATGCGGGGCCACAGAAGGCAACGATGGGGCCACTGAGGGTAGCACCTGGGCCACGTAGGACAATGAGGGGGGCACAAACGGCGACAGCGGGGTCACGAAGAGCATGCACATGGGGCCACAACGGGCGCGAACGAGCGGCGGCCACGAAGGGCATCGGAGGTGAGGGGGTGAGATCGAAGTGGAACGGAGAGCCCCCCTACCGGGAAATCGATTTCGGTTTCGTGTTCGTGCGTGCCGTGCGCGCGGGCGAGGCGAAGCTGCGTGGGCGGGCGAGAGGAAAGTCTCCTAAGTCTCCTGTGGCTGAGGCGCGGCCGGACCAAATGTGTCTCTTCCGGGCGGCCGGTGGCGCGCGGTGTCCCGCCGGTGTCCCGCTGGTGTCCCGTCGGTGTCCCTGTGGCTGAGGCGCGGCCGGACCAAATGTGTCTCTTCCGGGCGGTGGCCGGTGTCCCGCGGTGTCCCGCTGGTGTCCCGTCGGTGTCCCTGTGGCTGAGGCGCGGCCGGACCAAATGTGTCTCTTCCGGGCGGCCGGTGGCGCGCGGTGTCCCGCTCGTGTCCCGTCAGTGTCCCGTCGGTGTCTCGATGATGATGTGGATGATTATGATGATGATGATGGTGATGATGATGGTGATGATGATGGTGATGATGATGGTGATGATGGCGATGATGGCGATGATGATGATGATGATGATGATGATGATGATGATGATGATGATGATGATGATGATGTTGGTGTTGTTGTTGATGATGATGATGATGATGACGTCGATTGTGAGATCGATTGTGACATCGATAGTGAGACCGAATGTGAGATCGATTGTGAGATCGATAGTGAGATCGATTGTGAAATCGATAGTGAGATCGATAGTGAGACCGAATGCGAGACGGAATGTGAGATCGACTGTGAGATCGATTGTGAGATCGATAGTGAGATCGATAGTGAGACCGAATGTGAGACCGAATGTGAGATCGATTGTGAGATCGATTGTGAGATCGATAGTGAGATCGATAGCGAGATCGATAGCGAGATCGATAGTGAGATCGAATGTGAGATCGATTGTGAGATCGATTGTGAGATCGATAGCCAGATCGATTGAGTGAGACGTTGGTTCCCCCTTCCCCCCTCACCTCCTTATCACCCGCAGGGTGGTCGTATAGGTACGTATGTTGGGCCGCGGAGGGTAAGGACGGGGCCACTGAGGGCAGCAACGGGGACACGAAGGGCAGCGAGGGGGCCACGAAGGGCGGCAGCGGGGCCACGAAGGGCATGCATATGGGGCCACCACGGGCGCAAACGAGCGGGGGCCACGAAGGGCATACATATATGGGGCCACGAAACAAAGCGAGGGGGCCACGAAGGGCTGCAACGGGGCCACGATGGGGCAGCGAGGGGGCCACGAAGGGCTGCAACGGGGCCACGAAGGGCTGCAACGGGGCCACGAAGGGCTGCAACGGGGCCACGAAGGGCAGCGAGGGGGCCACGAAGGGCTGCAACGGGGCCACGAAACAAAGCGAGGGGGCCACGAAGGGCAACGACGAAGGGCAACGAGCCACGAGGGGCTGCAACGGGGCCACGAAACAAAGCGAGGGGGCCACGAAGGGCTGCAACGGGGCCACGAAACAAAGCGAGGGGGCCACGAAGGGCTGCAACGGGGCCACGAAGGGCAGCGAGATCCCGATTCCTAGGTAATCTGTGAAGGAGTCCTAAGCGTGAGCGCGACTCCTGGGTGCCTGGGTGTCGGGAGCGCGGCGCTGAAGTAAATTGCAAGAAATTCCAACGCAAGGGCGCTATTCTTCAGTAAATTGCAAGCGCGTCTCCAGCGAGAGCGCGACTCCAGAGCGCAGGAGGAGCGATTCCTGAATAAATCGTAAGGAAGTATTAAGCGAGAGCGCGATACTTGAATCCGCCGACCCTGTCGGCGTGTGCGAGGGGCTTGGCTGTTCGAGTCGCCGTCTCCGTCGATCGTCGCCTCCGTCGTCCCCTTTCCCTGCAGCTTCCTTCTCAAGCTCGTGAGCGAGCGAAAAAATCTAGCAGTGTCGTAATCGAGTCGAAAGGAAGTCCCTTCCCTTCGATCCCTTCCCCACGGGGGGGGGGGGGTCCCGGGGGGGGGGGGCGGGGTCCCGGGGGGTCCAGGGGTGGGGGGGCCCTGGGGGATCCTGGGGGGGGGGGGGGGAGGCAGATTCGTTTTCCTTGGGCGGCCTAGAAACTTTGAGAACACTCCAAATGAGGTCCGAATGCCCAAGATAGCCCCCGAGACGGCCCAAGAGGGCCCCGAGTCGCCCAAAGATCTGCCGCAAACGCCCAAGACAGCCCCAAGACCGTCCAAGAAACCTCCAAGACGTCCCATGCCCCCTCCAAGAGACCCCCAGGAAGCCCCAAGAGGCCCCCACGAGGCTTCCAAGCGGCCCCTAAGACCTTCCCAAGAGGCCCACAAACTACCCCCAAGAGGCCCCCAAGAGCGCTCGTCGTCGTCGTCGTCGTCGTCGTCGTCGTCGTCGTCGTCGTCGTCGTCGTCGTCGTCGTCGTCGTCGCCATTCAGGGTCGGCGGCACCGGCCGTAAGGCCTTCGCAATAAAATGCAAGGAAGTCTCGGGCGGGAGCGGGGTCCTGGCTAAATTGTGAGGAAGTCTCAAGCGGGAGTCGTTGTTGTTGTAATCCGGGGGCCGGGGGGCCAGTTTGAGCAGGAAGACTTTCCTTAACAAAAAACAAGGTGCGAACCCAGGGGGGGGCACTTCAACTGAAAAACTCAAGGCGCACCGGTGGGGGGGGATCAACAATAATGATTCTTCAAAAATGAGAATTCAACAACAACAACAATAAGTGTAATACTGTTCGACCTTATATGCTCGAGTGTCAAAAAATGCGTATTTCCCAATCTTCGATCGAACCCCTTTTGGGGGGTATACCTTTCTTCCCTGCAGGCCGGGCCCTGGCAAGCGGCGGGGCGGCCGCGGACCGTCGCCCTGGCCAGCGGCAGAGCTGATCGGCGGGGCGGCCGCGGACCGTCGACACGGCCCCAAGAGGGACGGACAGGGGACCGACCACGACGACGACGACGACGACGACGTCGAAAACGACAGCGACGACGACGACGACTGCGACGACGAGCGAAAGCGAGAGCGAGAGAGAACGACAGCAGGGCCATGAAGGGCACGACGTAGGCCACGAAAGGCGACAGCGGGGACACAAAGGGAATGCGTATGGGGCCACGAAGAGCGCGAACCAGCGGGGGCCACGAAGTGCATATAATGCGGGGCCACAGAAGGCAACTATGGGGCCACTGAGGGTAGCAACTGGGCCACGTCGGACAGTGAGGGGGACACAAATGGCGACAGCGGGGCCACGAAGGGCATGCACATGGGGCCACAACAGGCGCGACTCCTGGGTGCCTGGGTGTCGGGAGCGCGGCGCTTGGGGAAATTACAAGAAATTCCAACGCAAGGCCATTCTTCAGTAAGTTGCAAGCAAACCTCCAGCGAGAGCGCGACTCCAGAGCGCCGGGAGAGCGATTCCTGAATAAATTGTAAGGAAATCCCAAGCGAGAGCGCGACTCCTGAATAAAATGCGAGGAAGTCTCGGGCGGGAGCGGGGGTCCTGGCTAAATTGTAAGGAAGTCTCAAGCGGGAGCCGTTGTTGTTGTAAACCGAGCGCCAGGGGCCCAGTTTGAGCATCAATTTTTCCTTGTAAAAAAACAGGGTGCGAGCGTCGAGGGGCACACTTTGATGGAGAAAAAACAGTATGCACCGGTGGGGGGATCATTAATAATAATTCCTCAGAAATGAAAATTCAAAAACAACAACAACAGCAGCAACAACACCACCAACAACAACAACAACACTAATTTTAAGACCGTTCGCCCTTACAGGCTCGAGTGCCCAATATCGCGTATTTCCCAAACCCTCGATACCCGCCCTCTTCGTCTTCGATCGATCCCCTTTTGGGGGGTATACCTTTCTTCCCTGCAGGCTGGGCCCCGGCAAGCGGCGGGGCGGCCGCGGACCGTCGCCCTGGCCAGCGGCAGCGCTGATCGGCGGGGCGGCCGCGGACCGTCGACCCGACCCCAAGAGGGACGGACAGGGGACCGACCACGACGACGACGACGACGACGACGACGACGACGACGACGACGACGACGTCGAAGACGACGGCGACGACGACGACGACGGCGACGACGAGCGAAAGCGAGAGCGAGAGAGAACGACAGCAGGGCCACGAAGGGCACGAAGTAGGCCACGAAGGGCGACAGCGGGGACACGAAGGGAATGCGTATGGGGCCACGAAGAGCGCGAACGAGCGGGGGCCACGAAGTGCAGATAATGCGGGGCCACAGAAGGCAACTATGGGGCCACTGAGGGTAGCAACTGGGCCACGTAGGACAGTGAGGGGGACACAAATGGCGACAGCGGGGCCACGAAGGGCATGCACATGGGGCCACAACGGGCGCGACTCCTGGGTGCCTGGGTGTCGGGAGCGCGGCGCTTGGGGAAATTACAAGAAATTCCAACGCAAGGCCATTCTTCAGTAAGTTGCAAGCAAACCTCCAGCGAGAGCGCGACTCCAGAGCGCCGGGAGAGCGATTCCTGAATAAATTGTAAGGAAGTCCCAAGCGAGAGCGCGATTCCTGAATAAAATGCGAGGAAGTCTCGGGCGGGAGCGGGGGTCCTGGCTAAATTGTAAGGAAATCTCAAGCGGGAGCCGTTGTTGTTGTAAACCGGGCGCCAGGGGCCCAGTTTGAGCATCAAGTTTTCCCTGTGAAAAAAAAAACAGGGTGCGAGCGTCGAGGGGCACACTTTGATGGAGAAAAAACAATATGCACCGGTGGGGGGATCATTAATAATTATTCCTCAGACATGAAAATTCAAAAACAACAACAACAGCAGCAACAACACCACCACCACCACCACCACCAACAACAACAACAACAACAACAACAACAACAACACTAATTTTAAGACTGTTCGCCCTTATATGCTCGAGTGCCCAATATCGCGTATTTCCCAAACCCTCGATACCCGCCCTCTTCGTCTTCGATCGAACCCCTTTTGGGGGGTATACCTTTCTTCCCTGCAGGCCGGGCCCCGGCAAGCGGCGGGGCGGCCGCGGACCGTCGGCCTGGCCAGCGGCAGCGCTGATCGGCGGGGCGGCCGCGGACCGTCGACCCGACCCCAAGAGGGACGGACAGGGGACCGACCACGACGACGACGACGACGACGACGACGACGACGACGACGACGACGTCGAAGACGACGGCGAAGACGACGACGACGACGGCGACGACCAGCGAAAGCGAGAGCGAGAGAGAACGACAGCAGGGCCATGAAGGGCACGAAGTAGGCCACGAAGGGCGACAGCGGGGACACGAAGGGAATGCGTATGGGGCCACGAAGAGCGCGAACCAGCGGGGGCCACGAAGTGCATATAATGCGGGGCCACAGAAGGCAACTATGGGGCCACTGAGGGTAGCAACTGGGCCACGTCGGACAGTGAGGGGGACACAAATGGCGACAGCGGGGCCACGAAGGGCATGCACATGGGGCCACAACGGGCGCGACTCCTGGGTGCCTGGGTGTCGGGAGCGCGGCGCTTGGGGAAATTACAAGAAATTCCAACGCAAGGCCATTCTTCAGTAAGTTGCAAGCAAACCTCCAGCGAGAGCGCGACTCCAGAGCGCCGGGAGAGCGATTCCTGAATAAATTGCAAGGAAATCCCAAGCGAGAACGCGACTCCTGAACAAAATGCGAGGAAGTCTCGGGCGGGAGCGGGGGTCCTGGCTAAATTGTAAGGAAGTCTCAAGCGGGAGCCGTTGTTGTTGTAAACCGGGCGCCAGGGGCCCAGTTTGAGCATCAAGTTTTCCCTGTCAAAAAACAGGGTGCGAGCGTCGAGGGGCACACTTCGATGGAGAAAAAAGAATATGCACCGGTGGGGGGGATCATTAATAACTATTCCTCAGAAATGAAAATTCAAAAACAACAACAACAACAACAACAACAACAGCAGCAACAACACCACCACCACCACCAACAACAACAACACTAATTTTAAGACTGTTCGCCCTTATATGCTCGAGTGCCCAATATCGCGTATTTCCCAAACCCTCGATACCCGCCCTCTTCGTCTTCGATCGAACCCCTTTTGGGGGGTATACCTTTCTTCCCTGCAGGCTGGGCCCCGGCAAGCGGCGGGGCGGCCACGGACCGTCGCCCTGGCCAGCGGCAGCGCTGATCGGCGGGGCGGCCGCGGACCGTCGACCCGACCCCAACAGGGACGGACAGGGGACCGACCACGACGACGACGACGACGACGACGACGACGTCGAAGACGACGGCGAAGACGACGACGACGGCGACGACGAGCGAAAGCGAGAGCGAGAGAGAACGACAGCAGGGCCACGAAGGGCACGAAGTAGGCCACGAAGGGCGACACCGGGGACACGAAGGGAATGCGTATGGGGCCACGAAGAGCGCGAACCAGCGGGGGCCACGAAGTTCAGATTATGCGGGGCCACAGAAGGCAACTATGGGGCCAATGAGGGTAGCAACTGGGCCACGTCGGACAGTGAGGGGGACACAAATGGCGACAGCGGGGCCACGAAGGGCATGCACATGGGGCCACAACGGGCGCGACTCCTGGGTGCCTGGGTGTCGGGAGCGCGGCGCTTGGGGAAATCGCAAGAAATTCCAACGCAAGGCCATTCAGTAAGTTGAAAGCAAGTCTCCAGCGAGAGCGCGACTCCAGAGCGCCGGGAAAGCGATTCCTGAACAAATTGTAAGGAAGTCCCAAGCGAGAGCGCGATTCCTGAATAAAATGCGAGGAAATATCGGGCGGGAGCGGGGGTCCTGGCTACATTGTAAGGAAGGCTCAAGCGGGAGCCGTTGTTGTTGTAACCCGGGCGCCAAGGGCCCAGTTTGAGCAGGAAGACTTCCCCCGTCAAAAAAACAGGGTGCGAGCGTCGAGTGGCACACTTTGATTGAGAAAAAACAGTATGCACCGGTGGGGGGGGGATCAACAACAATTATTCTTCAGAAATGAGAAATCAACAACAACAACAACAACAACAACAACAACAACAACAACAACAACAACAACAATCATTTAAGACTGGGGACACTCCGTTCTCACCAGTGCCAGGGTTTTCATAGGAGGCGGGCAATACCCCCACTTTGTGGGGGGGCCGGTTCAAGCTCTACCAAATTTCCAAACGACTCTTCGCCACCACCCACACCCAGCTTCCCGCCCTATGACGTTCGGACACTTCACTTCGTGGCATGCGGACGACCGTGGCTACTATTCAGGGCCCCGCGGCCGACGACGACGGCGTGCGCGCGCGAAGAAAAAACGAATGTGTCCCGCATGGTATTATTTGACAGGGATGATGGCCCTGGCAGGTGCGCAACCGTTGTCGCAGAAGTTCGAAAAAGTTGCTCGCAAAAGCCCGTTTGACAGAAATGTTTAAAAAGTGTTGGGTTTCCTACGAATCCGCAAGAGCGCGCGGGATGAGATTTTGACATTTTTTTGTTGAAAAACCATTGGTTTTTTGATGTTTTTATGTTAAAATCGCTCCGAACACTAAGCTTTTGGAAGGATTTCGTCTTGCGCGCGCGAATGTCCACTTTACCTTATTTTTTGCAAGGGATTCTTGAAATTTGATTATATTAGAACAAGAAATGTCATTTTATAGTGTTTTTTGCAAGGGAAAACGGATTACAACAAAACAACCGGATCTGGACCCCATCCACTTTTCTGAGCTTTCGCGAAAATGATGAAAATGTAGCTGCGGCCTAGGCGCGGCGGGGGGGCCGTGCACCAGGGGTCCCAACAATAATTATTCTTTAGAATTAATAATGTTCAACAACAACAACAACAACAACAACAACAACAACAACAACAACAACAACCACAACCACAACCACAACCACAACCACAACCACAACCACAACCACAACAACAACAACAACAACAATAACACCAACACCAACAACAACAACAACAACAACAACGCTCCCGCTCGATACTTCCTCCTTCTCTACTAGGGACTCGAGCTCTTGTTTGCAGCCGGAACTTCCCAACATAGCCAACGCTCTCGCTCGATATCTCTTTGCTTTTTACTCAAAACCGGCACTTCCACCTCGGCGTCGCAGACGGCCCCCCCTGCAAACACCGACGATCCCGCTCGATACAGCCGTCATTTTTATGTAACATTTTGAAAAAATCTGCACGCTCAGACGTTTAGGTGCTCCCGTAGGTTTCCGCGGCTGTCTCCGCGGCTGTGCCCCGCTGGGGCGCCCTGGCGCTCTCGCTTCGGCGCGCGGGAGCACGCGGCGGCGGCGGCGCCGCCGCCGCAGCCTCCGCCGCCGCCGCCGCCGCCGCTGTCGTTGTCGTCGTCGTCCTCGTCGTTGTCGTCGTCGTCGTCGTCGTCGTCGTCGTCGTCGTCGTCGTCGTCGTCGTCGTCGTCGTCGTCGTCCGTCTACTCCTCCTCTGCCTCCTCCTTCTCCTCCTCCCTTTCCCGCCCCCTCCTCCTCTCTCGTCGTCGTCGTCGTCGTTGCGTCGTCGCCGTCGTCGTCATCGTCGTCGCTGCGTCGTCGTCGTCGTCGTTGTCGTTGTCGTCGTCGTCGTCGTCGTTGTCGTTTTCGTCGTCGTCGTCTTCGTCGTCGTCGTCGGCCGTCTCCTCCTCCTCCTCCTCCTTCCCCTCCCTTGTCTTCCCTCCTCCTTCGTCTTCTTCCTCCTCCTCCTCCTCCTGCTCCCTCCTCTTCCTCCTCTCCCCGAGGTCCAGAAGCTCCTCCGATCCAGGCTTTTCTTCAACATGCCCTGAGGCATCCTGCAAGAGGCCCCGAAACCCTCCAGCTCAGCTTTGAAGCGTCTCCCATGGGCCTCCAGGTTCCCCCAAGGGGCTCTGCAACTTCCCCGAGAAGCTGTGGGGGCTCTCCAAGGGGCTCCGGAGGCTCTCCAAGGGGCTCTGGGGGCTCTCCAAGGGTTGTGGGAGACCCTCTCTGTGGTTTAAGGCCACCAGGGCGTGGTGATACCAAGAAGTAATGCGTGGGCAGGGCGATTGCGTGGCGATGTGCCGCCCGGGTAAGATACGTTGAAGTGGATGGGAAGAGGTCTTACCAAGACCTCCTCTCGCGGGAGATCTGGGTGAGGGAATATTCCTCCCCTTGTGCAAGACATGTCACCTATGAGGGGGAACATCATGATGGATGCGTGCTGCAAGCATAATCATAAAGCATTCGGGTAACATGATGATGGTTGTTGTGGTTGTTGGCGTGTGTGTGTGTGGGGGGGGGGGGTTGTCGCTGCACGTTTCGCTTGGACTTACAGTTCCTCTTTCACACTCATTGCTTGCATCTTGCGGTGATGCCGCTTGCGCACCGCGCTATTGACAACGTTCGGTCGCAATAAGAACCGCCATCTGCTGTTCGCGCTTGAGGGCCCCCTGCGCCACCGACTTCAAGTGTGTGTGTGTGTGTGTGTGTGTTTGTGTGTGTGTGTGATTGAACTGTTGCTGCAAGTGGGTCGGGTCCTAGGGCGCTTTGCTTCAGTTGCGTCTCGCCGAAGGGCGTCTGGGGATGCTGGAATCGTTCCAAGCGTCCGCCAGAGACCCGAGTTATGGCCCGAAAGTTGCCACCCTCGCGTCGTAAGACAGTCGCGACGGAAGGTTTTTTTCGCTCCCTCGCTGGGCCCGGGGCAGTCAAACACGACTTGGAATGAAAACCAAGTCATGGGGACAAGGTCCATTGGATATCTGTGGAACCCAGACCTCCAACGTAGTGAAAAACTCAAGGCGGATTCTTTTGTCGTTTTCGGCGTCGGGACTTCCAGGGGCCCCGTGTTGAAGACATCAAGACGTCGGGTGTCTGAGAAAGCTCGGGGAGGGGGCGACCAATGACCTGGAATCGGCGAGGCATCGCCGATAGATCGGCGATGGGCCCCCGAAAGCGAATCCCCAATGGGGTTGGGCACCCCTGCCCTGATTCGATGTCCCTTTCATGAGCCAAGCCGCCCGCCAGCGCCCCGGAGACCTCGCGCCGATGGTGCCAGAGAGCGTGCCGGTGGAGCCCGAGCTGGAGGACCTGGAGGCCTTCCAAGTGGGGCTGGAGCAGGTGGGGTCGGAGGACCGCACCGCATCGCCACATGCGTCGGCGGTGCGATCGGCGGCGTCGGGATCGAAGAGATCGGGCTCTGGCCCCAGAGCTCCCGACCCCTTCCCCTGGGGTTGTCTTCCTTCCCAGATCCGGTTTTGATGGGGCCTGGTAGCAGGCCCTGGAAGCCGAAATCCGGGAACAACCTGGGATTGTCAAAAATTGCATCGCTGGAGATCTGGGGATCGTACCTCGTCGCCGAGGCGTCCAAGGAGCCCACAAAAAGGACACAAACGCCCAACCATTTCCATGAATACGTCCCCCCGCCCCCCAGTCCACGAGACCACCCTCGTGACACGAACCAGCGCGGTTGATTTTTTCAGCACGCGGTCCCGCAAGCCCCAACCCTTTCCCCAGGGTTGGTTCTTCGTCCCGAGTCGCTCTTTGGAGGTCCAGGGGCCCTGCGAAAGCCCCCACAGGGCCGAAAGCGACCAAACACCTCCCGCCCTGACTGTTCCACGACGCGCACGGGTCCGAGTGACAGTCGGACTCGAGTGGACAGGACACGCGAGAGGACACATGACCCGTCAGAGGGCCACATTGCCACAGGAATGTAGGAAGCATGGGTCGCGAGACACAGGACACAAAGGTACCCTTGATTTGGCAGGGTCGACCTACTAATCCGGGCCGCCTGTACGTGTACGTCCCTCGTTCGCTCCTGAGCGTCGGCGGCGCGGCACGGCCCGCCGACCCCTCCTGCTCGAGGCCCCACTTCGGGAGACCTCTGGGATCGGACCCGCGGTCAGCCGAGGCGTCTCTGCCAGGCCCCTCGGCCTCCGAGGCCTGCCGGTCGAAGAGCTCCTCTCGGCGGTTCGACGATGGGGTCCTGAGAGCTGGGGTTCGAAGGACGGGGAGTCCTCGAACAGTGTAGATTCACGCTTGAGTCCCTCCCTATCCTCCGGACCCCATGCCTCAGGACCCCATCCTTGAACCGCCGATCCTTGAGGCGCCCTCGGCGCCCCTCGGAGCCCGTCGACGAGGGGGCCACGTGGTGGTCCGCCTGGGGAGCGTTTTCCTATCTTCAGCGATGGCGGCCGTGACTGGCCCCGGCCGCCCCCCTCCCCCCCTCCTCCAGGCAACACCACACTCTCTTTGATTGTACCCCCGATCATTCCCACACGGCGCTGGCGCGAAACGTGACAGTACTGGCCCCGGCCCCCCCTGCCCCTCCCCCCCCGTCCCCCCCTTCCCATCCCTCCCCCACCCCCCGGGTAACGCCCGTTATCGCCCGGGAAGGAAACAAACACTCTCCTGCAAGGGCTCGGGCCGTGGCCTGCCCTGCTCGCGCTTCCGGAGCTCGCGCAGCATCCGCCGGCCGGACGCGCCGCTGACGGTGAGGCTGTTCGACTCCAAGATTGTGCGCTTGTCCTCGCCCGGCTGCGCCGCCTCGCAGAAGAGGCCTACCGCCTGGTCCGCGGGGGGGGGGGGGCGCCGAGCCCTGAGATCCGGGCGCTGCAGTGCGCTTGAGCCGGGCGCTTTCGTCCAATTTCGGGCCCCCTACCATGGGGCCCTCACAGATCGGTCCGGCTCGGAACAGGGCGCAGACAGGTGGGGTCTGGGGCTCCGGTTGTGCTTTGTGACGAGCTTCTGCTTGTTTTCGCGACGTCGGATCTCAGGGAAGAAGATCTCCTGGGTGTTCGTGCCCTGGGATCCGACGTGGCGAAGATATACAGCATCGCGAACAAAAACCGGACCATCTTGCTCGAGCCGGATCGCACTGCAAGGGTCCCGGGGCCCGAAATTGGGCGAAAACGCCAGACTCGAAAAAATTGCTGCAACGCCCAGATCTCCAGGTTCACGCGGGGGCAAGAAACGTGGGCAAAGACACCTGCACCTCTCGTGCACCTCCTGGGCCCGCTGTGGAAGCTTCGGGGCCGTTCAGGGCCACCCTTCTGCAATGTCCTCGATCCCCCCCTCCACCTTCAGCTGCCCCCCCCCCCGTTGCCGTGCGCCCGAGCCTCGTCCGTGGGCTCGGCGGCCGGCGTGGTCTGCCAGCGGCTGCGGTAGCACAGCAGCACGTTCCAGGCCAGCAGCGCGAGCAGCAAGCACCTGTCGGGCGAGAGGCTCTCCGCGAGCTGCCGGGGCACGGCCAGCACCCTGTGCGGCCCAGCGGGCGCCGAGCCGGTGATGTAGCTGTACGGGCCGGCGTCGTCGCCGGGGGCCTCGCACACGCTGAACTTCTGGGAGTCCTCCAGCAGCTGCGCGCGGTCGTCGTGCTCCCGCAGGACGTCCACCAGGAGGACGAGGGCAGAGTTGAGGCCAGAGGCCAGCGCCTTCACGCTCTCCTGCAGCATGGCCTGCCCATCCTGCACCTCCCGCAGGTCGTTGTCTATGCGCACGAGCGGCGGCGTCGACGACGACGTCTTGTTTGCCCGCTTCGACTTGTTCTTGCCGCCCCCCGCGGCGAGCTCCAGCGCTCCGGCGACGCTCGGGGAGTTCAGCAGGGAGCCGAGGGACAGCTGCAGCCGCTGCAGGGAGGCCAGCCCAGTGTCGTTGGCCAGCACGGCGGCGTCGCTGGCGGTCAGCTCGGCCAGCACCTCCAACGGCGACCGCCGTGGCCTCTCCGTGGCACTCCCGTCGGCACCGGGCCGGCCTGCAGCGGCCTCGCCCGCAGCGGCGTGCTCGTCGCCGCCCGACGCTGGCTGGCCGCCCACGGGCTCCTCGTCCGGCGTGGCCTCCAGCCGATCCGGCCCCCGGAGGCTCTGCAGGACCACCTGCGGCAGCTGCAGCGCCTTCTGCAGGGTCCTGTCGATGCTGGCGATGGCCTGCGTGAAGGGGCCGCGCCTCGCCAGGCCCAGCGGCTCCGCCGCGGCCGCGGGCTGCGGCGGCGGCTCTGGCTGGGACTCCTCGCGGACAGCCCGCACCGGCGATGGCGGGTGAGACGCGGCCTCTGGCGGTGCGCCGCGGCCCAGAGGGCCGGCCAGCGCCGCCTGTGCGGTGAGGTCGTGCCACTCGGCAACGTCGGCGAGGGAGGGCTCGATGCGGCTGTCGACGGCGGCAGGCTTGTTGCTCTCGTCGGCGATGTACGTCATCTGTGTGGACCCGAAGGCCTGGAAGCGGGTCAGGGCGCAGAAGGTGTTGTCCTCCATCTCGTGGTGGCTCAGGACTCGGATCTTCAGGAAGCGCACCCAGCACTCGGCCTCTTGGCGGCACCTCGCGCCGATGTCGAAGAGCTCGTAGGAGCCCGTGAAGTTGGTCTCGACCACGCCGAGCACGGTCCACTCGTCCGTGGGGTACTTCGTCGAGCCAAGGACCTGCAGATGTCGGAACCCGGAGGCGAAGAGCTCCAGCGATACCAGCCCGATGTACTCCAGGAACAGGTCCTCGAGCAACGACACCACGAACCAGGTGCGCATGCTGCACGACGCGAGCATGTACGTGGACGTGTCAGGGGACAATATCGTCCTCGCGTGGAGTATGCCCTTGGCGTGCTTCACCAATCGGGCACCGGCACCCGCGGACGCGTAGTCGTACCGCGCGCCGTTCGTGAAGTCCTCCGAGTAAGGGGTGCTCCTGATGTAGCTCTGGGCTTGGCTCCGCTTTTTGTCTTTGGAGACCAGGCTCGTGGCATTGCTCGGCACCCGCAGGGGCCCGGGGGGCACTGGGGAGCTGCACTCGCAGGTCCGCTGGGTGCCCTCTGGCAGCGCGCCGCTGCCCTCGAAAAAGGAGGCGATGCAGCTGAGCAGCCCGTGCCGAGCGTTCAGCGTCTCCGCGGCCCACTGCGCCCCGGCGCCGAAGCGAATCTCGCCGGCGCAGAGGCAGATCTCGCCCTCGTCCGCACAGTGCCTCCAGGGCCTGGCCTCCGAGGCCTCGCGCGTCCCATTCGGGGGGCTCTCCAGCGCCGCCGGAGGAGGCTCGTCGTCTATCTCGCCCGTGAGCTTCATGGCCAGCTGGGCCCCGAAGCGGTCCTGGGAGGAGAGAGGAAGAAGACAGCACGAGCATAAACTTTTGGAGGTCCGCACGGACTTCCTGGATCCGAGCTGGGACCCACACCCTCCCTGGCGCTCGGAGCGCGCCAGGGGCGGTGCTGGAGGCACCGCCAGGGGAGCCTAGCTAAGAGGCAAACGAACCTACCACGCTTTTGACCACCCTCGCTTCCAAAAGGGGGCCACAGGATACCGAGCTACCCGTGGGGTGGCCCACAACTGTCAGGCTGCTTGGTATGACATGGTTTGGCCTGGGATCGAGAGCGGGGTAGGTAATTCACACTCTGACTACAGAAGGGCTGCTGACGCAAGGAACGCTGAGTGAGGAGCGCAGCCCCTTTTTTTGGCGCCAAGAGCGCCTGGGTGCACGAGGAGGGCTAGAGGGACAACCACGGAATGACCAAAGGAACAGCGAGCCCCTTCCGAACCGAGAGCGGCTTTTGTTTCGGCGCCTCGAGTGCAGCGCCGATCCCAGGAGTCCGCGCGGCCCTCGCCTGCGCCGCTTTTCTAGGGGGAAACAATCCTACCTCGCTTTTGACCACCCTCGCTTCCGAGAGATGCCAAGCGATGCCAAACTACGGCCTGTACTGGTCAGGTCGCTTGACGAGGAGGCGCGTGGTATGACTTGGTTCTTCCTGGAAGCGAAAGCGGAGTAGGTCATTCACGCTCTGATTTTTGCGCCCCGAGCTCCCACAGCTGCGAGAGGGCCGCGCCCCCGTGCGCATCGCACTGCCGGAAGGGCTCCGCCCACCTGCACACGCCGTGCCGCCGGGTGCTCTCCGCGGCCGCGGCCGCGGCCGCGGCCGTCCTCCGCCGGCGCTCCAGCTCGGAGGCGTTCTGGAAGTGCTGCCGCCAGGCCCTCCTCAGCCCGAGTGGGAGGAGGAGGAGGAGGAGGAGGAGGAGGAGGAGGAGGAGGAGGAGGAGGGAGGAGGGGAGGGGAGGAGGAGGAGGAGGAGGAGGAGGAGGAGGAGGAGGGAGGAGGGAGGAGGAGGAGGAGGAGGAGGAGGAGGAGGGAGGAGGAGGAGGAGGGGAGGAGGAGGGAGGAGCGAAGAGGGGGAGGGAGGAGGAAGGAGAAGGAGGAGGAGGAGGAGGAGGTCGCAACGTGAGGGGGGGGCCAGCTCAGGGGGGGGAAGCGTCGAGCTGGAATCGGCAGCACCCTGTCGATCGATCGGCGGTGTGTGGCAGCAGATCGCCCCTGGGATGTTTTTCCCTTGAGCCAGAACGCGAAACGGTCGGACTCTCCAAATGCTGAACCTAGGGATTAAAATCTGGATGGCGTTCACATGCCCAAAACTTTCTTGTAGGTTCAGCAGTTTCTAGAAACAGTAAGAATTATGATCGTCGAACCTGTGTCCGACAACCTGTCCTTGGGACAAAAATCACCTGAATTCGTCAAGGTCTCCTTGCCTGTCTCCGGGCGAATGGCTCGAAGATCAATCACTGAAAATTGAAATCGAAGAGGCTTACACTGGCCGGCTGAAACAGACAGGGAGGAGTGCAGGAGGGAAAGGAAGAGGAGGAGGAAAGACCACCAACCACAACACCACCACCGGAGACTGGTCGTACTCCGGGACCTGGATGGGGACGATCCTCCTGGGAACACGCGACGCTGATGCACTGACTGTCCAGAAGCTTCCGGGAGGCCGCCTGGGATCTATTCTTGAGGCCTGGGTCCTCCCGCCTCTTGTCCACCTCGACCCCCTCGTCCACCAGTACTATCCTCCCGCTGGTCATCAGATCAAAAAGTGCGGCATTGCACTTGGTCACGTCGTCTTTAGTGAGCGCATCTACAGGCATTCTCCCGTGGGGTTTCCAGCGGATACGTCCTGACGCCTGTTCCAGAGCTTCACATATGATGGCTAAGTCGATCGCCGTGCGGCGGTCTTTCGCACTGGCGTTACCCTCCTTGAGCATGGTATCGTATATAGATTTTGCGTCCACGATATGAATCTGGCCCTCCCGAGCGCCCAAACGGCACTCACGACGTAGCACTGTAGTAAAAGGGCCGGAGCATCTATGCTGGTCTCGAATAATCACATCTCGAAAAACCACATCGCGATAGAGTATCTGGAGGTATTCCACCTCCGCAATAGCTGCGGCCAGAGCTTGCGTCTCGCCAGCCAGAGTGGATGGTACTTTGCGGCGCAACTTGGAGCTGCGCCATCCTAGAATTGACGCCTTGACACATCGGTTCTCGGCAATGCTCTTGTCGCAGGCTAATACCATCCAAGCACCCTGTGTGGGATCTTCTGGGAGACCTCGATCGTCGTCTAGGCTGGGTCCCCCGATGCCCCCCGCATCTGAGAACGAGGCGAAGGACATGCGTTCTGGATTGAGCTTCCACACGATGATACCACGGGAGGCGGTGGCTCTGAGGTGCTTAACGAGCTTGTTAGCCAGGCTGACGTCCCCAGTGGTGGCTGCCTTGAGACGGCTAGCACGAATGCTTGCCGGTCCCGAGGCCTCTGGACGAGCTTCTCGGCCGCTCCAGTTAAACTTAAAAACGAGAGAGCGTAGTGCCTTGAACTCATTGTCCTCCAAGGGAGTGTCCCGGGCGGCGAGCCTACCTTTGGCGAGAGATATGGACCGAAGTTCTTCCAGTATGTATTTTTCCATATCGATAGTGGCCCGGTTCGGGCCTATAGTCGCCCGCCTACCAGCGTAGTCTACTGGCCCTGCATGACAATCCAGGTATTTTCCAAAACGGAATCTTGATCCAAGGCACTCTCGAAACCACTTCCGCTCTCTTCCGTGAGGCTCCCGATGAAGAAGTCATCGACCTCTAGTAGGATCATATTTAGCAGCTCTCCTTTGGATCCATAGCGACACCACCAGCACGGTTCAAGCAGAGTCCGAGAGAAACCTTGTTGTTCTAGAAAGGATACAATGGTTCGTCTCCATGCTACTGGGGCATCGTCGAGGCCGTACACGTTAACTTTGAGGCGCATGATGGAGCCTGCCGGAAGGTGGACGCCATCACACGGTTCAACAAATATCTCACCCTGGGACCTCACCATCTTGTCGGATTGGCAGAAGGCGTTTTTTACGTCGGCGATATCGGCCCTCATGCCGAGGTTCATGAGAACCTGCACAAACAGGGTGATGCTCGATGTTTGTGGCGTGTGAGAATACACCGTAGAGATCCGGCGTCGGGGTCCTTGTGACCATGCACACGCCAGCGGGACTTTGCTTCGGGTTATTTAAACGTGCCTTCCACCGGCTTCCACCTGCGGACCATCCTGCTAGAGATGATCCGGTCCGGACACTCCTTCCTCACGACTTCCGCCTTCTTCGGCCCCAGGGCCTCCACAGCCCCTGACTCGACCGTGGACTTCCACTCCGTATCGTCTGAGGCCTGGAACTTGGCCCGCTCGGCCGGGGTGAGGTTTTTAAACGAGACCCCACCTCCTCTACTGGCGGCGTACGTTTCTCCAAGCTGCTCCCTGGTCCTGGCCTGGAGACCGGGCCCGCGACGACCGGAACCAAAAAGAAATCCTCTTCCTCCTGCTCCTCTCTTCTCTCTGGCTCTCTGGGAGGGGACCTCGAACGGCCTGGTCGACGTCCTGCTTCCAGAGCCTTGACTATGTCACTCACGCTCCGGCGTGGCTCGGCGCTGCCCAGAATCTCCGGAGCTCTGGCAGCAGAGGACGAGGAGGAGGATGGGGTCAACAGGACAAGGAGTGGATGCTTCCGAGAGGCCAGGGGGCGGCTCGATCCTCACCTTTTTGTCGGGAGGCTCGCTGACGGCTCTGCCGCTGCGAGATCTCAAAATGCATGCGGGAACATCCTGAGGCTGAGTGAGCCTTCTCGGTCTCGGAATCTGGGCGACGGGTCCTCGCGCGCATTCCGGAGGCGATTCCGGCCGTGGCTCCGGGGGATCTCCCGCGGGATCCTCGGCGTTCCGCCCCTCGTCAAGAGGGATGTCGGGGGGCTCGGAAGGAACAAGGACAGGGGTGTGGGTAGGCTCAGCCTCTTCGCTCCTCACTCCTTGCCCAGGCGTGCTGTCTCCGTGTGGAGACGAACGGCCTGAGCTCTCCTCGGGCCCTCCAGTTGACGGAGCCCTCGTCACCTCTGATCCCGCCTGCGCCTCCATGGATCCATTCTCTGACGGAGCCTCTCTGGGGCTGCGTCGGAGGATCGCTCCGGGAGTCGAAACGGGATCGGAGGTATCAGGCGCCCTGTCGGCACGTCGCGTCTCTGGAGCGGGGACTTCCTCTCGAAAGGGAGGGCGTGGTGCCCCGGGGAGCTGAGGACCCGAGTCCAGCTCCCTCCTAACGGCATCGCCCCAAGCGTCCTCGGGAGGAGGTCCTTCTCTCTGGACGTCGACAGCGGTGGCCCTCCGAGTGTGAGCCTGACGCATCAGTTCTTGCCATTGCGGGGATTGGGCAAGCTGCATACCACATTCTTCTTCTGGGCTGGCGAGGCGGATCTGTTCTGCCGAGCATTTCTAAAGTCTAGCCCGGACGGCGACCCACACGGTTCCCCCCTCGGCCAAAACCACCACCCCGGGACCACACCAACCATCTCGGCGTCTTCCAAGGCTGTCGGCCCGGGACGTGGCTCTCGCCATGTGGCGCCAGACGTACACCCACTGGCCAGGCGTGTAGTTCCTGGGATTGGGGGTCCTGGCGCGGGAAGCCTTGCTAATCTTTTCTCTGGCCGTGGCTTCCATAGCGAGCCTTCTGGCGGCCGCTCTGATTTCCTGAGCACGGCAGAACTCAGCGCCAGCCTCGTCCAGCTCGGCTGGATTGCGGGCCAGGCCCTGCCAGCCCGGGAGACCAGAGGCGTCGTCAGAGAGCAGCTCGTGTGGGAGCCTGGGATTTTCCCCAGAGACCAGCTGCAACGGGGAGAAGCCCCCTCTGTGCCAGAACCTGTTCTTGTGGGCGGTCAGTTCGTACACGAGGGTACCCAGCTCCTCCAGCGACACCGGGGCCCCGGGACCCGAGTCGATTTCTTGGCGCGCACGCTCTTTTATCCAACCCCCGTGGCGCTCGACTCTCCCATTTTGCCGCGGAGAATCAGCGTCGCACACATGGTGCTTGACCCCCCAGTGTTCAAGTCCTCTGGCGAATCGACCTCCAAACTCGGAGCCTCCATCCGAGATGAGAAGGTGGGGAGCCCCGAAGGGTCTAATCCAGGACTGCACAAACCCCGACCACTGTGGCCGCTCTGGCGTCCGGCACGCGGGTGCAGACCTGAAGGTTCGACCCGTGGTCGACCACATTAAGAAAAGGAACCGATTGACCCAGGAACTCCAGGTGAAAGAGATCCACGCCAACTATGTGGTTGAAACGAAAAGTGCGTGGCAGCGCAACCCGTCGGTGCGTGCCCTGCCTACTTCTTTCCTCGCAATCTGAGCACTGAAACTTGTGGCGGACCCACCAGATTAAGTGAGCTTCAACGCCTCCAGCCCTGAGCACCCGACAAAATTTGCGTGAGTCGGGGTGCCCCATGTTCACGTGGATATTATACAAGAATCTCTTTTCGTCCTCGCTGGGTTCTTCGCCTGGGATCTCAGCACTCTTGGAAGATTGTTGGGGCCTGGTCTCGGGCTCGTCACCGTCGCTCGCTTCACTTCCTCCGACTTCCTCTTCCTCAGCGATGGTTCCCAGGCCTTCTCCAACCATCCCCGCAGGAAAGCTTTCGTCGATCAGCTGGGCCGACGTAGGCCGGACTTTCTGGTCGGACCCGCTCCAGTGCTCAACGATGGCTCTCGCAGCAGCCCTCACAAATACACTTGAGTCAATGGCGGCCCTGGAGGTCTGATGGCTTCCCTCGAGGATGGCGTGTCTATGGCCCCCTGTGCACAGCCTCCCATCCAGCAGAGACAGTATCCTAGGATGGTTAGTCAGCAGACCGGTGGGCTTCTTGTTGAGGCCACGGTCGTCCACTCGTAGCTCGAAAGCGCACATATCTACCCTTAGTCGTCTGACGGAGGGGAGAGATGATATCAGCTGGACGACCTCAGTGTGCCACGAGCTGGCATACAGGGGATGTTCAAACACAAAAAACCTGCCTCTCGAGTGTTGATATTTCGCAATTTCCATACACAACGTGAGATCTCTGAGACCCTCGAGGACTTGCTGGTGCCACCTTTGAGGATCGCGACGATCTCGATTGATCCTGTTGGTCGCGGAAAAGACCTTGCAGTCAGAGCTAAGCCATATCGTTTCGGGATCGTTTTCCTTGATTTCTCGCCAGAGATGCCGAACGTGCTCTTTGATCCCCGAGTCCCATCCTATCAGCCTGTCGAAACTCGCACTCGAACCCAAACGTCCCCCTCTCTTTTCCACTTCGGGGGCTATACGAGGGGGAGAGAAGACCTCCATGAACGAGGTCTTGGCCTTGGTGGCCTGTTCCGCAATGAACGTTCCCGAGGAAGGGCACCCGTGGGTCTCAAGTTGCCCCTCGAGAGCTCTCCGAACCTTGAGTCCCCAGGCCGACTCATGATCGTCGTTAAGCTGATCACCGTCAAGCCAACTCTCGAGAAGGCCGTCCTCCACGGTTTTCGAGCCCCGTCCAGCCGTGGCAGAGGCCCCGTCGCCTTTCGACCCGGTCTGAAAGACTGGGAAACCTACTGGGAAGCTCCAGAGGCCCCTTTGGTGTTCTGGAGGGCCTTCCTCTCTTTCTTTTTTTTGTTTTGCAAGTGCCGGCGGTAAAAGCGCCTGTGACGCTCATGCGTCGTGATACGGAATCCCTTGCCCTGTGGCGAGGGTAGCAGCGGCACGGGGGCTGATCTACACCAAGTCCCACGTGTCGACCGATGTGGTGGTGGAGGAGGTCGTGTCCTCCTCCTCTGAGCCCTCGGGGATCGAGCAGATCCCCGTCGCCTGAGTTGGGAACGGCTTGGCAGGCGGCATCGCCTGAGGAGGCGATTTGGCCGGCGGCTGCTCCAGTGGTGCCGTCCAGGCTGGAGCCGTGGGGGTCCACGGATCCCCGTTCTGCCAGCCGCTCCCGCTGCTGGAGCTGGCCATCGTGTGCTGATTCAGCGCGTGCACCATCGCCGTGACAGAAGATGCCACCTGCACTAGTGCCGTCCAGGCTGGAGCCGTGGGGGTCCACGGATCCCCGTTCTGCCAGCCGCTCCCGCTGCTGGAGCTGGCCATCGTGCGCTGATTCAGCGCGTGCACCATCGCCGTGACAGAAGATGCCACCTGCACTAGAAGACTCAGCATGTGGTCGACTGCCTGATGCATCGATGTTGTCTCGAGCTGCATCGCGGTCAGCTGGTCGGCGATCGAGTCGATGGATTCTCCGAAGTTCTCGAAAACGCCTAGCATGCGCTGAACGTGGACCACCGATTGGTACACTTGCTTGAGTCCCTCTTCTAGCTGGCTGTTGCTGCCAATTTGGTTGGACGCCACCAGCTGCTGCATCTGCTCGACGACTGGCTGAATGTTGGCCAGTAGCTGTAGTCCCTCGGGTCGATTCTGAAGATGATGAGAGAGAGAGAGAGAGAGAGAGAGAGAGAGAGAGAGAGAGAGAGAGAGAGAGAGAGAGAGAGAGAGAGAGAGAGAGAGAGAGAGAGAGAGAGGTCATCATCGCCGAGATCCCGTTCACAGCGTTGAGGGTCGCCGCACCGTCAACGAACCCCTCTCTCTCCTGAATCATCTGAATGGTCTTCTCTGCTGTGGCGGCGGCCCGACGGGCTGCCTGAGCCGCCGACTCGGTTCGTTCGGCTGGGGCGCCACCCTCCTGCCCCCGAGGCGTCCACTCCAGGCGATAGCCGCATAGAGCATAGACCGCGCTTGAAGCCTCGCCGACGCTGATTTCCACATGGCTGCCTCCGGTCTGCAGGATGGTCGCATTGGGGAGGCGGCTTGTAGGGAATCTTCGATGCTTTCGGCATGGGCTTCTGTATCTGCGGATGCTGCTGAGACCAGCCTGGTCGTCCGCCGCCTCCTGGGTTTGCCGCGGCTGCTCCTGGTGCTGCCGCTGCGGCTGCACCCAAGCTGCTGCTGCTGCTGCTGGTACCGACCCAGTGGTTCGAGGCTGCGGCCGCTGCTGTCCCCTGCTGATGTGCTCCCGTCTCGTTCTCCATCCCGTTGGTCAGCTCCTCGTACTCCTGCTGAACCCGGCGAAGCTGCTCCTGCAGTTGGCGAACCCGCTCTTCTTTTGCCGGAAGATCGGGTGGAGCCGTCTTCGGTCCTCCGTAGACCACGCCTGCAGTGCTGAGAAACAGCAGCGTCACCAGGACTGAAGGCATTGTCCTGTCTCTGATCTTGACTGGAGAGAGAACCGACACTCTCAAGGTTATCGATGCTGGAAGACTTCGAGACGAGAAAGGCTACGGAGGCGAGAGCTGTGACCCATTGGGGAAGACTGCTTCTACGGGGTAGCGTCCTGTTTCTCGGCGGTGTCCGAGTTACGGCTTCAGTCTTGACGAGCTCCCTCTGGATCACCTTAGTGTGATGGTCCCCAACTAAGCCCCGATCTGGTTCTGCTAGGCCCTGCTGAGCCCGTGACTGACACTGGTACTGCTCTGCTCTCGAGAGGCCCTCGCAATTGCTCTCGAACTCCGTCGGGTAAACCCTGGAGCGGCCTGCGAAACCGAAGACGTTCTCCGTGTCCGCTATCCCTAAGTACTCCTCGTGAGCGTCCCCCTGGAAGTCTTCGGGGCCCTCGAGATCTGTGATCTGCTGGGCCTCTGGGTCCTCGAGGTGGGCCTTGAAATCGGAGTTCCGGGGGCCCCTTCTGCGGGGCCGGGTTCTTCTTAAAACGATACCCAGACCGAAGACGCAGGAGATGATGGGATAGATGTAGCGAATTACGACACCTGCGTCTGACATGCGCTGCACTGGGCCGCCAGAATATTCGAACGAGTTGGCTGAGAGGAACGGCCACCTCTGAAGCGATCCGGCTGGCGCGGATGCTCCAGGCCGAAGTGCCCTCACAATGTCGGCCATTCTGTGGCCTGATCCTAGCTTCGTAAGTTTTGTCGTCTCTCCGAACCTACTCGGCGCCAGCGTATTCTCGGGTAGATCCAAAACGCAGCCCAAGAAGTCTAGAATATTGACGCTGATGATGTGCGGAACATCATCGGCCAGCACTGCTGTCTCGATTATTCCGAGAACTCCGAAAAGACAGAGCGGAAAGAGAATGCTGGCCACTACCTTGGCCGGCCCACCAACGCCGCGGGCGGCGACATGTCGTCTATGCTCCACTGGAACTTCAACATATCCGAGACCGTGCTCAGCCAGTGCTTGTGATTCTCGGTTCAGAGCCCGGATGCCAACAAGATCACTCCCTGCCCCTGGGTCTACCAGCCCTTGGCATGGAAGCGAAACGAGGAAGGTGTCATCCTCCTTGATCTCCCGATGGACGGTCCTCCAGATCTCCTCTGCCTCCGGGCTGGGCACCTTGTCGGCCGATGCCATGCCGTTGAAGGCATACGCGGCCATGCGTCGATCCGCTCCGGTGTTCTTCGGGCATTCACGGCTCCAGTGACCCTTCTGGTTGCGCGTTCTGCAGCGGGTCACCTTCATCTTTTGCTCTAAAGTAAGTGTTGGTCGACGCCTGGACCGATCTCCTCGGCGGCTGTCGCCTCGGCCGGCACCCTTGGACGGTGGAGACGGGCGCTCAGCCTTAGGTTTGTCAGCAGCTCCTCGTGGTCCGGCTGCTGGGCGTCGTCCTCCGTAGTACTCTCGGTCACGCTTGGCCGCGCGCTTGAGGTCTTTGTTTTCCTTCCAGGACCGTCCAGCTGGGCGGGCCGCAAAGGCCTCGAGGGCGGCATCCAGCTAGTCCTCGTAGAGGTCGAGATCCTCGAACTCTTCGAGAAGGATAGCCTCATCCTCGAAGTCGTCGTCAACTTCCTCCTGGTCCGTAGAGCCGTCGCCTGTCTCCTCACCACCTTCGAACCTACCCGCGGGGAACGAGGGAGTGGAGGAGGGAGGCTGACTGACTGCCGTGGCACGCTCGTCGTCGCCGGGCTCTTCGGCCGCGGGACCTGCCAGCAGCGTGCCTGCGGAACGACCTGAAAGAAGCCTCTCAGAATTAGTGGCGTCCATCTGCCTCAGGGCCCAGGACACACTGTCGTAGTCCAGGTGTCCATGCGTCAACGTTCTGAGATTTTTCTGACCCTGAGCGGACAATCCAGCGCCCTCTTCCAGAAACAACCCCTTCAACTTGGGGCTGAACCACATGTCGTGCCCCTTTGCCTCGGTCAGTTGCGCCTCGCGGCGGATCACATACTGAACCAGCGTCTCCCGAGGCTCACGTGCTGCTTCGTACAGGGCCCTGCGCCCGGCACGCCGCAGGTCGTCGCCTTCTCGCTCACCGGCCATGGTGTCCATGCGGCGCAGGATGACCTCCAGCCACGAGGCGCTGTTGAGCGTGCTCTCGGGGATATCCTCGAATTTGGCCTGGAGGTTCCAGTCGAAGAGCTTGAACAATTTTTCAGCCCTGCGCCATATCGCCACGTCGGCGTTCTGATTCCATCTGCGAATAGCACGGCTCCACTGCCGGTAGTGTCCGAAGCCGGGCCATGGCGGTGGATCTGAATAGTCGCCTTTGCCACCGCCAGCGCCCCAGCCCCACCAGTCGCCGGCACTAGGGCCAAAATGGCCCCTACTGCTGCCGGTCCAGCGCTCCCAGGCCTGATTCGTGCTGTCGCCCTGATCGCCCCCCTGCTGCTGGTCGGCGCCTCCCCGGCGCCAGCCGGCCGCCTCGGACCAGTTCCACTGGTCCTCCTGGCGATCTCCCTTGGCACTGCTGTCGGCCCAGCCGTGCAACCAGGGATCTTCTGCTGCTCTCGTGGCCGCGGCCACCGGCGTCTGAGACGATGATGCTGCTTCCATAGTCTCGCGGACTACCCCCACGATCATCTCTTTCAGCTGCGCCGGTGTGACCGCTGCCAGCGTGTCCCCTGCTGCTGGGCTCGCTAGAGCCTCGGCTGGGGACTCCTTCTCCTTGCCGTCTCGCGTCGTCATCCGTGGATCTCCACGCCAGTCGGACCTGGATGCGAGGTCCTTGCCCCAGGCGCTCGAGAGCTTCCTGGGCAGCGCCGCCTCAGCGCCGCGCCGGAGCTCCCATGGGCCTGAAGCGGGGTCACCCCGCTCCGCTACCAACTGTGGCAGCAGATCGCCCCTGGGATGTTTTTCCCTTGAGCCAGAACGCGAAACGGTCGGACTCTCCAAATGCTGAACCTAGGGATTAAAATCTGGATGGCATTCACAGGTGGGAGTCCAATCGTGAGCCCGCACGCTCCTGGGCCGGGCGGGCTGTCAGATCCCCATCGGCGATCAATGGGCGATTGGTGGTCGCTGCACCTCCCCCTGAGCCTATTGCCCCCAGTGATCCGTCGTGTTTTAGGGTCATAGCTCGGATCTCCTGTGGCCATTCGGGACGATCCTGGCCCCCCCAGAACGCCCTCGGCGAGGCGCAGCTGCAGAAAGGCACCCCAAGGCTGGAAAACCCCGAGAACCCCACGAAACCGTACCGAAACCCTCGAACATCGAACGTTGCCCCTGACTCCTCCACCAGGCGTCGTAGCCACATGTGCAGAGCCTGCCGGGCCGAATGCGAGATCGGGCGGGCATGCTCCGCAAGCGCCTCCGTCTCCGCACGGACGCCAGGGCGTCGGCGCCAGGGCCTGCCGCGGGCAGGCTGGCGCGGGCGTCCGCGGCCGGGGCAGCCAGGGCCTGGCTGGACTTCCGATCCACGGGATCGGTGAAGAAGCAGTGGTCGATGAGCGGGTTGCCGCACTGCCACCTTCAGGAGTGGCGAAGTCCCGACGGGGTAAGAGACGGAGGCCGAGCACTCCGTGGGGACTTCTACTGTGTACGAAGTTAGCGCCCAACCAGGAGAGGTTAAGTCCAGACGGAGTAGGCCCAGACGGAGACCGAATACCCCGTGGGGACCTACTCCACACGGACTTGGTTAGAATCCTCCAACACCTGAGCGACGAAACGAAATGGGTCTTGAGCGAGAAAACAAGGTGACCTTACGCCGCGGCTTCCGCGAGCCGCCAGCGTGGCACTCCGCGTGGCGAAGAGGGCGCTCACGCGCAACCTTACGTGGGGAACTGACGCGCGAATGTCCGCGCAATTGGCCCCGCTTTCTTGCGACGCTCACCTGCCGCAGATGCCCATATAATCCGCCGGGACCAGGAGGCCCTCGCAGTCGCCGTCGCCGAGGTCCTCTCTGGTGACGCCAGCGTTGGCAAGGAAGCAGAGCAACTTCAAGACGGCCCTGCTGCTCCGCGGATCGGCACTCTGACGTCGAAGAAGACACAGCGGCACAAACCCAACTTTTGAAGGCCGCGCGGGCGTCTTGGATCTGCGCTGGATCCCCTCGGCGGCGCCTCTGGCGCCGCCCCGCGCGCCCAGGAACGGGGCCCCAGCGCCGATC
The DNA here is from genome assembly GCA_963575745.1 of Prorocentrum cordatum. Classification (NCBI taxonomy): domain Eukaryota; class Dinophyceae; order Prorocentrales; family Prorocentraceae; genus Prorocentrum; species Prorocentrum cordatum. The sequence continues at coordinate 527,818 of CAUYUJ010003958.1, forward strand.
CGAGAGATCTGCGCAGACCCACGAAACTTCCTGCCTGCGCCGTGCTGTCTTCTCCAGTGGCTGTGCCGCCCGCCGTGGCCGCCGCGAGGCCGGCTCCGGCGGCGCGTGCTCCGCCCCGGGGCCAGGGCCGCGCACCTCTCGGCCACACGGGGGGGGGGGCCCTCCTCCTCCTCCTCCTCCTCCTCCTCCTCCTCCTCCTCCTCCTCCCTCCTCCTCCTCCTCCTACTAGTCGGCGCGGGCAGGCCCGAAGCTTTACCGACCCGCCAGGAGGGTACGAAACTTCCACCACGCGACTTGCTCGGCCTATCCGCTTGCTGCCTCGGCCAAGGGAGGAGGCAGGGGGGAGAGGAGGGCAGTCACGGCCACATACACTCGCAGTCCGCCCAATGAAAATAGTCACGCACAACCCACAGAGCGCAGCGATGAGCGAGCGACTAGAAGACACTAGCTGCGATCTGAAGGGCTGGGACATAGTACTATTGAACGGAACACATCACTGGGCGGCAGCAGAGGGAGTGTTTACCCACCGACTACCACACCATCTGGCATACCGATTTGGAGGGAAGAAAGGCAAGTTTGTGACGAAGGTCTGTGGAATCGCCATTCTGGTGGCACACCATATACACCCGACGTCCCTACGAAGCACTTATGTCCCCCCAGCCGAGATCCAAGGTAGAGTGGGGGGCCTTCGTCTCTGGTCACGAGAAGTGGCCTTATGTTTTTTTAGCGTTTACCTCGCCCCCATCCACTGCCAGTCCTTCTCCACGATAGCAAGAAAAGTGACGGGATGGGTGGAGAACCAGAACGACGGGTCGGGGGCTCGCTGCACAGTAGTGGTGGGGGGTGATATCAACAGTCAGCTAGGCTTGCATAGAGGACCAGACGGAGTGGTCACAGCTAATAGAGGAGCCACGACGGGACCAAAGCACCACTTTCTGGAAAACGAGAACGGGCAGTATTTCAGGGAGATGTGTACAGGTTCCCACCTTGCAGTTGCTACAACGTAATACGAAATGGGCCCGACCTACTATTCCCCGAAGGGAGGCTCCAGCACAATAGACCACATTGCTATTCCAGTCTCTGCCCTTCCATTGGTGTCTCGCTGCGTTGCGTTGCGCACGTCGGCGAAGAGGCTGCAGCTGATACGGAGGAGGGGACACAGAGACCACATCCCCATAGGCATCGTCCTAGATGTTTCGGGCAGGAACAGTTTTGCGTCGATGCGAAGGGAAAGGGGGCCCCCCCTGGATCGGGACAAGCTGATGGAATGCCTACGCAGAGGCACAGCGCGCCCCGACCTTGTTGCTGCTCTGGAAAGGGAGATGGAGGAGATGAAGGAACAGTGGGAGCAGGCGAAGCAGGAGGGGACGCCCGACAAAATGTGGGACTTGTGGAGTGGAGCAGCTCGGAGGGCACTGGACACCTGCTTCCGACAGGGGCAGAAAGACCTGGACTCGACAACGGCAGTGGTGCGAGAGCGACGGATGACACTGTTAGCAGAAAGGAGGGCCCTAAGAGAAATAATGGTAGATGGCGAGTCCGACGAGCAACTTGTGCAGACACAACAGGAACTCTCGGAGATGACGGCCCTACTGAAGGTCTTGAGGCAAGACGCAGAGAAGGCGAGAAGAGCTAAACTTGTGGAGGAAATCTGGGAAGCCCATCAGAGAAACGATTTCAGCACCATGCACAGACTGCGTATCCAGTGCCAGCGAAACGGCAGAGGCCCTAAGAAGCGACATTATCAGACAGCTAGAACACACTGGCCGAAGGAGGAATGGCTTCGAGAACTTGGTAAGAGACCCGAGGAATGAGGACTAGCAGCACAGGAGATCGACCTGGACGAGTATGTTAGGGAGCAACGGGAGAGAATCGAAGAGCAACTACCTTTGCCCGAAGATACGGAGGCCATGTCACTCATGCTGTTGGACAAGCGCTGGATGCTGAAATACTGTAAAAAAAGGCGGCAAAACGACGGGCCTGGCCTAGATGGGGGATCCCTGTGGGACTTACTTGGATGATCCTGGATCCCTCGACGCATCTGGATCATCCAGAGCTCTTGAGCCGCCAGATAGAAACCAATATGATTCGTGCAGCTGAAGGGAGAGAGGACGAGGAGGATTTGAGCAAGTACACGACACTGTTTCGTTATCGAGTAGACAAAAGAATTTTGGAAAGGATGGGATGGAACAGCGGAGAGAGACTGGGCAGTAAGGGTGAGAAATTGGACGGCACAGAGTTGGACGCTTGCGAAGTGACACCGTACTTTGTGGACCGACCAGAGAAATGGGGGATTGGGCACGGCCAAATTGCGCGGGAACGACGAAGAGGGACCGTATGTGTTCCAGCAGCTTCTGGATCAGCTGTTGATGAAATGCAGGACATCGCAGGTGACTCCCCTGGCGTGGCGTCGTTCTATGTCCTTTGATGCGGATAAAAACAATGGGAAACCAGGCATCGGAGGGACACGTATCATGCATGCATGCGACTCTATGAGTATGGCGTGGCATTGGGGTATACACAAAAGGGGCCCTCAACCAAGTCACCCCCCATGGGCCCCAGGAGGCCTGGCGCGCAGGAGCCGCGAAAATGCGCTTCTCTGCTTGCAGGCTGTGCAGTGGAGGGCGAGGGAAGGGGGAGTGAGTATTGTGCACGCAAACTACGAATGCAGCAACGCATTTGCCAGTGCGAAGCGGGAGCTCCTCCAGGCGACGGCAGGGAAATATGCGAGCGAGGCAGATCAGTCATTCGCCTTAGGAGCTATTTGCAACACGCAGCTCAGCATGCGTTGCGCTGATGAGTGGCTGCACGCAGAGACGACGGTGGGGGCCCAGGTGGGTTTTACTCTGTGCCCGCGCCAATTCAACGATGTCTACAACTTGTATGTAGACAAGTGGCTTCAGTCGGAAAAAGACAGGGATATACGCCAAACGCGGCACGACACACGGAATCCTGACTGACACTTGGCACGACTTGGCACTGAACACGTTCATGGACGATGCGACGCGCACACACACGCAATTCTTCAGGGAGCAACGGCCAGCGCGGTGACAGAACAGCTGAATGGAGCCACGACTAGACTGGACCAGACCATTGGCAAGGGCGGATGGAGGTTGAACCAAGGCAAAACCAACCACCTCTTGCGCATCTGTGGCCCTGGGAGCTACACAGCGACAAGGCAGCTTAGGCGGTCCACTGAACTAAAGGGGGAAGCGCTACGAGAGATGAGAGCCCTTGGACCATACATCCCATCTGGCCAGGGGCTGGGGGGGGGGGAAGTGCGCAGACGGATTTCAGCCATGAGAGTGGCCTGGAGGCAATGTGGCTGTTTCTGGAGCTCAGACACCCCTGACCCCATCAAGCGCACCATGTTCATTGCATTCGTCTTGGGGGCCGCATGGAGCGGCATGACTGCTTTCGTTCCCCCAGCCGCCCTTACGGAAGCCCACGATGCTGTGATTGGTAAGTATTTGCGCAGACTTGCAGTAGGACGGATGAGTTGGCAGCTCGAATCAGGCGAGACCCGTTGCTATCCCGACAGCACGAGTGTTCAAAGAATGGGGGATAGAAAGGAGTGCCACAGCCCTCAGGACCAGGCGATCAAAGTGGCACAGAAACTGGGCGTTGTACCCCCACGAGCATGCACATGTTATTGCTGCAGTGTTTGGCGAATCCAAACTAGACGAGAGGAGCCAAATTCGCAGGCTGCAGGCAAAAAGGTGGGTGTGGTGTTTTTTTCGACCCCGTGGGCCCTACAACTCAAAGCAGACCTGGATGCACTGGCTGAGGTGGTGGAGGAAATGAGGGCTTGGTACGACAAACGGACATCGGATTTCGAGATCTTTTGCCCAGGGACCCAGGCGTGGCAACAGTGGACAATATGGATGTGACGGTTATCCGCAGTGCAGCACTGACTTGGGACCAGGGGAAGGAGGACGAGGAGTTGAAAGGAGACGAGGGGGTGACAAAGCCTTTTTGGTGCGATTGTTGTGGTCACGGACGAGCAGGGACACCCAAGGTATGTGGGAAACGTTTTGCGACGACAGCAGCACTCATAGGGCATCGCAGAGAACTGCACAACATCCGACCGTTGGTAGCCAGCTTAGTGGCGACTAACCAATGCCCTTGGTGCGAAAGTACCTTCGCAGACAGGCGCACGGCGATTGACCACGCCACGAGGGCCGCCGACGGACATGGAATACGTCACCGTGACCGCAGCAAATGGAGCCACCCAGTTGCCCCACCAACAAGTTTGAAGTGCAAGATCTGCGATTTTGAGGCTCAAGACCTGCCCGAGTACCACGCTCACGCGAGGGCTCATCACCCAGGCCCCACTTCGGTCAGATAACCTAGGAAGGGTGCGGCACACAGAGGAAATGCCAGCCGAGTTCATGGGGCTGCGCCCGCTCGGCGTGCCAGCATGGGGCCTCAGGCGCAGGGCAGACCGATGGGGACCTCCCGCAGTCAGACGAGAGGGTCACGAAGGAGGGCAAGGGGGGCCCCCAGCAGGCCAAGGGCGGGGGCTCGAGCGGGGCGGCGGCGGCAGGAGGAGGCGAACCACCGCGCAGACCACAGCCGCAGAAAGGAGGAGGCAAAGGCGACGATCACCACACCCAGCTCGGACAAGCTATCAGCAACCTGCAGAAGCTGTCGCTGCGCACAGCGATGGTGGCACGAGAACAACAACACCTCAACTCGGACTTCTGGCTGATCCCAATCTCCTGTTCGCCGTGCCGAGTGGCCATCCAAACAGGAAAAGACTACGCCATGCAAGTGGGGGCGGCGGGAAAAAAACACTCGATGGGCCCTCCTCACGCCCGCGTCGCAGTTGCTACGATCTCCGAAATGAAAAACGTTCTGGCGGCGGCGATCAGCAAGGAGGGGGGTGGAGGGGGGGGGGGGGGGGGGGGGGGGGGGGGGACCCTGCAGTGGAGCTACGAGGTCCTCCAGCACTGGTTGAACCTGGCGTTCCACGAGAAGGGACGAGAGCTCGTGCTGGAGACCCTGTAGCAGTTCAAGATATCGGAGGCGTAGAAGCCCAAGGGTCAAGAAGACGACGGCAACGGGAAGGGCAAGCTGTTGTACACTATCAACCCGATGCCGAGCACCAGGGTGGCCATGGGCGTCGAGAGGATTCCCCGGGAGAAGGGCGAGTTCGAGATGGACGAGGACGGGAACCTAGAGAGCATGAAGGACGGGGGTGGGGTATCAGAAGGACGAGCTGGACGACTACCACCCTCCCTACCTGAAGCAAGCGCTGGGCTACACGCTGAAACTGTTGGGTGGGGTCTACATCGCGAGCTACGGCCCCAAGAGCGACCTGGAGAGGCAGGTGGAGAAGCAGTTGCAGGCGTCGAGGTCGCAGGGACAGCTGGACCGACCAGAGATGCGGAAGCGTCCATCCAGAGCGGCCAGGGCGCGTCCAGCTCGACAGGGCCCGCCAAGACGCTAGTGCGCCCAGCCTCTTTCACGGTGGCGCCCTCGCCTCAGACGCTAGCCCTGCCAATGACAGCTCCGCAGTCTCGAGGGGAAAAGCTGGCAGAGATGTTGAGCCGTAATCCAGAATCGATGAAAAAAACCAAGAGAATTAGCGGGCCAAAGTGGGAAATACGGAAAAGCAAGCAGCTGCATGAACTAGCCAAGCGGTTTCAAGCAGAGCGGCTCCAAGCATTGCGATATCACTCGGAGGGTGAAGGATGACGAGGAGGCAGTGGAGGTAAACGAGGTTAAGATCAACAGCAGAACTTACTACTGACTGGGATACGACGGGGGACAGACAGCACAAGTATGACGGTTATTGGGTGTTGGTTTATACAGTTACGACGGGTACGTACAGGTGACATGGGAGGGCATTACCACAGGACGGGGCAGGGCACAGCACGATTGCAGGAGGACGGGCTGGCAAGGGAGTGGGGACACCAGAGAGCACAAGTGGTAGGCTACGTAGGCGGGGACAGTACTGTGACTGACATTGCAACAGAGAGGGGATTTGGACACCGAGTTAGGCACCGACATCGGCCCCTCCTTTCGTTCCGTGTCTACGGCAATGCTTCAGCGCGGCTCGCGCCCAGATCGGGGTAGCAGCATGCAGGACCTCGGATGCTAATACCAGTTGTTCAATGTTGTTCAAACAATGATGGAGAGCATACATGCATGCGGGGTCCAAGGTCTAAGGCTCCCAGGGGGGCCCATTGGAGAGCTCTGCTATCCTCGAGGGGCGGGGGGGGGGGGGGCGCAGCGCCCATGCAGGTGGGCACGATCCCTTAATGGCGACGGAGCGTGCCCCCCCCTCGAGTATCAGATTTGATCGCCTGAGCCCTCGGAGAACTCACCCTGCACCGACTCCTGCTACGTGTCCTACCGACGGTGGGTCACAACAGGAGTGGAACATCCGTAGCACAACTGGCTTACTACAGTTGCGGTCTGTTTTTGGCTCGCCACGCTCACTTAGCATCAGCTTGTCCCGTGATGCCGCAGATGCTGCCAACGATCGAAGAAGCACCCGTGTTTCGCGGAGACACCACGGCTAACCCAGTCACTGGAGGCGAGGCATATGTTATCAAGCTCCAGGAGAACACCATTCAGAAATGCGTGGACACGATGGCGGACCTCAAGAAGAAGCTCGAGATGCAGATCGAGGTGTTGATCGCACAGAAGAAGGTGCTGAGTCAGAACCTGGCGCGCGGCCAGCAGGTGACCAACGCGACTGCGGAGGGAGCGTTCATGCTGGCGGAGAACACCCAGACCCTGGCCGACCAGATCAAGAGCATCGACGAGACCACGAGCGCGCTCATCACAGCGCACGGGTCCTTGGCATGGAAGTACGACACACCCTTGCAGATGGCCTCGGCGAAAAAGTACAGCAAGCTCCAGCTCGACGGGAAGATGGACTTGCAGGGCCTGGTCATGACGAAGAAGGTGAAGAGGGCCATGTTCGAGGCGAAGAGGGCGAACAACGGCACCATCCCACCCTGGAGGGCGGACGACCCGAGCTCGTGGATCTTCTACGGGTGGACGCCGCCAAAAGGAGGAATCCCAGTGTGGAACAAGGACGACCCGAAGACCTGGACGTTCTACGGGTGGAGGGAGCCTAAGAAGTGGGTCGACTACAAAGAGGGTAAGAGCTCCAAGCCAGAGACGCCAGAGGAAGCCACCCCACCGAGTGGAGCGACGGCAGCATCATCGAGCGACGGGTGCAACGTGCCGATCCCAGAGACAGAGGAGGACCAGCCCTGGAGAGGCGCAGTGAGTGAGGAAGAGAGGCATGACATCACTGAGCGGCCGTGTGCGCAGCTCCATTGCATGTTCGCATTGCCGTTGTGAGGCTGGCGACTGCAAGAGAGAGACATAGTCCTAAGGGGACCTAGGAGACAACATGCCACTACGGATTGTGATGACACGACTACTGGTCAGCTCCACTACAGATGGGGACAGACTGTCAGCTTCAATCACCACTAGACTCACCTAGAGGCGTGATCCCCCACAGGCATCCAGTTTCTGTACCACCCCGTCAAATGTTCTTTTTTCTAGGATTCGAGGAGAGGGGGGAGGAGAGGGGGTGGTCGTCTCGTTTCGTGCCGCCCGCGCCGCCGCGCGCGCCTCGCGTCAACGGCATGACCGTGACGCAGGCGCCCCGCGGCAGCCCTCCCTCCTCCCCCCTCGGGTTGCGTGTGTTTGTGTGTGTGCGCGTGTGAGTGGTGTGTTGTCTGTCTAGTGCATGTCCTTCTTACCCCTTGCCTTGGAGGGGGTGCACGTTGCTAGCCAGGTAGCCTGTACCCCACTCCCGAGACTGAGAGCAGGACGCGAGTAGCGCTCCCTGCACGGGCCCCCCCCCCTCGTTGTGTACCAGGGGGGCGCGCCCCAGGCAGGCCTACGGCACCAAGCGTAGGCCCTGCATCCATATTGTCTCGCAGGGATATTATAAGGTCTTGTCCCGCGGTGCCTCGTGCCTGTCGTGGTTAGGATCGAACTCATCCCCGAAGCGCCTTTACCTTTTTACCTCCTCCTCCTCCTCCTCCTCCTCCTCCTCCTCCCTCCTCCTCCTCCTCCTTCTCCTCCTCCTCCTCCCTCCTCCTCCCTCCTCCTCCTCCCTCCTCCTCCTCCCTCCTCCTCCTAGGCTGGCCTCTGGTGCGCGGCTCGGGGGGGGCCACACTCCCAGGCGCGCAAACCCCTGCCGTCGCGGCGCATGCAGCGATTGGGGGGCTTTAGTGGGCTCGAACCAAGCGGGGTGGAAGGGGGAAATTGTGCGGGGGAATTCCCAGTGGTTGGAGGGGGAAATTGTCGTCGTAGTCCCCCGAAACGATTGGCGCGCAGGCCCGCACCCACAGGAGCACGAACAACTGCACAACACACAACTTTCTGAGGTCCGCCCGGGGTTCCTGGGTCGGCGCCGCCAGGGGGGTCCAGGCGCAGATCCAAGAAATACGCGCGGACCTGCGACGGTTTATGCTTGCGCTGCTTGCTTCCTCTTCGAGCCAGCGGTCGCTTCAGAGAAGGGCTCCTCCCACCTGCCACCACACGGCCACTTCCACCACGCTGCCAGGACGCTGCATGGGAAGGACGGGGAGCCTCTCTGGCTACGGTCGACCTCGGCCACGAAGCGGCTCCCTGAGCTGGAACGGCCCGAACTTGCCGTCGCTCGGACGTCCATTTCCCGTGCATGTTTCGGTTCCGTGCGTGTTTTGCTTGCTCGATGGTCCGGGATGGTCCTCGTCGAGAAAAAAACGCACACGTTTGCCGTCGCTCTGACGTCCATTTCCCGTGCACTTTTCGGTTTCGTGCGTGTTTTGTTTGCTCGATGGTCCGGGATGGTCCTCGCGGAGAAAAAATGCACACGCCCGAGCGATGCCGAGCGAAAGCCAGGGCCCCACCTGAGCCCCCCGTGGTCCAAACGTGACGTGGCCTGCGGGCCACAGCTCGGGCATCCGGCGGCCGCCCGAGAGGAGCTGGGCACGTCCAGAACGCTCTGGGCGCGGCGCTGCAAGGCATCGAATGTTCATGTTGTCGAAGATTCGCATGTATAACTCATTTCTCTCGGATTCTCGTTCACGCATATGCAATATCTCAACGTGAATAAAACATGAGGTGTGCGATGTGTATTGCGCCTAGTATCATCTGGAGCCAGCGAAAACGTCCGGTGGGCCCGCACCAGAGGTCACTCCTGAGAGTCCGCCGAAATGATTGCTTAAATTTGCGGCTTCAGAGGTCCCGACCGCTTCGCAAAAGGTCGTCTTTCGTCGCGGATCCGTTCTTGATGGCCCCGCGGCCGAAACCAGCCCCCGAGGGCGGAAATCGAGGAACACATGCAGTTGAACGAATCATAAGTAGATCGGCGCGAAGTTTGCTAAGTGGAAAAGGGGGGTTAGAATTAGATGTCAAGCTGGGTTGTCTGGCCTAGCGTACACGCGGGTTAGAAGTGCCGCAAGTGGCTTAGAGGGTTGGATAACTCCGCTTGTGGGCGGAGCCCACTTGGCACTGATCGCTTGCACCCCAAAGCCGCTCATGGCACTGGCAACCCACTTACAAGACATGATCGGCTAGACAGATCCCACATTGGCATCCACTGATGACCGCCTATCCCCTTAGAACCCCCCACGCAGATCCAAGTGCCCTGAGATCCGACGTCGCAAACAAAAATTGCAACATCCTCGAAAATCGCGACCAGAGCTCAAGATCCCTCTTTATGGCAACATTGACACTGACGGACAAATCTGTGATGGTCCCAGGGCCCGAAACAGGGTGAATACGCTCGTTTCGAAAGAAAATGGCAACGCCCAGATCACAGCATCGGGATCTGGTTCCTGTGGGCCCGCGCCAAAGGCTTCGGTGGCAACTCATGGGAGCCTCCCATGCCATAGAGCAGGCTCTTGCGAATCGACGCTGACCGACGCTAATCAACGCTAATCGACGCTAACTGACGCTAATCGACGCTAGTCGACGCAACATCGGCGCTTTCTCATCGATTACCAGACCCTAGCGCACGCGAATGCGCCCTCAAAATGGAATTTCGAAGACAGACAAGGCTCCCAAGAGTGGCTACGGCCGGGAATCTTTGCCGAGCGTGTCGCGGCGGCGGCCCCAGCGACACGCCATGCCCTCCAAGTGGATAGGATCGCGTGTCGCTCCGCTTCGCCGGGCGGAGGCTCGGGAAAGCTCGGGACGTGGACGCTGGGGGGCCGGGAAGTGGACAGCGTGTCGCGCCGCAGCGTGGTGGGTCAGAGCAGGCGGAGCGACACGCCTCCTCCTCCTCCTCCTCCTCCTCCTCCTCCTCCTCCTCCCCTGTCGTTGCTCCAAGCTTCAGGGTCCTTGCTCGACTCTCCGGCGGCCGTGCGGGACGACTCTTCCACGCCCAGCACGCCCTCGGCGAGGCGAGGCCGCTGGCGGGCACACGAGGGCTGGGAAAAACCGCCGCGAGCAAGCCAAACCGCCCGAAAACTCCGAGCACCTCGAGCGACCTCCGGCGGTGAGGCCCCCTCACAGGCGCAGCCTGGGGCAGCGCAAACCTCGGAGGGGTGCCCTTTCTTGCCCCCTTCGGTCTCTCGCTCCGCGCGCGAGCCCCTCGAGCAGCCGGACTCGCCTTGCTTTGTGGGAGGGCAGGTCGCCCCTGCTCGGCTTCCTCCCGCGCGCAGCCGCACCTCGGGGCCGCCCGGGTCGCGCTCCGCCTCGGCGGGCGCCCGCCCCGGCGGCGGCGGGGCGGCGGGCGCCCGCTCGGCGGGCGCCGGCCCCTGGCGGGGTCCGTCGGCATCGAGTCGGGGCGTCGAGTCGTTCGTGTGCAGAGGGGGCGGGGCCGCGCAGTGACGACCCTGGTGATCATAGCAGGAGCTTTTGCCAGTGGCCCGACATCTTCCCTCACGGCTGAATCGGTTGCTCTAGGTGAAACGGTCGAGGCTGTGAGGAGGTCGCGCTTGAAATAAGCAGCCGGCCATCCTAGGTGTGGCCCTAGCCCCGAGAACGACGAACGAACGTCGGATCGAACCCGAACTGAAGTGGATCGGGTCGAATCGAAGTCGGTCGAATTCGAAATCAGGTCGATCGAATCGAGTCGAAGTCGATCGAGTTCGAATCGAATTGGAACTGGAATCGGTCGAGTCGGGACTCGGGCAGCCGGGTGAAATCCCAGACCTCCAACGTGCTGAACAGGTCGAGACGGCTCTCGGCGGCGAGCCCGGGGGAAAGTGAGAGGGGGCGGGCCTCCCTATAGAAGGCGCGGGTCAGCCTCAGGCCTCCTGAGGAGCTTCCGGGGCCTTCCCCGAGGACGCCAGACACTGCTCCGGCTGCCAGAGGGTTTCTCTGAGAAGCCCCGCCGCCTTCTGTGAGAAGCCCTTCTCTCTCTCTCTCACT
>CAUYUJ010003958.1:544157-556657 GCA_963575745.1 Prorocentrum cordatum
GGCAGCGCAGCTGGATGGCCCCGACGATGCCCCAGCTCGCCGCCAGGCGTGGCCACGGCCTGCGCCTCCTCGCCGGCGCCCGGGGCCCGTCCCTTGGTGGAGGCCTCGCGAGTGGGGCCCTGGGGTCAGCTCTCCGACGACACGACTAGTTTCAATCCGAGCGCTTTTCCTCGACTTCGACCTCCGTGGCCCGTGATCGGGGCCCAGGACCACCACCACCGCATCCGGGGCGAACAACTACCCCTGGGGAAGGGGTCGGGACCTCTGGGGCCGCGGATAGAAAAACAACACACCTCGGAGGATGTCAGGGGTGTCAGAGCGCGCCACTGGAGCCACAAGGTCGGGCCGCGTCGCCGATAGATCGCCAGTCAATTGGCCAGGAGAAGATGGGCCCCCCGATCTGATCACGCCGCATCGTCCATGCATCGGCGACGCGGTGCTACCTAGGATGCGGTGCAACTCCAAAGATCCGATGTCTGGTTCCCAACCATCCTGTGGTGTTGGGTCCCCGTTTTGAAAAGACAGCGCCCCGCGTTCCTCCTCTCCTCCTCCTCCCCTCCTCCCTCCTCCCTCCTCCCTCCTCCACCACCATCACCATCACCATCACCATCACCATCACCATCACCATCACCATCACCATCACCATCACCATCACCATCACCATCACCATCACCATCACCATCACCAACATCATCCTCATCCTCATCCTCATCCTCATCTTCACCATCACATCATCATCAATCGCATCAGCATCTACATCAGCAGCGTCATCATCCGCATCCGCAAACGCAGCATCATTACCATCATCAACATCGACATCATCACCATCACCATCACCATCAAAATCACCATCGCCATCATCATCATCATCATCATCATCATCATCAACAACAACAACATCATCAACAACATCATCATGACCATCACCATCACCATCATCACCAGCACCATCATCATCAGCATCATCAGCATCATAATCAACATCATCACCAGCAACAGCATCCGCATCAGCATCAGCATTAGTATCATCATCGTCATCATCGTCATCAGCATCATCAGTATTAGTATTATTATCATTCTTCTTAGAATTAGTAAGAATATTATTGATATTAGTATAATGAGTATTACTATTATCATCATATTTACAGCATGCGTCTCCCCCGTCCAGTACAATGTTTCGTTGCCCCATCGGGAGCTCCACCGAAGGTCCCAGTAGCGCAGTTCGCATGCGTCCCCTTCGCCCAGTACAGTGTTTCGCGGCTCCAGAGGGAGCTCCACCGAAGGTTCCAGTGGCGCAGCCCGCATGCGTCTCCCACACCCAATACGGCGTTTCGTGGCCCCTTAGGGAGCTCCGCCGAAGGTCCCCGTGGCGCAGTTCGCATGCGTCTTCCCCACCCAGTGAACCGTTTCGTGACCCCAGAGAGCGCTCTGCCGAGGATCCCAGTGGCGCAGTGCGTATGCGCCCGCCCACCCAGTACAGTGTCTCGTGGCCCCATAGGGAGCTCCACAGAAAGCCGTGGCCCCATAAAGGGGCTCTACCGACGGTCCCAATGGCGCAGTTCGCATGCGTCTCCCACACGCAGTAAAGCGCCTCTTGGCCCCATAGGGAGCTTCACCGAAGGTCCCAGTGGCGCAGCCCGCATGCGTCTCCCTCCCGCCACACACACAGTACAACGTTTCGTGGCCCCATAGCGAGCTCCACCGAAGGGGTCCCAGTGGCACAGTTCGCATGCGCCTCCCCCACCCAATACAACGCTTCGTGGCCCCATAGGGGGGCTCCACCGAATGTCCCAGTGGTGCAGTTCGCATGCGTCCCCCCATCCAGTACAGCGTTTCGTGGCCCCAGAGGGAGCTTCATCGAAATCCCAAGGGCGCAATGCGCATGCGTTTCCCCCACCCAATACCGGGGAAACGTAAGACTCGGGTACGGGGTCTCGGGTTGGTCTGACGGGACCATCATGAAAATGACGAGACCGAATCAGACATTTGGCGTGAGGTTCCGCTGCAAGCATCCCTGCGCAGTTTGCATGCGTCCCCCCACCCAGTACAACGTCTCACGGCCCCGTAGGGAGCTCCACCGAAGGCCCCAGTGGCAAAGCTCGCATGCGTCTCCCCCACAGAATACAGCGTTTCGTGGCACATGGGGAGTTCCACGGAAGACGATACCCACAAGTGCGGTACTCGCAACTGCATATGGTTGGGTTCTTCGCCTGGCTAATTCCCATCAATCCTGGGGTTTGGGGTCCTCGTTTTGAAGAGACAGCGCCCCGCCTTCCCCCTCCTCCTCCTCCTCCTCCTCCTCCTCCTCCTCCTCCTCCTCCTCCTCTCCTCCTCCTCTCCTCCTCTCCTCCTCCTCTCCTCTTCTCCTTCCCCCCCCTCCCTCCTCCCACCATCATCAGCATCAGCATCAACACCATCATCATCACGTTTCGTGGCCCCATAGGGGGCTCCACCGAATGTCTCAATGGCACAGTTCGCATGCGTTTCCCCCGTGCGGTACAGCGTTTCGTGGCCCTGTAGGGAGCTCCACCGACGGTCCCAGTGGTACAGTTCGCATGCGTCTCCCCTACCGAGTAGAACGTTTCGTGGCCCAATAGGGAGCTCCACCGAAGGTCCCAGTGGCGCAGTTCGCATGCGTCTCCCGCACATCGTACAGCGCCTCATGGCCACATAGGGAGCTCCACCTAAGGTCCAAATGGCGCAGCCCGCATGCGTTTCCTACACCCAGTACAACGCCTCGTGCCCCCGCTTGCCATATGGGGGCTCCGCCGAAGGTCCCAGTGTCGCAGCCCGCATGCGTCTCCCACGCCCAGTACACTGATTCGTGGCCCCATAGGGAGTTCCACTGAAGGTCCCAGTTGCTCAGCCCGCGAGCGCCTGCCACACTCAGTACAGCGTTCCGTGCCCCAAAAGGAGCTCCACCGAAGGTCCCAGTGGCGCAGCCCGCGTGCGTCTCCCCCGCCCAGTACAACGTTTCGTGGCCCCATGTGGAGCCCCACCGAAGGTCCAAGTGGCGCAGCCCGCATGAGTCTCCCACACCCAATGCAATGTTTCGTGGCCCAATAGGGAGCTCCGCCGAAGGTCCCAGTTGCGCAGCCCGCGTGCGTCTCCCCCGTGCGGTACAGCGTTTCGTGGCCCTGTAGTGAGCTCCACCGACGGTCCCAGTGGTACAGTTCGCATGCGTCTCCCCTACCGAGTATAACGTTTCGTGCCCCAAAAGGAGCTCCACCGAAGGTCCCAGTGGCGCAGCCCGCGTGCGTCTCCCCCGCCCAGTACAACGTTTCGTGGCCCCATGTGGAGCCCCACCGAAGGTCCAAGTGGCGCAGCCCGCATGAGTCTCCCACACCCAATGCAATGTTTCGTGGCCCAATAGGGAGCTCCGCCGAAGGTCCCAGTTGCGCAGCCTGCGTGCGTCTCCCCCGTGCGGTACAGCGTTTCGTGGCCCTGTAGGGAGCTCCACCGACGGTCCCAGTGGTACAGTTCGCATGCGTCTCCCCTACCGAGTATAACGTTTCGTGCCCCAAAAGGAGCTCCACCGAAGGTCCCAGTGGCGCAGCCCGCGTGCGTCTCCCCCGCCCAGTACAACGTTTCGTGGCCCCATGTGGAGCCCCACCGAAGGTCCAAGTGGCGCAGCCCGCATGAGTCTCCCACACCCAATGCAATGTTTCGTGGCCCAATAGGGAGCTCCGCCGAAGGTCCCAGTGGCGCAGCCCGCGTGCGTCTCCCCCGCCCAGTACAACGTTTCGTGGCCCCATGTGGAGCCCCACCGAAGGTCCAAGTGGCGCAGCCCGCATGAGTCTCCCACACCCAATGCAATGTTTCGTGGCCCAATGGGGAGCTCCGCCGAAGGTCCCAGTTGCGCAGCCCGCATGCGTCTCCCACACCCTGTACAGCGCTTCGTGCCCCCAGAAGGAGCTCCACCGAAGGTCCCAGTTGCGCAGCCCGCATGCGTCTTCCCCCGCACACAATACAACGTTTCGTGGCCCTGTAGGGAACTCCACCAAAGGTCCCAATTGCGCAGACCCTATGCGTCTCCCCCACCCAGTACAGCGTTTCGTGGCCCCATAGGGAGCGCCAACAAAGGTTCCAAGTCTCAGTGGCGCAGCCCGCATGCATCTCCACCACCGAGTACAACAGCTCGTGGTCCCAAAGGGAGCTCCTCCGGAGATCCCAATGTCGCAGCCCGCATGCGTCTCCCACACCCAATACAACGTTCCGTGGCCCCATAAAGGGGCTCCACCGAGGGTCCCAGTGGCGCAATCCGCATGCGTCTCCCCCGTCCGGTACAGCGTTTCGTGGCCCTAGAAGGGTGGCCCGCCGAAGATGATACCTGCATCTGCGGTATTCACATCTGCATGTGGTTGGGTCCTTCGCCAAGCTCACTCCCAACCGTCCTGCGGTGTTAGGTCCTCGTTTTGAAAAGACGGTCCCCACGTCTCCTTCCTCCTTCTCCCCCTCCTCCCTCCTCCCTGCGTTTCACCCACCCCGTACAGCGTTGCGTAGCCCCATATGGAGCTCCACCGAAGGCCCCGGTGCCACCGCCCGCATGCGCCACCCACCCACATTTCGGCACACCCCTCACACGTTTCGTGGGCCATAGGGAGCTCCACTGAAGGCCCCAGCGCCACCGCCCCCACGCGTCACCCACACCCATTTCGGCACACCCCTCACACGCTTCGTGGCCCCATAAGGAGCTCCACCGAAGGCCCCAGTGCCACCGCCCGCATGCGTCACCCACACCCATTTGGACACACCCCTCACACGTTTCGTGGCCCCACAAGGAACTCCACCGACGGCCCCAGTGCCACCGCGCGAATGCGGAAGCGACACCCACTTCGGCACACCACTCACGCGCGTCGTGGCCCCATAGGGAGCTCCACTGAAGGCCCCAGTGCCGCCGCCCGCATGTGTCACCCACACCCATTTTGACACGCCCCTCACGCGTTTCGTGGCCCCATAAGGAGCTCCAGCGAAGGCCCCGGTACCACCGCCCGCATGCGTCACTCACGCCCATTCTGGCACACACCTCACGCGTTTGTGGCCTCATAGGGAGCTCCACTGAATGCGCCAATGCTGCCGCCCGCATGCGTCACCCGCACCCATGTCGTCACACCTCTCACACGTTTCGTGGCCCCATAGGGAGCTCCAACGACGTCCCCAGCGCCACCGCCCGCATGCGTGCGTCACCCACACCCATTTCGCCACACCACTCGCACGCTTCGTGGCCTCATAAGGAGCTCCACCGAAGGCCCTAGTGCCACCGCCCGCATACGTCACCCACACCCATTTCGGCACACCCCTCACACGTTTCGTGCCCCCATCGGCCCATAGGGAGTTCCACCGAAGGCCACAGTGCCACCGCCTCCGTGCGTCACCCACACCGATTTCGGCACACCCCTCACACGTTTCGTGGCCCCATAGGGAGCTCCACTGACGGCCCCAGTGACCGCCCGCATGCGTCCCACACACTCATTTGTTCACCCTCCCAGTACCACGCTTCGTGGCCTCATAGGGAGCTCCACCGAAGCCCCCAGTGCCACCGTCCGCATGCGTCCCGAAACTACAATTTGGCATTTACCCACCCAGTACAATGTTTCGTGGCCCCATAGGGAGCTCCACCGAAGGTCCCAGTGTTACTGCTCGCATGCGTCCCACATGCCCAATTTGGCGTTTTCACTCGCCCGGTACAGCGTTTCGTGGCCCCACAGGGAGCTCCACCGACGACCCCAGTGCTACCGCCAGCATGCGTTCCCCCCCCACGCCTCGTGGCCCCATCTGGAGCTTCACCGAAGAAGATACTCACAATTGCGGTACTCACAACTGCATATGGTTGGATCTGTTGCCAAAATAATTGACGCCCCAGGGGTCGGCGAGGGCCCCCCACAGGCCAAACACGGTGGAACACCATCATTCTTTTCCCAACAATCCTGTGGTGTCGGGTCCTCGTCTTGAAGAGAAAGTGTCCCGCGTCTCCTTTCCTCTCCTTCCTCCTCTCCTCGTCCTCCCCCTCCTGCCCCTGCTGGCCCATCCTCCCCAACCCCATGTCAGCACACCCCTTACATGCTTTGTGATCCCATGAGCGGCTCCACCGCGGGCCCCAGTGGCTGCAATCGCATGCGGTTCCAACCGCCACTGCGGCACACCCCTCACACGCTTCGTGGCCCCATAAAAGGGGGCTCCACCGAAGGCGCCAGCGGCTGCGCTCGCGTGCGGTTCCACCCTCATTTCGGCACACCCCTAATGCGCTTCGCGGCCCTCCAGGGAGCTCCACCGAATGCCCCAGTGGCTGCGTTCGCATGTGGTTCCACCCACCCATTTCGACACACCTCTTACATGTTTTTCGGCCCCATGGGGAGCTCCGCCGAAGGCTCCTGTGTCTGCGTTCACATTCGGCTCCGCCCCCATGTTGGTACACCTCTCACACGTTTCATGGACCCGTAGGGAGCTCCACAGAAGGCCCCAGCGGATGCGTTCGCATGTGGTTCCACCCCCATTTCGGTACACCCCTCACACGTTTCGTGGCCCCATATGGAGCTCCACCGACGGCCCCAACGACTGCGTTCGCATGCGGTTCAAACCCTATTTCCGCACACACCGCACACGTTTCGTAGCCCCAACGGAGCACCACCGAAGGCCCCAGTGCCTGCGTTCGCGTGCAGTTCCACTTCCATTCTGGGACACCCCTCGCACGTGTTGTGGCCCAAGAGGGAGCTTCACCGACGGTCACAGTGGCTGCATTGGCATGCAGTTCCACTTCCATTCTTGCACACCCCTCACAGGTGTCGTGGCCTCGTAGTGAGCTCCACCAAATGCCCCAGTGGCTGCGTTCGCATGTGATTCCACCCCCCATTTCGGCACACCTCTCATGTGTGCTTTCGGCCGCATAGGGAGCTCCGCCGAAGGCCCCAGCGGCTGCGTTCGCATGCGGTTCCACACCCATTTCGGCACACTACTCACATGGTTCGTGGCCCACAGGGAGCTCCACCGAATGCCCCAGTGGCTGCGTTCGCATGCGGTTCCACCCGCAATTTCGGCACATCCCTCAGAGGTTTCGTGGCCCCATGGGAAGATCCACCGAAGGCGCCAGCGGCTGCGTTCGCATGCAGTTCCACCCCGATTTCGGCCCGCCCGTCACAGGTTCCGTAGCCTCATAGAGCCCCCGCCGAAGGCCCCAGTGGCTGCGTTCGCATGCGGTTCCACCCCGATTTTGGCACATCCCTGACATGGTTCGTGGCCTCATAGGGAGCTCCACCGAAGGCGCCAGCGGCTGCGCTCGCATGCGGTTCCACACCTATTTCGCCACACCCCTCACACGCTTCGTGGCCCCATAGGGAGCTCCACCGAAGGCCCCAGCGGCTGCGTTCGCATGCGGCTAGGGAGCTCCACCAAGGAAACAATCACAACTGCGGTATTCACAACTGCAATTGGTTGGGCCCTTCGTCAGGATAAAAGGGGCGATGCGTTGGAGATCTCGGATATTTTCCTGCCCTCTTGTTTCTGCATGCCCCCTTGTCCGCCAGTGCCGCCCCACATCGCTCGGCGGCCGCTTTGGGAATAGCGCCATTGGTAAATTGGCCGCTGACTATTTCGAACAACAAGCAACCCCATTTGGTAGGAGTGAGCCTGTCCGGCCACGGCGGCCGCAGCCGCTACCGGAGCGCGCCCCTTCTGGGCGGCGCGCGGAATTGGGCACAGCAGACGAGGAGGAGGAGGAGAAGGAGCAGGACTCAAGTCGCGCGGAGGAGGAAGAGGAGGATGATGAGGAGGAGGAGGAGGAGGGCGACGAGACGAAGGAGGAGGAGGAAAAGGAGAAGCAGCATCAGTAGGAGCAGGAGAAAGAGGCCGAGGACGAGGAAGAGGAGGAGAAGGCGGGGGCAGGGGGAGGAGTGGCAGGAGAAGGAGGAGTATGGAGGAGGACGAGCAGTAAGAGGAGAATGAGCAGGAGGAGGAGGAGGAGAAAGGAGGAGGAGGAGGAAAAGCACGAAGAGGTTAAGGGGAGCGGATGAGGAGGCAGATGAGGAGGAGGAGGGGGAGGAAGAGGCGGAGGAGGGGGAGGAAGACCACAGCGCAGAATGATAAACAAAAATAGAATCAGAGAGAGAGAGAGAGAGAGAAAGATCGAGAGAGAGAAAGAGAGGGAGAGAGAGAGAGAAAGAGAGAGAGAGAGAGAGCAAGAGTAGTGGAAGTAGTACTAATAGTAATACTCGTAGTCGTAGTCGTAGTCGTAGTACCAGTAATAGTCGTAGTCGTAGTCGTAGTAGTAGTAGTAGTAGTAGTAGTAGTAGTAGTAGTAGTAGTAGTAGTAGTAGTAGTAGTAGTAGTAGTAGTAGTAGTAGTAGTAGTAGTAGTAGTAGTAGTAGTAGTAGTCGTAGTCGAGTAGTAGTAGTAGTAGTAGTAGTAGTAGTAGTAGTAGTAGTAGTAGTAGTAGTCGTAGTATTCGAAGCTGTAGCAACAGTAGTAGTGATAGCAAGCGTAGTAGTAGTAGTAGTAGTAGTAGTAGTAGTAGTAGTAGTAGTAGTAGTAGTAGTAGTAGTAGTAGTAGTAGTAGTAGTAGTAGTAGTAGTAGTCGTACTGGTAGTAGTAGTCGTAGTCGTTGTAGTAGCAGTAGTAGTAGCAGTAGTCGTCGTAGTAGTAGTAGTAGTAGCCGTAGTCGTAGTAGTAGTAGTAGTAGTAGTAGTAGTAGTAGTAGTAGTAGTAGTAGTAGTAGTAGTATGAGTAATAAGAAGTCGTAGTCGTCGTGGTAGTAGTAGTCGTAGTAGTCGTAGTAGTAGTCGTAGTAGTAGTAGCAGTAGTAGTAGTAGTAGTAGTAGTAGTAGTAGTAGTAGTAGTAGTAGTAGTAGTAGTAGTAGTAGTAGTAGTAGTAGTAGTAGTAGTAGTAGTAGTAGTAGTAGTAGTAGTAGTAGTAGTAGTTAAGTAGTAGTAGTAGTAGTAGTAGTAGTAGTAGTAGTAGTAGTAGTAGTAGTAGTAGTAGTAGTAGTAGTAGTAGTAGTAGTGTAGTAGTCGTAGTAGTGATAGTAGTCGTAGTAGTAGTCGTAGTAGTAGTAGTAGTAGTAGTAGTAGTAGTAGTAGTAGTAGTAGTAGTAGTAGTAGTAGTAGTAGTAGTAGTACTAGTAGTACTAGTAGTAGTAGTAGTATCCGTCGTACTAGTAGTAGTAGTCGTAATACTAGTAGTAGTAGTAGTAGTAGTAGCAATAGTCGTGGTAGTAGAAGTAGTAGTAGATGTACTAGTACTAGCGGTAGTAGTAGCAATACTAATAGCACTAGTAGTAGTAGTAGTAGTAGTAGTAGTAGTAGTAGTAGTAAGTGGTAGTAGTCGTAGTAATAGTAGTAGTCGTAGTTAGTAGTAGTAGTAGTAGTAGTAGTAGCAGTAGTAGTAGTAGTAGTAGTAGTAGTAGTAGTAGTAGTAGTAGTAGCAGTAGTAGTAGTAGTCGTCGCCATAGTAGTAGTAGTAGTCGTCGTCGTCGTGATAGTACTAGTCGAAATAAGAATAGTAGTCGTAGTAGTAGTGAAAGTAGTAGTAGTAGTAGTAATCGCCGTAGTAGTAGTCGTCGTAGCAGCAGCAGCAGCAGTAGCAGTAGCAGTAGTAGTAGTAGTCGTCGTTGAAGTATTCGGAGCTGTAGCAGCAGTAGTAGTGATAGTAATAGTGGTCGTAGTCTCAGTAGTAGTAGTCGTCGTTGTAGCAGTAATGGTAATAGGAGAAGTTGTCGTAGTGATAGTAGTAGCCGTAGCCGTTGTAGTAGTAGTAGTAGTAGTAGAAGTAGTAACATTAGTATTAATAATAATAATCATGGCCGTGGTCGTAGTACGGGTAGTCGAAGTAGTCGTAGTATTAAAAAAAAGTAGTAGTAATAGTAGTAGTAGTAGTAGTAACAATAGTAGACGTAGTAGTAGTAATAGTGGTAGTACTAGTAGTAGTCGCAGTAGTAGTAGTAGCAGTAGTAATATTATGCATCATAACCGTAGTAGTAATAGTAGTTGTAGTCCTAGTAGTAGTAGTAGTAGTAGTAGTAGTCGTAGTAGTAGTAGTAGTAGTAGTAGTAGTAGTGCTAGTAGTAGTAGTAGTAGTAGTCGTCGTCGTCGTACTGGTAGTAGTAGTAGTAGTAGTAGTAGTAGTAGTAGTAGTAGTAACAATAACAATAACAATAGAACTAGTAGTAATGGTAGCAGTAATAGTAGTAGAACTAGTACTAGTAAATGGTAGTAGTCGTAGCAATACTAGTAGTCGTAGTTATGAGTAGTAGTAGTAGTCGTCGTAGTAGTAGTAGTCGTAGTAGTAGTAGTAATAGCGGTCGTAGTAGCAGTAGTAGTAATAGTAGTAGTAGTAGTAGCAGTGGTAGTAGTAGTCAACAGAAAAATATTAATAGTCGTAGTAGTAGTAGTAGTAGTAGTAGTAGTAGTAGTAGTCGTAGGAATACTCGCCGTAGTAGTAGTAGTAGTAGTAGTAGTAGTAGTAGAAGTCGTAGTAGCAGTAGTGGTAGTAGTAGTGTTAGTACTGGTAGTAGTAGTAGTAGTAGCAGCAGTTGTAGTAGTAGTAGGTGGTAGTAGTCGTAGTAGTAGTAGTAGTAGCAGCTGCAGGGGAAGAAGTAGCAGTAGTACTCGTCGTAGTAGTACTAGCTGTGCGGTAGTGCCCGTAGTAGAAATGGTAGTAGTAGTCGTAGTAGTCGAAATAGTCGTAGTAATTGCAGTCGCAATTGTAGTAGTAGTAGTAGTAGTAGTAGTAGTAGTAGTAGTAGTAGTCGTAACACTCGTCGTAATACGAATGCTCGTAGTAGTGGTAGTAGAAGAAGAAGTAGTAGTGGTAGTAGTAGTCGTAGTAGTAATAGCCGTAGTTGTAGTAGTAATGGAAATAATAATGATAATCGTAGTCGTACTAGTAGTAGTAGTAGTAGTAGTAGTAGTAGTAGTAGTAGCCGTCATCGTAGTAGTGGTAACAGTGGCGGTAGTAGTCGTAGTAGTATTGATAGTAACTGCAGTCGTCGTAGTAGAAGAAGAAATAATAATAGGAAACACAATAGTCGCAGTAGTAGTAATAGAAATAGTCGTAGTCGTAGTCGGGGTAGCCGTAGTAGTAGTCGTAGCCGTAGGGTCGTATGTGATAGGTAACCCGTAATACAGTAGCGGTAGTAGTAGTAGTAGTAGTAGTAGTAGTAGTAGTAGTAGTAGTAGTAGTAGTGATAGTAGTAGTAGTAGTAGTAGTAGTAGTAGTAGTAGTAGTCGCAGTCGTCGTCGTCGTCGTCTTCGCCGTATTGGTAGCAGTGGTAGTGGTAGTCGTAGTAGTAGTAGTAGTAGTAGTAGTAGTAGTAGTTGTTGTTGTAATAGTAAGCGTGGCGGCAGTAGTTGTAGTAACAGTAGTAGTAGTAGTAGTAGTAGTAGTAGTAGTAGTAGTAGTAGTCGAAATCGAATTACTAGAAGTCGTAGGCGTAAAAGTGGTAGTTGTCGTAGTAGTAGTAGTAGTAGTAGTAGTAGTAGTAGTAGTAGTAGTCGCAGTAGTAGCTGTAGCAGTCGTGGTCGCAGTAGCAGTAGTAGTAGTAGTAGTAGTAGTAGTAGTAGTAGTAGTAGTAGGGATCGTGCTAGCAGTAATGGAAATACTATTAGTAGTAGTAGTAGTCGTAATCGTCAAGCAGTATTATTACTCGTAGTCGTAGTCGTCTCATTTGTAATCGTGGTAGTCGTAGTCGTAGTCGTAGTCGTGGCAATCATCGTAGTAGTAGTAGTAGTAGTAGTAGTAGTAGTAATAGAAGAAGGGGGTAGTAGTAATAGTAGTATTAGTGCTAATAGTAGTAGTAGTAGTAGTAGTAGTAGTAGTAGTAGTAGTAGTAGTAGTAGTAGTAGTACTGGCCGTTGTAGTGGTAGTGGTGTAGTAGTAGTAGTAGTAGTCGTAGTAGTTGTAGTTGTAGTGGTAGCAGTAGTGTGAATACTAATAGTACTAGCAGAAGTTGTAGTAGTAGTGGTAGGTGGTAGTAGTCGTAGTAGCAGTAGTAACTGTAATAGAAGTAGTAGTCGTGGTAATAATAGTAACAGTAGTAATAGTAATAGCCGTAATAGCAGTACTAATAGTAGCAGTAGTAGCCGTAGTAGTAGTAGTAGTAGTAGCAGTAGCAGTAGCAGTAGTAGTAGTAGTAGTAGTAGTAGTAGTAGTAGAAGTAGTAATAGTAGTGGTAGTAATAGAAATGATCGCAATAGTCGCAGCAGCCGTAGTAGCCGTAGTAGTACCAGTCGTAGTAGTAGTAATACTAGGTCGTAGTACTAGTAATCGTAGTAGTGGCAGTAGTACTAGTAGTAGTAGTAGTCGAAGTCGTAGTCGCAGTGGTAGTACCAGGAGTAGTAATGGAAAAAGTGATAGTCATCGTAGTCGTAGTAGTAGTAGTAGTAGTAGTAGTAGTAGTAGTAGTAGTAGTAGCAGTAGTAGTCGTCGTCCTCGTAGTAGTGATAACAATGGCGGTAGTAGTCGTAGTCGTAGCGGTAGTAGGTTTAGTCGTCGTGGTAGAAGAAGAAATAGC
>CAUYUJ010003958.1:561657-576815 GCA_963575745.1 Prorocentrum cordatum
GTAGTAGTAGTAGTAGTAGTAGTAGTAGTAGTAGTAGTAGTAGCAGGTAGTAATAGTAGTAGTAGTAGTAGTAGTAGTAGTAGTAGTAGTAGTAGTAGTAGTAGTAGTAGTAGTAGTAGTAGTAGTAGTAGTAGTAGTAGTAGTTAGTAGTTAGTAGTTAGTAGTTAGTAGTAGTAGTAGTAGTAGTAGTAGTAGTAGTAGTAGTAGTAGTAGTAGTAGTAGTAGTAGTAGTAGTAGTAGTAGTAGTAGTAGTAGTAGTGTAGTAGTAGTGTAGTAGTAGTAGTAGTAGTAGTAGTAGTAGTAGTAGTAGTAGTAGTAGTAGTAGTAGTAGTAGTAGCAGTAGTAGTAGTAGTAGTAGTAGTAGTAGCAGTAGCAGTAGCTGTAGTAGTAGTAGTAGTAGTCAGTAGTAGTAGTAGTAGTAGTAGTAGTAGTAGTAGTAGTAGTAGTAGTAGTAGTAGTAGAAGCAGCAGTTTCAATACTACTACTACTACTACTACGACAATCCAGGGTCCATGATCGGTTTGTGGAGGCCCTTGAGCCCTGTGGATTCCTCGGGATTCTGCAAGAATCCTCTGGATGTTGCACGATTCCGGCGGATTTTTGGAGGAATGTTGAGGCTACTGAAGGTGCCTCAGGATTCTGGATTCATCCGGATTCCTCGGGATTCCGCAGGGCCCTGGGCTTACGACCCTCAGCCCAGGGCCTAGGGCCCATGGTTCGAGGCTCACGGCCCAGGGCACAGAGCCCACGGCCAAGAGTTCATGGCTTAGAGCTCAGGGCTAAGGGTTCAGAACTCAAGGCCCAGGGCCCAGGGCTCAAGTCTCTGGGGTCAGGGCTCAGGGCGCATGGCGCAGGGCACGGGGCACAGGGCCCAGGTCTCAGGGCGCAAGGTTCAGGGCCAAGGGTTCAGGGATAATGGCTCAGGGATTCGGGGCCCAAGTCATATGGCACGGGGCGCAGTTCTCAGGGCGCAGGGCACAGAGCCCGGGGCCCGAGGCTCAGGGATCATGGCTCAGGGCTGAAGGCTCGGGGCGCAAGGAGCAGAGCACGGGGCACAGGGCTCAGGGCTCAGGCCTGAGGGCACAGGGCTGAGGGCCCAGGGCCCAAAGCGCAGGGCTCAGGGCTCGGGGCTCACGGCCCCAGATTCCCGGGTGTCCTGTTGGTTGCTGGAGGTCCTTTTGCATTCTTCAAAATGCCTCTGGATTCCTTTGCCTTCCTTCGGGTTCGTCTAGCGCCATCTGGGATCATTCAGAGTCTCCGGGATCCTGGAGGGTTCCCCGAGCTTTTCGGGGGTCTACAAGTTCCCTCAGGATTCTTGTGGATTCTGGCGCACCCCTCACACGGTTCGTGGCCCCACAAGGAGCCCCACCGAAGGCCCCAATGGCAAGGTTTACGTGCCCCCCCGCGGCTAATTCCGGCACGCCCGTTACAACGTTCGCGGCCACGTAGAACGCGCCACCGAAGGCCCCAATGGCAGGGGTCCCCACGATTCATGTCGGCACGCCCCTCACACGGTTCGTGGCGCCATAGGGAGTTCCACCACAGGCCCCAGTGGCAAATTTACATGCGCCCCCGCGATTCATGTCGGCATACCCCTCACACGGCTCGTGGTGCCATACGGAGCTCCACCACACGCCGTAGTGGCAAGGTTAAAATGCGTCCCCGCGACTGATTTCGGCACGCACGGCTCGTGGCCCCATAGGGAGCTCCACCGAAATCATATGGCAGGGTTTACAAGCGTCCTTGCGATTGATTTCGGCACACCCTTCGCTCGGTTCGTGGCCCCATAAGTGTCGGCTCCTCGTTGGGCGCGGCGTGGTCCAGGTCTAGCAGGATCAAATTGGGGAGCAATTCGGAATCTGAAGGAATGCTCTGGCGGCTGGGAAACGCTCCACTTTTAGTGGAACCCGAATGAGGAGCAATTCGCCTCAGTGTCGTTGTGAATACATGATGTATGTTGTGTTTATGTTTTTGTCCCCACATGCTTCGTGGGGTTATGGTTTTCTTCCCTGCCGCGCCGCACCCGCGACACACACCTCACTCTTCGTACAGCACAGCTCAGCACAGCACAGCACATCACAGCACAGCACAGCTCAGCTCAGCACAACACGCAGTTCAGCTCAGCTCAGCACGCAGCACAGCGCAGCACAGCTCAGCACAGCCCAGCACGGCTCAGCTCAGCTCAGCACAGCTCGCGGCACTTTCTCGACACCACAGGGGGTGCGCAGGGGTTGGTCTCTCAGCTCGGCCGCTATCCACGACACTGGCGCAAAGCCTAACAGGCGTGGCACTCTCTCGACACCAAAAGGGGTGGGCAGGGGGGGGGTCTCTCAGCTCGGCCGCTATCCACGACACTGGCGCAAAGCCTAGTAGGCGTGGCACTTTCTCGACACCACAGGGGGTGCGCAGGGGGTGGTTTCCCAGCTCTGCCGCTATCCACGACACTGGCGCAAAACCTAGCAGGCGTTGCATTTTCTCGACACCACAGGGGGTGCGCAGGGGGTGGTCTCTCACCGCGGTCCCTACCCACGACACTGGCGCAAAGCCTGCCAGGCGTGGCACTTTCTCGACACCAAAGGGGGTGGGCAGGGGGTGGTCTCTCAGCTCGGTCGCTATCCACGACACTGGCGCAAAGCCTAGCAGGCGTGGCATTTTCTCGACACCACAGGGGGTGTGCGCAGGGGTGGTCTCTCAGCTCGGCCGCTATCCACGGACACTGCGCATAAAGGCTTAGCAGGCGTGGCCACCTTCTCGACACCACAGGGGGTGCGCAAGGGGTAGGTCTCTCACCTCGGCCGCTATCCACGACACTGGCGCAAAGACTAAGCAGGCGGCCCCTGGCACTTTCTCGACACCAAGTGGGGGATGGGCCAGTGGGGGGGTGGTCTATCAGCTCGGCCGCTATCCACGACACTGGCGCAATGCTAGCAGGCGTGGCACTTTCTCGTCACCAAAGGGGGTGCGCTAGGGGTGGTCTCCTCAGCTCGGCCGCTATCCACGACACTGGCGCAAAGCCTAGCAGGCGTGGCACTTTCTCGACACCACACGGGGTGCGCAGGGGGTGGTATCTCAGCTCGGCCGCTATCCACGACACTGGCGCAAAGCCTAGCAGGCGTGGCACTTTCTCGACACCACAGGGGGTGCGCAAGGGGTGGTCTCTCAGCTCGGTCGCTATCCACGACACTGGCGCAAAGCCTAGCAGGCGTGGCACTTTCTCGACACCACAAGGGGTGCGCAGGGGGTGGTCTCTCAGCTCGGCCGCTATCCACGACACTGGCGCAAAGCCTAGCAAGCGTGGCACTTTCTCGACACCAAAGGGGGTGCGCAGGGGGTGGTCTCTCAGCTCGGCCGCTATCCACGACACTGGCGCAAAGCCTAGCAGGCGTGGCACTTTCTCGACACCACAGGGGGTGCGCAGGGGGTGGTCTCTCAGCTCGGCCGCTATCCACGACACTGGCGCAAAGCCTTGCAGGCGTGGCACTTTCTCGACACCACAGGGGGTGCGCAGGGGGTGGTCTCTCAGCTCGGCCGCTATCCACGACACTGGCGCAAAGCCTAGCAGGCGTGGCACCCTCGCGACACCACAGGGGGTGGGCAGGGGGTGGTCTCTCAGCTCGGCCGCTATCCACGACACTGGCGCAAAACCTAGCAGGCGTGGCACTTTCTCGACACCAAAGGGGGTGGGCTGGGGGTGGTCTCTCAGCTCGGCCGCTATCCACGACACTGGCGCAAAGCCTAGCAGGCGTGGCACTTTCTCGACACCACAGGGGGTGCGCAGGGGGTGGTCTCTCAGCTCGGCCGCTATCCACGACACTGGCGCAAAGCCTAGCAGGCGTGGCACTTTCTCGACACCACACGGGGTGCGCAGGGGGTGGTTGTGGTATCTCAGCTCGGCCGCACGAAACTGGCGCAAAGTAGCTACCCTGGCATTTCTCGCACCAAAAGGGGTGGTCTCTCAGCTCGGTCGCTATCCACGACACTGGCGCAAAGCCTAGCAGGCGTGGCACTTTCTCGACACCACAAGGGGTGCGCAGGGGGTGGTCTCTCAGCTCGGCCGCTATCCACGACACTGGCGCAAAGCCTAGCAAGCGTGGCACTTTCTCGACACCAAAGGGGGTGCGCAGGGGGTGGTCTCTCAGCTCGGCCGCTATCCACGACACTGGCGCAAAGCCTAGCAGGCGTGGCACTTTCTCGACACCACAGGGGGTGCGCAGGGGGTGGTCTCTCAGCTCGGCCGCTATCCACGACACTGGCGCAAAGCCTTGCAGGCGTGGCACTTTCTCGACACCACAGGGGGTGCGCAGGGGGTGGTCTCTCAGCTCGGCCGCTATCCACGACACTGGCGCAAAGCCTAGCAGGCGTGGCACCCTCGCGACACCACAGGGGGTGGGCAGGGGGTGGTCTCTCAGCTCGGCCGCTATCCACGACACTGGCGCAAAACCTAGCAGGCGTGGCACTTTCTCGACACCAAAGGGGGTGGGCTGGGGGTGGTCTCTCAGCTCGGCCGCTATCCACGACACTGGCGCAAAGCCTAGCAGGCGTGGCACTTTCTCGACACCACAGGGGGTGCGCAGGGGGTGGTCTCTCAGCTCGGCCGCTATCCACGACACTGGCGCAAAGCCTAGCAGGCGTGGCACTTTCTCGACACCACACGGGGTGCGCAGGGGGTGGTCTCTCAGTTCGGCCGCTATCCACGACACTGGCGCAAAGCCTAGCAGGCGTGGCACTTTCTCGACACCACAGGGGGTGCGCAGGGGGTGGTCTCTCAGCTCGGCCGCTATCCACGACACTGGCGCAAAGCTTTGCAGCCGTGGCACTTTATCGACACCACAGGGGGTGCTCAGGGGGTGGTCTCTCAGCTCGGCCGCTATCCACGACACTGGCGCAAAAGGCTAGCAGGCGTGGCACTTTCTCGACACCACAGGGGGTGCGCAGGGGGTGGTCTCTCAGCTCGGCCGCTATCCTGCGGTAAAATATTTAAGTAGCAGCGCGTGCAATTTCTCCGAACAACCTAGGGGGCGTGTCGCCAGGGGGTGGTCTCTCTGCTCGGCCGTATCCACGACCTGGCGCAATGCCTAGCAGGGAACATTCGCGCGAGGCCAGAACGCAGTTTGTGCATATATTATATATTATATATATATATATTATATATTTATTATTATATATTATTATATATATTGTACATAAGCAAACACCTAATATTTAAATTAAGTATGTGGGGTTCCTCGGTCGCGTATTTGTTTTGCCGCGCGCGTTCCCGAACCCGAACCCGAAGCCGGCCCTCTACACCATTTACACCCTCTTCCAGCGGAGCAAGAACCCTGGACAACCCTAGTAGTAGTAGTAGTAGTAGTAGTAGTAGTAGTAGTAGTAGTAGTAGTAGTAGTAGTAGTAGTAGTAGTAGTAGTAGTAGTAGTAGTTTGTAGTAGTAGTAGTAGTAGTAGTAGTAGTAGTAGTAGTAGTAGTAGTAGTAGTAGTAGTAGTAGTAGTAGTAGTAGTAGTTAGTAGTTAGTAGTAGTAGTAGTAGTAGTAGTAGTAGTAGTAGTAGTAGTAGTAGTAGTAGTAGTAGTAGTAGGGTCAAACCTCACCTTCGTGTCTACTGAGAATGAATGGGTAAGGGTAAGGGTTCGGGTTCGGGTTCGGGTTCGGGTTCGGTTCCACACAATCAGTTAAAACCGAATAGAATAACATAGAATAGTCGGAGTTTAATCGTACACGAAGCAGGAGTTCGGAAACCCACAATTTCGCCATTCGCTGATGGGAAAACAATACAGGGGGCTATAGAGCTAATAGTACACGAAAATGAAGTTCGGAAGCCCACTGATTCTAATAGTACACGAAGAAGGGGTTCGGAAACCCACAATTTCGCCGTTCGCTCGTAAGAAAACAATACAGGGGCTATAGAGCCAATAGTACACGAAGGTGAGGTTCGCAAACCCATTGTGGAAAACGAGAAACCGCGTTCCTCTTTTCTTGCTCGCTTTCCTCTTCCTCCTCCTCCTCCTCCCCCTCCTCCTCCTCCTCCTCCTCCCCCTCTTCCTCCTCCTCCTCCTCCTCCTCCTTCTCCTCCTGCCCGTCCCCCACCTCCTCCTCCTCTTCCTCTTCCTCCTCCTCCGCCTCCCTCCTTCCTCCTACCTACTCCTCTCCCTTACTCCCCCTTTTCCCTTTCTCCCTCTCCCCTCCTCCATCCTCCGGCTCCTCCTCCTCCTCCTTCTCCCCTTCCTCCTCCTCTCTCCTCTCTGCTCCTTCCTACCTCCTCATCCTCCTATCCTACTCCTCCTCCTCCACCTCCTCCTCCTCCTCCTACACCTCCTGCTCCTTCTCCTCCCTCCTCCTCCTACCTCTCTCTCTCCTCCTCATTCCTCCTCCTCCTCACTTCCTACTCCTCCTCCCTCCTCCTGCTCCTCCTCTTCCTCCTCCCGCCTCATTCCTCTCTTCCGCTATCCTCGCTACTTTCCTCCTCCTCCTCCTCCTACATCCTCCTCATACTCCATCCTGACTCCTACGCCTCCCTCCCCCCTCCTACTCCTTCCTCCTCTCACTCCTCCCTCCTCCTGCTCTCCTCTCCTTCTCCTTTTTACCTCCTCCCTACATTCATCCTCCTTCTCTTAACCATCACGAACCAGAAACGAATAAAACCAAAATGCCTTCCGGAATAAAACCAGAACGACGTCCCTATGAAAACCCACTCTCAAGTGGACCAGAGGGCCACGATCCTCGTGAGGGGTGTTCCGGCATTGGGCGTCGGTGGGCCGTCGGCAGCGCTCCACATTGGGCCAGGGCCACGATCCATGTGAGAGGTGTGCCGAACTTCAGCGTCGGGCGGCGATCCAAATGTGGCGAGGTCTACGATCCGTGTGAGGGGTGCGCCGATATTGCTCATCGGTGGGCCGTCGGCAGCGCTCCCAGGTGGGCCAGGACACGATCCTCGTGAGCGGCGTGCCGGAATTGGACGTCGGTGGGCCTTCGGCAGCGCTCCCACTTGGACCAGGGCCACGATCCTAGTGAAGTGCGCGCCGGAATCGCGCGTCGGAGGGCCAGGCCCACGATCCTCGAGAGGGTTGTGCCGAAATGAAGCGGCTGGCAGTGGCGGTTGCTCCAAATCCGACGTCGACACGAAGGACAGGTGTAAAACTGTCGTTTTTTGTTCACTTTCTAATACGAATCCAATCTACAGCCTCTACAGCGAATGGTGCACGAAGGTAGGCAGTGGCGCGAAAGACACGAAGGCCAGGTTTGAAACTACGGTTTTCGTAATTCCCCTGGTAGGAGTTCTATTAGGCCTGATACAAAAGAAGAGTACACGAATGTGAAGTTTGTAGCGACACGAAGACCAGGTGCACCCCTAGTAGTAGTAGTAGTAGTAGTAGTAGTAGTAGTAGTAGTAGTAGTAGTAGTAGTAGTAGTAGTAGTAGTAGTAGTAGTAGTAGTAGTAGGAGTAGTAGTAGTAGTAGTAGTAGTAGTAGTAGTAGTAGTAGTAGAAGTAGTAGTAGTAGTAGGTAGTAGTAGTTGTAGTAGTAGTGTGTTGTAGTAGTAGTAGTAGTAGTGGAAGTAGTAGTTGAGTAGTAGTAGTAGTAGTTGTAATTAGTAGTGTAGTAGTAGTAGTAGTAGTATTTGTAGTAGTTGTAAGGTAGTAGTAGTAGTTGTAGTAGTTGTAGTAGCCTGTTGTAGGTTGATCAGTAGTAGTAGTAGTAGTAGTTGTAGTAGTAGTAGTAGTGAGTAGTAGTAGTAGTAGTAGTTTAGTAGTAGTCGTGTCGTTAGTCGTAGTCGTTGTTGTAGTAGTAGTTCGTGAGTAGTAGTAGTTAGTTTAGTAGTACTTAGTAGTAGTAGTAGTAGTAGTTAGTTGTAGTAGTAGTAGTTGTAGTGCGGTGTGCTGCTGTGCCGACCAGTACCGCTGGCGGTACTGGGGTCGCCCCGTGTGCTGCCGTGCCGCCGCTGTCGCTCTACTCTGGGCCGTAGGGGCCAGTTGCCCTCGGATAAGCGCCCGCCGCTGCATGCACGTCAGACCCGCCATTTCACCCAGAAGAGGTGCTCGCTCTATACTGGAAATGAGGCAGTCACAAGGACTCTCATGCCAATGCGGTTGAGCCGTGATGTAGTAGTAGTAGTAGTAGTAGTAGTAGTAGTAGTAGTAGTAGTAGTAGTAGTAGTAGTAGTAGTAGTAGTAGTAGATGTAGTGGTCTTAGTATTAGTAGTATTAGTAATAGTACTAGTAGTAGTAGTAGTAGTAGTAGTTGCAGTAGTGTGTAGTGGTAGTAGTTGTAGTCGTAGAAGTAGTTGTAGTAGTAATAGTAGTAGTAGTTGTGAGTAAGCAGTTAGTAGTCTAGTAGTTGTAGGTAGTAGTAGTGTAGTAGTAGTAGTGTAGTGTCGGTAGTATTGATATTAGTGTTAGTAGTAGTAAGTAGTAGTAGTTAGTAGTAAGTAGTAGTCGTAGTCGTAGGTCGTAGTCGTAGTCGTAGTCCTAGGCGTAGTCGTCTTTTTTAGTAGTAGTAGTAATAGTAGTAGTAGGTAGTAGTATATAGTAGTAGTAGTTGTAGTATAGTAGTAGTAGTAGTAGTAGCAACAGTAATAGGTAGCAGTAGGTCGTTGTAGTAGTCGTAGTAGTAGTATTATTAGTGTTGTAGTAGTAGTAGTTGTAGTAATTAGTAGTAATTGTTAGTAGTAGTCAGTAGTAATAGTTAGTAGTAGTTAGTAGTAGTAGTAGTAGCAGTAGTGTAGTAGTTGTTTGTCGGGTTTAGTAGTGTGTAGTAGTAGTAGTTAGTTAGGTTAGGTAGAGTAGCCGTAGTAGTAGTTGTAGTAGTAGTAGTGTATACTAGTAGTAGTACTACTACTACTACTACTACTACTACTACTATTCGTACTAGTAGTACTAGTAGTAGTAGTAGTAGTAGCAGCAGCAGGAGTAGTAGTAGTTGTAGTAGTAGTAGTAGTAGTAGTAGTAGTCGTAGTAGTAGTGGTAGTAATAATAGTAGTCGTCGTAGTAGTAATACTAATAGTCCGCCAGCTCCCTCGTGGGGCCACCAGGCTCGAAGGTTCGCAGTTTCCTGTGCCAGTTGCAGCTCCCACTTTCCACAGTTACAGTTATGTTTCTTGCTGTTTACTGTCCTTTGTTGATTTCTTGATGCTTCCTGTTCCTTGTTGATGGACTGCGCGAGGGGGGGAGGCCCAAAACAAACATTTTTACTACGCCCTGAGCGTGTGCTCTGACTTGTTGGGGTTTGTAAAAATAGGCACCCCTCACGCAGATCGGCGGGGTCAGGGTCCAACATTTTTTGGGATTTGCTACATTTCTGAAATTCGGTGGCACCCCTCACGCAGATCGGCGGGGTCAGGGTCCAAAAACAGATTGGATTTGCAACAGTTCTGAAGTTCGGTGCCACCCCTCACGCAGATCGGCGGGGTCAGGGTCCAAAAACATATGGGATTTGCCACATGTTTGAAAGTCGGTGGCACCCCTCACGCAGATCTGCAGGGTCAGGGTCCAAAAACATATGGGATTTGCAACAGTTTTGAAAGTCGGTGGCACCCCTCACGCAGATCTGCAGGGTCAGGGTCCAAACGCATATGGGATTTGCAAGATTTCTAAAATTCGGCGGCACGACTCGCGCAGATCGGCAAGGTCAGGGTCCAAGAACATATGGGGTTTGCAACATTTCTGAAATTCGGCGGCACCCCTCACGCAGATCCGTAGGGCTAGGGTCCAAAAACACAGGGGATGTGCCACATTTCTGAAATTCGGCGGCACCCCTCTCGCAGATCCGTAGGGTCAGGGTCGAAAAAATATCATGGCGAAGGACCCAACCATGAAGCTCCCTATGGGGCAACGAAGCGCTGCACTGGGTGGGGGGAACGCTGTACTGAGTGGGTGGTGTGCCAAATTGGGTTCCTGGACGCATGCGGACGATCCAACTGGGCGCTTCGGTGGAGCTTCCTATGGGGCCGCGAAACGTTGCAATGGGTGTGCGAAAATGCCACATCGGGTTTCGGGGACGCATGCGGACGGTGGCACTGGGGCCTTCGGTGGAGCTCCCACTGGGGCCACGAAACGCTTTTCTGGGTGGGAGGAAATGCCAAATTAAGTTTCCGGGACGCACGCGGACGGTCCCACTGGGCGCTTCGGTGGAGCTCCCTATGGGGCCACGAGACGCTGTACTGTGTGGGCGAAAAATGCCAAATTAGGTGTTTCGGAACGCATGCGGACGGTCCCACTTGTGGTTTCGGTGGAGCTTCCTGTGGGGCCACGAAACGCTGTACTGGGTGTGCGGGACGCATGCGGCCGGCAGCACTGGGACCTTCGGTGGGGCTCCCTATGATAATGGGGCCACGAAGCGCGGTGTTGGGCGGGTGAAACGCAAGGAGCAGGGGGAGGAGGGCCACGAAACGCTGTACTGGATGAGCGGGACGCATGCGGCCAGCAGCACTGGGACCTTCGGTGGGGCTCCCTATGGGGCCACGAAGCGCTGTGTTGGGTGGGTGAAACGCAAGGAGAGGGGGGAGGAGGGCCACGAAACGCTATACTGGGTGTGCGGGACGCATACGGGCGGCAGCACTGTGACCTTCGGTGGGGCTTCCTGTGGGGTCACGAAACGCTGTACTGGATGTACGGGACGCATGCGGCCGGCAGCACTGGGACCTTCGGTGGGGCTCCCTATGGGGCCACGAAGCGCTGTGTTGGGCGGGTGAAACGCAAGGAGCAGGGGGAGGAGGGCCACAAAACGCTGTACTGGATGTGCGGGACGCATGCGGCCGGCAGCACTGGGACCTTCGGTGGGGCTCCCTATGGGGCCACGAAGCGCTATATTGGGTGGGTGAAACGCAAGGAGCAGGGGGAGGAGGGCCCCCCTTAAGATTCAGATGAGAATCCAGTTGTAGAATTCTGCTGTTCTCGCAGTCGTAGTCGCATTCGCGATGACAGTCGCAGTGGCAACGGCAGTGGCAGTCAGAGCCACAGCCTCAGCCTCAGCCTCAGCCTCAGCCTCAGCCTGCCTCAGCCTCAGCCTGCCTCAGCCTCAGCCTCAGCCTGCCTCAGCCTCAGCCTCAGTCTGCCTTCAGCCTCGGCCTCAGCCTCAGCCTGCCTCAGCCTCAGCCTGCATCAGCCTCAGCCTCAGCCTCAGCCTGCCTCAGCCTCCTCAGCCTGCCTCAGCCTCAGCCTCATCCTGCTTCAGCCTCAGCCTCAGTCTGCCTTCAGCCTCGGCCTCAGCCTCAGCCTGCCTCAGCCTCAGCCTGCATCAGCCTCAGCCTCAGCCTCAGCCTGCCTCAGCATCAGCCTGCTTCAGCCTCAGCCTCAGCCTGCCTCAGCCTCAGCCTCAGTCTGCTTCAGCCTCAGCCTCAGTCTGCCTTCAGCCTCGGCCTCAGCCTCAGCCTCCTCAGCCTCAGCCTCAGCCTGCTTCAGCCTCAGCCGCAGTCTGCCTGCAGCCTCGGCCTCAGTCTCGGCCTGCCTCAGGCGAGCCTGCCCTCAGCCTCAGCCTCAGCCTCACCTGCCTCAAGCATCAGCCTGCCTCAGCCATCAGCCTCAGCCTGCCTCAGCCTCAGCCTTAAGCCTGCTTTCAGCCTCAGCCCATCTGGCCTTCGCCTCGGCCGTCAGCCTCAGGCTGCCTCCCTCACCTGCTTCAGCCTCAGCCTCATCCTCAGCCTGCCTCAGCTCAGCCTGCCTCAGCCTCAGCCTGCCTCAGCCTCAGCCTCAGCCTGCCTCAGCCTGCTTCAGCCTCAGCCTCAGTCTGCCTTCAGCCTCGGCCTCAGCCTGCCTCAGCCTGAGCCTGCCTCAGCCTCAGCCTCAGCCTCAGCCTCAGCCTGCCTCAGCCTCAGCCTGCCTCAGCCTCAGCCTCAGCCTGCTGCAGCCTCAGCCTCAGTCTGCCTTCAGCCTCGGCCTCAGCCTCAGCCTGCCTCAGCCTCAGCCTGCCTCAGCCTCAGCATCAGCCTGCCTCAGCATCCATCAGCCTCTCAGCCTCAGCCCTCAGCCTGCCTCAGCCTCAGCCTCAGCTGCTTCAGCTCAGCCCTCAATCTGCCTTCAGCCGCAGTCTCAGCAGTCACACCTCGCCTCAGCCTCAGCCTGCATCAGCCGGCAGCAGCAGCCTCAGCCTGCCTCAGCCTCAACCTGCCTCAGCCTCAGCCTCAGCCTGCCTCAGCCTCAGCCTCAGCCTGCTTCAGCCTCAGCCTCAGTCTGCCTTCAGCCTCGGCCTCAGCCTCAGCCTGCCTCAGCCTCAGCCTGCATCAGCCTCAGCCTCGGCCTCAGCCTGCCTCAGCATCAGCCTGCCTCAGCCTCAGCCTCAGCCTGCCTCAGCCTCAGCCTCAGCCTGCTTCAGCCTCAGCCTCAGTCTGCCTTCAGCCTCGGCCTCAGCCTCAGCCTGCCTCAGCCTCAGCCTGCATCAGCCTCAGCCTCAGCGTCAGCCTGCCTCAGCATCAGCCTGCCTCAGCCTCAGCCTCAGCCTGCCTCAGCCTGCCTCAGCCTCAGCCTCAGCCTGCTTCAGCCTCATCCTCAGTCTGCCTTCAGCCTCGGCCTCAGCCTCAGCCTGCCTCAGCCTCAGCCTGCCTCAGCCTCAGCATCAGCCTGCCTCAGCATTCAAAATGTTGCCCGGGAATGGAGTTCTGGGAACTCGAAGAACACGAAGTGGCCTACAGTTGGCTCCGGGCATTCAAAATCATGCCCAGGAATGGAGTTCTGGGAACTCGCAGACCACGAAGTGTCCTACAGTTGGCTCCGGGCATTCAAAATCATGCCCAAGAATGGAGTTCTGGGAACTCCAAGAACACGAAGTGGCCTACAGTTGGCTCCGGGCATTCAAAATCATGCCCAGGAATGGAGTTCTGGAAACTCGAAGAACACGAAGTGGCCTACAGTTGGCTCCGGGCATTCAAAATCATGCCCAGGAACGGAATTCTGGGAACTCGAAGACCACGAAATGCGTTACTGTTGGCTTAAAACGAGTTCCCCGGCATCCCCCCGGAATCCTCCCCCGGATCGCGCCCAGACCCCCCTGGGGCGTCATGATGCTCTCTCTTTTGACCCTACTAGAAACCTGTCAGTCTTCGCTGTTAGGTAAAATGCTGTACTGGGTGTGCGGGACGCATGCGGCCGGCAGCACTGGGACCTTCGGTGAGGCTCCCTATGG
This sequence comes from Prorocentrum cordatum, assembly GCA_963575745.1. Lineage (NCBI taxonomy): Eukaryota > Dinophyceae > Prorocentrales > Prorocentraceae > Prorocentrum > Prorocentrum cordatum. Next base: position 574,767 of record CAUYUJ010003958.1, read on the forward strand.
GGCCACGAAGCGCTGTACTGGGTGGGTGAAACGCAGAGAGAAGGAGGAGGGCCACAAAACGCTGTATTGGGTGTGCGGGGCGCATGCGGCCGGCAGCACTGGGACCTTCGGTGGGGCTCCCTATGGGGCCACGAAGCGCTGTATTGGGTATGTGGAACGCAAGGAGGAGGGGGAGGAGGGAGGAGAAGGGAGGAGGAGAGGAGGAGGATGAGGGAGGACGCGGGGCGCTGTCTCTTCAAAACGAGGACCCAACACCACAGGATGGTTAGGAACAAACAGGTCCCGACAGGTCCCGACACTGATTCACGGCGGCGCCCAGACCTCATGATTTAGCTCTTGCATCTCCCATTATCCGAGACAGGGGGGCCGGCGGCATGGGGCGAAGCCCTTACGGATAGTAGTAGTCGTAATAGTAGTAGTGGTAGTAGTAGTAGTAGTAGTAGTAGTAGTAGTAGTAGTAGTAGTAGTAGTAGTAGTAGTAGTAGTAGTACTAGTAGCACTAGTAGTAGTAGTAGTAGTAGTAGTAGTAGTAGTAGTAGTAGTAGTCGTAGTAGTAGTAGAAGTCGCCGTAGTAGTAATAGTAATAGTAATAGTAATAGTATTTTTTTTGAGTAGTAAGTAGTTAGTAGTAGTAGTAGTAAGTCGGAGTAGTATACGTAGTTAGTCGTTAGTAAGTAGTAGTATTATTAGTATAGTAGTAACTAAGGATAGTAGTAGTTCCGTAGTAGTAGTCGTAATAGTAGAAGTATAAGTGTTAGTCGTAGTAGTAGTAGTAGTAGTAGTCCCGTAGCGTAGACGTAAGTAGTAGTACTAAGAAGTCGTAGTAGTAGTGGTCCGTAGTAGTTATCCTAGTTGAGTAACGGAATGAGTGTAGTAGTAGTGGTAGTAGTAGTAGTATAGTATATGGTAGTAGTAGTAGTATAAGTCTAGTAGTGTAGTAGCCTAGTATTCGTAGTAGTAGTAGTAATAGTATTAGTAGTAGTAGTAGTAGTAGTAGTAGTAGTAGTAGTAGTAGTAGTAGTAGTACTAGTAATAGTAGCAGCCGCAGTAGTAGTGTAGTAGTCGTAGTAGTAGTAGTAGTAGTAGTAGTAGTAGTAGTAGTAGTAGTAGTAGTAGTAGTAGTAGTAGTAGTAATAGTAATAGTATTAGTAGTAGTAGTAGTAGTAGTAGTAGTAGTAGTAGTAGTAGTAGTAGTAGTAGTAGTAGTAGTAGTAGTAGTAGTAGTAGTAGTATAGTAGTATAGTGGTAGTAGTAGTAGTAGTAATAGTAGTAGTGTATGCCGTATTAGTAGCTGTCGTAGTCGTATCGTACGTGGCATTAGTAGTATATAGTAAAGTATGTAGTAGTAGTAGTAGGAGTAGTAAGTAGTAGTGAAAAGTAGTAGTATTGTGAGTAGTGTAGTGTAGTAGTAGTAGTAGTAGTATAAGTTTAGTAGTAGTAGTAGTCGTCGAGTAGTAGTAGTAGTAGTATAGTGAGTAAGCTATCGTAGTAGTAGTCGTAAGTCGTAGTCGTGATAGTATGTAGTAGTAGTAGTAGTAGTAGTAGTAATTAGTAGTAGTATTGTAGTGAGTAAGTGCAGTGTAGTAGTAGTAGTAGTGTAGTCGTAGTCCGTAAGTCGTAGTGAGTAGTAGATATTAGTAGTAAGTAGTAAGTAGTAGTAGTAGTAAGTCGTAGTCGTAGTAGTAGACGTAGTAATAGTAATAGCAGTAGTAGTAGTAGCAGTAGCAGTGGTAGTAGTAATAATTGTAGTAGTCGTCGTAGAAGTAGTAGTAGTAGTAGTAGTAATAATAATAGTCGTCGTCGTAGGAGGTGGTAGTAGTAGTAGTAATACCAGCAAAAGTGGTCGTGGTAGTGGTAGTAGTAGCAGTCGTCGTCGTAGTAGTAGTCGTAGTAAAGGTAGTAGTAGAAGCCGTCATAGTAGTAGTCGTAGTCGTAGTCGTACAGTGGTAGTAGTAGAAGTAGAAGTAGCAGTAGTAGTAGTAGTAGAAGTAGTAGTAGTAGTAGTAGTAGTAGTAGTGGTAGTGATAGTAGTAGTAGTAGTAGTAGTAG
>CAUYUJ010003959.1:7500-74178 GCA_963575745.1 Prorocentrum cordatum
ACTAGTGCACATGCGCATTTAGCAGCCCGCCCGACACCCTTCGCCCATAAATCGAATACTCGTCGCTGGACTTCACTTGTTTCGCAACGACCGTCGTCGTTGAATAACTAACTGTCGCAATACTTTCCCAGAAGCCAGCGCGGCCTCCTGATGTAGAGTGTGCATTAACCCCACCGACGCAGGAGGCGCCGCCTCCTCTTCGCCACCGCAGCACGGCGGCACGCGCACGTCTGTCGCGCGCACGCGCGGCCGGCACACCAGCCCCGACCGACATCGGCTGCACGCCGGCGCGCGCAATGACCAGTCGGGAGAAGCCCGCCGCCGTAAGCGCGAAGCCCCACCACTTCGCCGCGTTCCCCACGCTGCCCCAGAAGTCCCCGCCCCTGCAGGTCCGACACAGCGACGGCTGCCCCCCCCCCCCCCCCGCGAAAGCCATCTGGAAGGGCAGGCGCGCCTTCGGCTCCACGCGCCAGTTCCTCAGCTGCAGCGATGCAAGAAAGGAAAACAAGGTCGCGAACGCGCTGGCAGAGCCGCGCATCAAAACACGCCTGGAAACGCAGTCGCCGCCCAACGCGCGGCAGCAGGCGCGCAGGGGCCGCGTCGCAGTCAGCGCTTTCAGAAACGCCATGTGTCCAAACCGCTTCGCTGCAGAATTGGATCAATCAGAACGGCCGCTTGACTACGACGACTCGGGCGCGCATTCTTGGCATTCACTGCGCGATCGCTGAAGTCAAGCAGCTCGCCGGGCGCGTCGCGGAGATCGCAGCGCGCCTGGGCAAGCCCCCGCGCGTCGTCGATCCCCCGCGCGCGGCTACGCCCCGAGAGCTTCTTCACGACGCACCACGGCAGGGAGGAAGGGCACACTTCTGCCCAGGATCCCCTATCTGCGCGACACTGCACGAGGGCGCCGCGGGCTGGCACGGGGGGGGGCCCACGATGGGCCCTGCGATCGCCCCACGCCTGTTGAAATTGACCCGACGGGCGCAAGAACGGCGCGTGATCGCGCCGCTCTCGCGGGCAGATGCCTCTCATCAAGACGCTACCCCCGCCGCGCGACGCCGGGCCGTCGCGCCAGGCGTCCGCGGACACGAGGGGCTTCAGCACGCCGAACAACGCGATGCTCAAGTGACCGCGGGGCCCGCCGGTGCCAAGCCCAGGGAAGTTCGTTGCGTTTACGCGCGCTGGCGAGGCGCCGGTCATCAGCGCAGCCCGCATAGGCTTCGCGAGCACACAAGCAGACAGCGCACGCCACACCTGGCCGAGCCAGGGGGCCCAGGCATCAAGCGTAGAGCTGTCGAGACAGGAGGCCCAGGCATCAGAAAAGAAAGACAGGGCATAGAGGTATCACGCAAACAAGTGCGAGCTGCCGAGCCAGGAGGCTCAGGCATCAGCGATAGAAAGACAGGGCGCACGCGTCAGCGACACAAGAAGCACAGAGAACAAGAGTGGGCGCCGAGCCAGGAGGCATAGCACGCGGCAGTGCAAGTGCGGCATGTGACAAGATGACATCCAACAGTCGATCCCGCCCGAGTGCTTTTTGATAGTAATATCTACCCGATCGACCTGAGATCAAGATGGCGAGCGGGGATAATATCGAAGACGGGGGGGAACCATTAGAACTCGATCGAATAGGATTTTTAACAAGCAAAAAAAAACTCCCGTCGATATGTTTCGGGCCAGCTAGCCCTCCAGCGCGCCGGAATTACTTTCTAGCTTCGCCGCTTCGCACGGGGAAGCTCTACGAGTCATTATGCAAAACATCCGTCGAGATTTTTCGGGTCAACTGGGAGCCGGCGGTAAACCGCCCACCTTGGCTGCCGCCGGGAACTAGTAGAGCCTCCTTGCGATATACATGAATAGTACGCGGGCGCGGCAACCTCGCATCCCGCGCGCGCGAGGGCGCGGCTTCATGGAGGAAGACGTGGAAGAGAAGAAGGAGCGAGGAGGAGAAAGTGGTGGAGGAGGCCGAGAAAGAGAAGGAGGAGGGAGAAGAAGGAGCAGGAGGAGGATAACGAGAAGAGAAGGAAGAAGAGGGGGATGACGAGCAGGAGGAGGAGGAGGCGAAGGAAGGAGGAAGCTGAGAAGAACGAGGAGGGGGAGGAGAAGAAGGAGGAGGAGAAAAAAGAAGGGGGGTGAGAAGAAGGAGGAGAAGGAGGAAGACGAGAAGTTGCTTCACAGCTCCAAGTTTGTCACACAGCCCGAGTTTGTCTCGATACTGAAAACTATCGCTCGCGATGGTTCCAATTCGAACGGTCTGCTTCCAGCTCTGTAGCGCGCGTGCAGTTCTGGAAGCTGACCGATCTCAGCTGTCTGAATGCTTTCAACTTGCGCTCCCCAACATTTCCTGTCGATTGGTGCATATCTGAGCTCCGCATCTAGCCTACAGCTCGAATTGAGAACAGAAAACATATACTACTCTCACAAGGTATTGCAGAGTGCTCAGTTGTAGCTCTGGTAACAAATCATTCTCAGACATCTGGATACTATAGGCGACCGGGTTTCATGATAAGCGATGCGCTACCCCAACCCCCTAAGCTTATTACTCCAACACTAAATACAGAAATCCAACACCGACTCTGATGAAAATGAAAGAATTCAAATAATTAGTTGGTTGCAGCTCTGGTAGCAGACTGATCTCAGGCGTCTAGACTGCTCGCTGATGCTTCGCAGCATCCCCTCTCGATTGGCGTGCATATCAGCTCCTTAGCTGGCCTGGATCTCGCATTCCATTCAGGAAACGCACATCATCTCTCGAAAGAATATCTATAGTGCGAATAGCGTTCCAGTCACAGCTCTGGTTGTAAGCCGAAACCAGACGCGTCGATACCGCAGGCGACTGTACCTGCTGACCTTCTGCTTCGAAAAGTCCTGTTCGGCTCCATGGCCAGCCTGCAGCTTCGACCACAAAAAATGATATCATCTCTCAAGACAATAGCAGAGTTCGATAGTTTGTTGGTCCCAGCTCTGGTAGCAGACCGATTTCGGGCATCTAGATACTTGAGACTAGCGCCCCTGCTGCTTATCTTTCGATTGCTGTGCCGAACAACTCTGTCGCTCATCTGCAGGTCGAGTTCAGTCCAGAAAACCGACAGCACCTGTCAATACGACACTCAACAGCCGATCCCGCCTGAGTGCTTCTTGACAGTAAGATCTACCCGATCGACCAGAGATGAAGATAGCGAGCGGGAATAAGATCGACTACGGGGGGGGACATATTAGAACTCCAACGAATGATTGATATTCGGGAAATTAATTCTTAACTGACCACCCTTATGCAAAACTTCCGTCGAGATTTGTCGGGCCAACTAGCCCCCCAGCACGCCGGAATTGCTCTCTAGCTTCGCCGCTCCGCTCTCAGGGTAGCTCTACGAGTCACATGAATGGCACGCGGGCACGGAAATCATGCATTCCGCGCGCGCAAGGGCGCAGTTTCATGGAGTAGGACGCGGAGGAGAAGAAGAAGTGAGAAGAAGGAGGAGGTGGAGAAAGGAGGCTGAGGAAGAGAAGGAGGAGGAGAAGAAGGAGCAGGAGAAGGAGAAGGAGCGGGAGAAAGAAGAAGACATGATGACGAGCAGAAGCAGGGGGAAGGGCGGAAGGGGAAGAAAGGGATGACAGTCATGATGAGGAACAAGGCGGAGCGAGACAGATAGGACGCAATCCAAGCACGATGATTGCGGAAACTGCCCGGCACCCCGCACTCCTACATCAGCCGGGTGAGCAACGCTTCCGCGCGGCATACGTGCAAAAGCCATGCTTCAAGCTCTCTCTTGTCCTACCGCCAACTCGCACTCATAGCTGACATTGCCCAGCCCCCAGTCAGCAGCCCAATCAGGAGGTGTATCTTCGAGCCCGGCACCGCCGATTTGGCCCGCCCGGGCGGGCGCCGCAAGCGTGGCAGACCAAGAAATACGTGGACGCGTTGCGTTTTTAGCACGGCGTGCGAAGTAGCTGGCGGCAAAGACGCCCTGCGCCAGATTTGGCAGGAAGGCCGGATGGCATGGCGCGCCCGCACAAAGCGCTTCTGCCTGCAGCCTCTATAGATGTTCAGCCCCCTTCCTCCTCCCTCTCCTCCTCCTCCTCCTCCTCTCATCCTCCTCCCTCCACCCTCCCCCCTCTTCTTCTCCTCCCCCTCCTCATCCTCCTCATCCTCCTCCTCCTCCTCCTCCTCCTCCTCCTCCTCCTCCTCCTCCTCCTCCTCCTCCTCCTCCTCCTCCTATGCTTAACACGCTTGCCGTTTCACCCAATTGTCTAGCATGGCTCACAACCTCTGCCAACGCACCTATGTTGTGCATGGCGTCTGTCTGTCTGTCTGTCTGTCTCTGTGCCAAACAGCTCTGTAGCTCATCTGCAGCTCGAGTTCAGTCAAGAAAACCATTACCATCTTTAAACGTTTGTCTTTTGTATATACATTTTTTATATAACAATATATAAAAAAAAAAAAAAAAAAAAAAAAAAAAAATGCTCAGGCCCAGCGTCGATAGAAGATTGATTTGAGGCATCTAGATACTTCCAACTAGCGTACATGATTGATTATTCCCGATTGTTGTGTCGAATAGCTCTGCATATCATCTGCAGCTCGCGTTAAGTCACAAAAACCATCACCATCTCCAAAAAAAACAGAGAACGAATAGTTTTCTTTGGACCCAGCGCTGATAGCAGACCGAGTTCAGGCGTCTAGATACTTTAGAATATGGCGCCTGATGATTTCCTTCCGATTGCTGCGCCGAATAGCTCTCTAGCTCATATGCAGCTCGAGTTAAGTCAAGAAACTCATGATCATCTCCAAAAAATAATAGAGTACGAATAGCTTCGCGGACCTAGCTCGAGCAGCAGACCCAGTTCAGACATCTCAATACTTCAGACGAACGCGCCTGACGAATCTAGATCAATTAGGTGTGCCTGCCAGCTCTGCAGCTATCCTACACTCCAGTTGAGTACAGATAACCGACAGCACCTGTCAAGATGACTCGAAACAGCCGATCCCGCCTGAGTTCTTTTTGGCAGCAATAGGCCCGATCGAGCTGAGATGAAGATGCGAGCGGGAGTAAGATCAACTATGAAGAGAAAAAATACCAGAGCTCTAACGAATGGTTGAAACTCGAGAAATTTAATTTAAATAGGTCAAAAAGAAACAAAACATCCATCGAGATTTGTTTTGCCTAGTAGCCCCTAGCGCGCCGGCATTGCTCTTCTAGCTTCGCCGCTAACGCTCTTACGGAAGCTCTACGAGTCACTCCCTCGGAAGAGCTGAGCTGCTCTGAGAATTAAGTTTAGACACTAATGCTCAGAAAAGAAATCTGTTTTCTCAGAAGGAATTTTTAGGTATCTTTCAAATCTCAGCAGAACCGGCCCAAAGTTGTCACATTGTCCGTTCTGGTCGCGTGGGCCAACTTGGTAGAGTCCACTTGGTAGCGTCCAAAACCCAGAGAGCGAGGAGGCATTTACACTTGGTAGCGTCCAAAACCCAGATAGCTCAAGGGAGCTCTCCTGAAGCGCTTCTGAAGCGCTGCCAGGCACGCGTCCACGCGTGCCTGCACGCGTGCAGGCACGCGTGGACGCGTGCCCGAAGCGCTCCCGGACACGCTGCGAACTGGCGCCGGCGGTGCACCGTCAACCTGGTCTGCGATGTCTGCGTTGGCCGATTCGAGCTCCCAAGGGAGCAGGCCAGGACACAGAGAATACTAACAGCGAAGCTGTACAGAGGCAGCGAAGCTGGAAGATTAAAGCGGCAAGATTAAGCAGCGAAGCTGTAAAAGAAGTGTGCAATCAGCGTATGCGTGCGCACAAATCAACAACTCCCGACAATAAACTCTCAGATGCAGCAAGCTCCGCCTGGGTGACAGTACAATGGGAGGGGAGCATGAAAGCACGCTTGGCAACACCGAGCTGCCAACGCTTGGGAGGAAGGCCAGGGGGAAGGGAAGCAGGGGATAAATTAGCAGAGATGAAAATGTCAATCACCCACCCGCACGATGTGCCTAACTCACATCTGCCACCATCAAAAGAGCCTCTCACCGCGTGTACACTATATTGACCCGAGCGAATAGATGAAAGTGTATCGAGATCCCACCGCACGTCAGATGTAGTATGCCCTTCTCTGGCCACATGTGTCTCGTGGTCCGCCTCTGTGTTCCCCTCCCAATAGACCCATTTCCAAACATCACGGCCCGCTTCAGGACTGTAGATCTGGAACTGCTTACACACGGAATACAGAGTATTTTGCATGGCAGCAATTGTTTGGCTGTACCTTTCATTCAAGCATCTGTTTTTGCCCGTCAGCCAACGTGTTACACACTGGCTATCTCCCCGCATTTCTAAGGCCAGATATGCAGGGTTGATCCTCCAATTAGTCTCATCCTGATACAGAGTGGCAATCCTGTTAGAAGCACGATCCTGTTCACGTTGTTGTTGAGCCTCCGTTTTGTTCTCCTCCTCCTCCTTCCAGTGGTTGCCTGAAAGAGCATCTTTTACCAAGCAGAATTCCAATGGCTCAGGTAGATTAAGCTGCTGTAGCGTGTCCACTCGGAAGGTCTTCCAACCTAACTCCGTCCAACACATACTCTGATCCCAGTGGGGCCCCTGAGTGACCTCAAACACCGTGAACCAGGGCTGGAGACTCTGCATAAACCGATGCGGACGCCGACGAGAAAGAACACGACCGCGGACACCAGCAGCACGAACCATGGTATCACGATGTGTGGTGTACTCTCCAGACGCATGCAACATACACAGCGCGCTCTGCATAGATGCGGCGGCCCACTTCTGTGCAAAGCTCTGGCGTGCTCGTTTACGAGGAGGCTCCGAGATCGGTTGCGACGAGGTCTGGGATGGCACATCCCGACCTTGGCGAACGTTGCGATACATGTCAGAGATCAACTTCCGACGATTTTGCACAGGAGCGGGGGTAGGAGGGACAGGCGAGTCACACAGTACATGAGGCAACTCAGGTTCACGAGATAATATTCCTTGGCTGAGGTCATCACGATCAGGCTGAGCAAGATTACCGAAAGCCGTGCATACAACATGCTTAGCAAACACCCATTGCCGATACAAAGTGAGCTGCACAAGTGAAGGACGAGAAGAATTGAACAACAATATACGTGCATGCCTGATCCGAGAACTCCAATAGTCACCCCACTTCTCATTCACCCTCTTACGACGGCGACACATCGCGGAGAGAAATGTCCCCTCCTCCTGGTGAATCACCGTCAGACTGTTCGCATCACATGCGGTACCTTCAACACCGTAGAGGAAGCAGGAGCGAACTCGAGCGTCGTACCGTGCAAGCTTTCGGCACATGGGTATGACAGCGCTCGTATAGAAATCAGCGCCATTCCAAAAACGCTGTCGTGCTTTCTTCAGTCGATGGAGTATATCTGCATGATCTGAGAACTCAATGTCCAACAATGTGCCCAACACAATCGTCTGAGTGACCTGCGGAATAGTATACGAAATAGGCTCAGAGAAATGTGTGTGTTCCTGTGGCCTGCCGACCTCAACCTTGGGATTGTGAGACTTCTCATCATCGCCTAAAGACACAGTGATATGAAGTGCACTGGGAGGTCCTTGACAGCCACAGGCAAGATATTCTAAGGAGCTCTCCTTCCACCTGAATCCGCGTCGGTGGATTGCAATGGTCAGGTCCGTGAGAATGGCCAACATATCTGTCCGACGGGATGCAACCAAGATAACGTTGTCGGCCCAGAGCCAGTGATTGACCAGTAACTTAGAAGCTTCAGGAAAAAAGCTGCACCCCATAACCACGGTCACGCCACCGTGTAACAATGGGCGCCAATATGCACAAGGATTTCGCCACCCATAGTGCAGGAGCCTCCATGGAGCCCGTACGTATACAGGTGTCCCAACTGATGCCCTCAACAGTACACTGCTGGAAAGACAGTTCTGCAACATTGTGCGCATACCCTGCAAAGATAGCATATACCAGAGAGGGATCCACTTCTAATTCAAGCAGGGACTCGACAGCAGACCTAACCGTGAGATAATCAAAAGCCTGCTTGATGTCACAATTGACGATATGGCAATCCTCCTCCTTCCAAAGAACAGCATGTCTTGCAAGATGATTCAACGGCGCGGTAACCTCATAACACTTGTGGCCCACAACAAAACCATACAGTTGACAACCCCTCGGCGCAACCGTTTTGATGTGAGATTCCAGCAGGATAGTGAGACAACAACTGAACCATTTCCCGAAGACCGACAGCATAGCCAGAGCACGAGTCTCGTCAAAGCTACGCGCTCTCGGTCTTTTCAACATAAAACTGACAAGGATACGTCTCCATGCATGTGGTGAAACAATCTGTCTCTCATACAGTCTCTGAAAGCAAACCAGGACGTGGCGAAGAGCTTCCCACGGTAAGGCCTTGAGCACGGAAGCTTGAGCCAGGGAACCTCGTGGAGCTCCTTGCACGCGCAAGAGTGCTCAGAATTGAAGCAGAGAACTGAAATCAAGATTTTCTTAAAATCTTGATTTTTGCATTTTTCGGTCTCAACCTGAGGTCGGTTCCGGGAAGTGAACCGATACTAAAAATCCCTCGGAAGAGCTGAGCTGCTCTCAGAACAAAGCTTATATGCAAATGCTCAGCGTAAAAATCTGGCTTCTCAAATCAATGGTTAAATATCTTCTAAATCGTAGCAGAACCAACCCCAGGTCGTTACATTGTCCGTTCTGGACGGGTCGGCCAACTAGCTCCACCCCTCGCGGGGATTCCTCTGGCTCATAGATGCCGGAGAGCTCTACGAGGTACTTTTACAGGTTGCTGCGACGATTCTGGACCAGCGAAGATGGGCACCACCACCGTCCGGCTTCAAATCTAAGACCCTATAGCTCTCAGAGAGCTCTCCGGGAAAAACCCGCAGAGCGAGGCACTCACACCAGAAAGCTTCCCTGGTGAACTGAAGAGCTCTGGGGAGCTCTCCTGAAGCGCTTCTGAAGGGCTGCCAGGCGCGCACCTGCACGGGCGCAGACACGCGTGGACGCGCGCCGGAAGCGCTCCTAGACACGCTGCGACCTCAGACAAGTTTCTGCGGGGATTCTGGACCGGCGAAGATGGGTTGCTCGCAGGCACCACCTCCGTCCGGCTTCTAATCCAGAACCCTATGGCTCTCAGAGAGTTCTCCGCCGGGAACCTCGTAGAGCTCCTTGGGCGCGTCAGAGTGCTCAGAATCGAAGCAGAGAACTTCGCAGAAGATTCTCGTAAAATCTTCAATTCCGCATTTTTTCATGTCGACATGAGGTTGGTTCCGCCAAGTGTTTCGACAGTAAAAGTGCGCCTACAGAGCTCATATTGAGACGGAGAGGCCCTCATAATCTTTCGCAAGTGCGAAAAAACTGGTTTCTCAAATGAATTGTCAAATATATTTCAAACTGGGCGCCGGCAGTAAACCGTCAACCTTGGTTACCGCCGGGAGACTCGTAGAGCTTCCTTGCTGATCTGCAGCCCGAGTTAAATCATCAGAAGAACTAGCAGAGGACGAATAGTTTTTCAGCCCGAGCGCAGAAAATCAATACCATCTCCAAGAAATTAGCAGAGTACAAATAGTGTTTCAGCCCGAGCGCTGATAGCAGACTGATTTCGGGTGTCTAGATACGTTCAAAAAGGGCGCCTGATTATTGTCTTTCTCGAGATAAACAAAAAATCAATTCCATCTCCAGAAAAATAGCAGATTATGAATAGTTGTTCGGATTCTGCGCTGATAGCCGACCAAGACCAGGTGTCTAGTAGCGCGCCTGATGCTTTACTTTCGATTGCTGTGCCGATCAGATCTGTAGCCAATCTGCAGCTCGAGTTAAGTCAAGAAAATCATCATCATATCGGAGAGAAAACAAACAAAAAAAAAAAAAAAAAAAAAAAAAAAAAAAAAAAAAAAAAAAAAAAAAAAAAAAAAAAAAAAAAAAAAAAAAAAAAAAAAAAACGGATAGCTTCCCAGCCCATGCGCCGATAGCAGACTGATTTCAGGCGTCTAGATACTGAGAACTATCGCGCCTGCTGATTCCTTCCAATTGCTGAGTCGAACAACTCTGTAGCTCACCTGCAGCTCGAGTTAAGTCAAGAAAACGATCACCATCTCCAAAAAAAACACAGTACGAAAAGTTGTTTGGCGCGAGTGCTGATAGCAGACCGAGTTCGGGCGTCTAGATACTTCAGACTAGTGCGCATGATGATTGTCTGCCGATTGCTATGCCAAATAGCCCTGTAGCTCATCTGGGGCTCGAGTTCAGTCAAGAACTTCACCATCATCTCGAAAAAAAACGGTAGAATACGAATAGTTTTACGGACCTAGCTCGAGTAGCAGACCGAGTTCGGATCTCCAGATGCTTCAGACGAACGCGCCTGATGATTCTGAATCGATTGTGTGTGCGCACCAGCTCTGTAGCTCTCCTACAGCTCGAGTTAAATACAGAAAACCGACAACGCCTGTCAAGATGACTCCAAACAGCCGATCCCGCCGGAGTGCTTTTAAGCAGTAATGGGTATCCAATCGAGCTGAGATTAAGACGGCGAGCAGGAATAATATCGAATATCACTGGAAAAATACTAGAGCCCTAACGAACTGTTGAATTTCGAGGAAATACTTTTCAACCAAGCAAAAGTCATCAAAAGGTCCCTCGAGATTTTTCTTTCCAACTAGCCCTCCAGCGCGCCGGAATTACTCTCAAGCTTCCAGCAACTAGCTAAGGGAAGCTCTACGAGTTATCTTAGCAAAACCAACCCAAAGTCACCACATTGTCCGCCCAGGCCTGGTGGGCCAACTAGCTGCATCCCGCGCCGGAACTGGGCGCCGGCGGTAAACCGTCAATCTTGGTTACCGCCGGGAGACTCGTAGAGCTTCCTTGCCATATACCATCTCCAAAGAATTAGCAGAGAACGAATAGTTTTTCAGCCCGAGCGCTGATAGCAGACTGATTCCAGGCGTCTAGATACATTTAACTAGCGCCCCTGACGCTTCCCTTCCATTGCTGTGCTAAACAGCTCTCTAGCTCATCTGCAGCACGAGTAAAACCAAGAAAACCAATACCATTTCCAAGAAATGAGCAGAGCACGAATAGTTGTTCATCCCGAGCGCCGATAGCAGACTGAGTTCAGGCGTCTAGATACTTTCGAATAGCGCGCCTGATGATTCTCTTCCGATTACTGTGCCTAAGAGTTCTGAAGCTCATCTCCAGCGAGTGAAGTCAAGAGAACCAATTCCATCACCAGAAAAATAACAGAGTATGACTAGTTGTTCGGCTTCTGCCCTCATAACAGACCCAATCCAAGCGTCTACATACTTCAGACGAGCGCGTCTGAGGATTCCCTTCTGATTGATGTGCCGAAGAGCTCTCAAGCTCATCTGCAGCTCGAGTTAAGTGAACGAACTCATCATCATCTCGAAAAAAACTATAGAATACGAATAGGTTCGCGGACGTAGTTCGAGTAGCAGACCGAGTTCAGACCTCTAGATGCTTCAGACGAACGCGCCTCATGATTCAAAGACGATTACGTGTGCGTACCAGCTCTCTTGCTCTTCTACAGCTCGAGTTAAGTACAGAAAACCGACAGCACCTGTCAGGAGGACTCGAAACAGCCGATCCCGCCAGAGTGCTTTTTGGCAGTAATAAGTACCGGATCGAGCTGAGATTAAAACGCTGAGCGGCTATAAGATCGAATACGACGGGAAAAAAACTAAAGCCATAACAAATTGTTGCATTTCGACAACATACTTTTCAACCGAGCAAAAGTCACCAAAAAAACTACGTCGAGATATTTCTTGCCAACTAGCTCCCCAGCGCGCCGGATAAACTGGCGCCGGCGGTAAACCGTCAACCTGGTCACTGCCAGGAACCTCGTAGAGGTCCTTGCACGCGTAACAGTGCTCAGGATCGAAGCAGGGAGCTTCTCGGAGTATTTCTAGAAAAACGTCAGATTGACATGTTTTCGTGTCAACTTGAAGTCGGTTCCTGGAAGTGAACTAATGTAAGAGTGCTCAAATTGAAAGCAGACAGCATCTCTGAGCATTTCTAGAAAAACGACGAATTTGCATTTGTTGGTGTTAACGTGATGTCGGTTCCTCCAAATGTTTCGATAGTAACTCTCTCTAGAGAGCTGAGCTGCTAACAGAAGAAAGTTTAGATACTAACGCTCGGAGAAAAAAACTCCTTTCTCACAATGAATGGTGAAATATCTTTCAAATCTTCGCAAAACCGACCCAAAGGTACCACATCTTCTTTTCTGGCCCGGTCGACCAACTGGAAGTCGGCAGGAAAACCGTCAACTAGCTTACCGCCGGGAGCCTCGTAGAGCTCTTGTCCGCACGGCGCTGGTCGGAAAAATATGGGAGAAAGATTTCTACGTGTGAGCTAAAAAACTTCATAATCTTTTTCAGTTTACAACCAAAGTTGGTTGCTTCAAGCGTTTTGATATAATACTGCAGCTACGGATCTGAGAATTCAACTCGCGGACGCGGCATAGCCCACTACAGCTTCGAAAAATACCAGTTCTCAAAACGAATGTTCAAATTAAGTCAGCCGAACCGACCCAAAGTTCCCACATTATCCGCCCGGGCCGGAATTTCTCAGAAAGTTAGCAACCGACACAAAGCTCCCACTTGGTAGCGCCCAAAGCCCGGAGAGCGAAGAGACCCTCGGCGACGGGGAATCTTTCCTGGAGAGCTTTGGGGGGCTCGGGCTGGAGCTAGTTGGTCCCCGACGAGAAGAGACAATGTGGTAACTTTGGGTCAGTTTTGCTAAGATTTGAAAGACATTTGACAATTCATTATGAGGAACCAGATTTTTCGCACCTGTAGTGGGTTAAGCCGCGTCTGCCAGTTAAAGTCTCAGGTCCGTAGGTGCAGTATTACTATCAAAACACTTGGAGGAACGACGTTGTATATAAACAGGAAAACGTGATTTTTCAAGTTTTTCGTTTCTCGCTCCAGAAGCTTTCACTGGCGCCGGCGGTGAACCGTCAACCTGGTCACCGCCGGGATCGTCGTAGAGGTCCTTCCACGCGTGAGAGAGCTCAGAGTCGAAAGAGAGAGCTTCTGGAGGCATTTCTCGAAAAATTGAAGATTGATGTTTGTTTCATGTCGAAATAAAATTGGTTACTCCAAGTGTTTCGGTAGTGAAACTGCGCCTAGAGAGCTCATATTAAGACGGAGAGGCTCTCATAACCTTCCACAGGTGCGAAAAATCTGCTTTCTCAACATGAATTGTCTAATATCTCTCAAATCTGAGCAAAACCTACCCAAAGATGTCACAGTGTCTTTTCTGGTCGGGTCGACCAACTAGCTCCACCCGAAAAGATCTACGAGGTATATGTTCCGAGGATCGCCGCGCAAGAAAAGAGCTGTACGAGGTTCCCGGCGGTAGCCAGGTTGACGGTTTACTGCCGGTTCCCAGTTTCGGACGCTACCATATACCTTGTAGAGCTCTTCGTTATCGATGAGGTAAAGGAATTTTGGCGCGGGGTGGAGCTGGTTAGAGATATTTCACGTTTTAAGAAAATGTGTGCTCCCAGCATCAGAATCTGAAAATTCTGCCAGCAGCTCAGCTCTCCAGAGAGAGTTTTCCGATCGAAAGATTGGAGCAACCGACATCGTTGACACCAACTGGCGCCGGCGGTGAACCGTCAACCTGGTCACCGCCGGGAACCTCGTAGAGCTCCTTTCACGCGCGAGAGAGCTCAGAGTCAAAAGGGAGAGTTTCTGAAGGCATTTCTCGAAAAATCGAACATTGATTTCTTTCATGTCGAAATGAAGTTGTTTGCTCCAAATGTTTCGGTGATACAAGTGCGCCTAGAGAGCTCATATTAAGACGCAGAGGCCCCCATAATCGTTCACAGGTGCGAAAAATCTGCTTTCTCAAAATGAATTGTCAAATATCTTTCAAATCTTAGCAAAACCGACCCAAAGTTGTCACATTGTCTCTTCTGGTCGGGTCGGCCAACTGGCACCGGCGGTGAACCGTCAACCTGGTCACCGCCGGAACCTCGTAGAGCTCCTCCCACGCGTAAGAGTGCTCAGAGTCGAAGGAGAGAGCTTCTGGAGGCATTTTTGAAAAATTGAACATGTGTCTTTTCATGTCGACATGGAGTTGGTTTTCCCAAGTGTTTTGATAGTAAATGTGCGTCTGCAGAGCTCATATTAAGACGCAGGCCCTCATATTCGTCTACAGGTGCGAAGAATCTGCTTTCTCAAAATACATGCTCAAAGGGAACAGGCGGTAAACCGTCAACCTGGTTACCGCCGGGACCCTCGTAGAGCTCATTTCTTGCACGGCGATCGTCGGAAGACATGAAGACAGCTTCTGGAGGAGCGAGAAACGAAAAATTCGAAAAAAAACACGTTTTCTGTTTTTATCCAACGTCGGTTCCTCCAAGTGTTTTGATAGTAATACTACACCTACGGACCTAAGAATTTCACTGGCAAACGCGGCATAACCCACTACAGGTGCGAAAAATTTGATTTTTCAAAATAAATGGTCAAATATTTTTCAAATCTTAGCAAAACCGACCGAATGTTAACACTTTGTCCGCCCGGGCCGGGTCGACCAACTGGCGCCGGCGGTGAACCGTCAACCTGGTCACCGCCGGGAACCTCGTAGAGCTCTTTGCACGCGTGAGAGTGCCCAGAATCGATGCAGAGCACTTCGCAGTAGATTTCCTGAAAATCTTCCATTTTTTAATTTTTCATGAAAAGCTGAAGTCAGGTTCTCGCTTCGCTCGCAAGAATTTCTCGACGGAATGAGCTAAGGATTTGAGAGGTAACTTCTGCGAAGCTTTGATCTGCACAATTATCAGCCCAAACGAATGGTTAGAACTGCAAAATCGGCTGAGCCAGGCCGCGGACGGTGGGATCGCGTCCCTTCCCGAAATTTCGCCAACTAGCTCCACTCTGTCGCCAAATTCCTCTAGCTCTGTTACCATCAGAGCTCTACGAGGTACTTGTTAGAACTGCAGAATCGGCTGAGCCAGGCCGCGGAGGGTATGATCGCGCCCCTTTTCGACATGTCGCAAACTAGCTCCACCCTGTCGCCGAATTCCTCTAGCTCTTCTACCATCAGAGCTCTACGAGGCACTAGAAGTCAAACAGACGCCTGAAAGAACTAGAAGTGCAAGCAGATAGCTTCTGATGGCATTCTCTGTAAAACTGGAAAATTGCATTTTTGGACTGTCAACGTGAAGTCGGTCCCTGGCTTCGCTTGGGAGAATTTTTCGACGGAATGAACTAAGAATTTGTGAGGTAACTCCTGTAATGCAAAGCTTCGCTCTGCGCAATGAACAGCCCAAACGAATTGTCAGAACTGCAAAATCGGCTGAGCCAGGCCACGGAAGGCATGGTCGCGTCCCTTTTCGACATTTCGCCAACTGGGCGCCGGCGGTAAACCGTCAACCTCTCTTTTTTTTTTTTGGGGGGGGGAGGCTGACCAGGCACCGAGCGCCCCAGCGCCCGTTAAGTGCCTACCTAGTCTCTCTGCAGCTGGAGGTCTTGGGCCACCTGGGCTGCGGCCCGCAAGAGGCCCTCGAGACCCGAAAGCTCAGCGTCAGTGATACTGCTATGGGAGGGGAGTGCCTGTGCACAACGCCCTACTACTTCCCATATGATTGGACAAGGAGAGGAGGCTTGGGGGAAGAGGGAGACTACACGAGCTCTCTTATCTCTATGCTCAGGGTCAGGGTAAGGGTCATGGAATCGAGGGATATATCCAATCTGCAGAAACCAACCAACGCCCACACCTTGGGCACACACTCCGCCGTCGAAGGATCCGCGGAGGCCAATAACTCGAAAGTTGTCTTGGACATCAGGACGAAAGATATGGTGGTGGAACAGCTCTCTGAATATCTGGCCTTCCCGTGCTAAGTGGGTAAGTTCATCAGCTACTGTATTACTCTCTCGATATATGTGCCGAATGAAGTCGTTGCCCCACGAGGGGGGTCGTATTCCTTCCTCCTCCAACTCTTCCAAAAGAGAAATAATATTTGCCACCCGCCTACGATAAGAAGCCCCATCTCCTCCTTCTCCTCCCTCAACCTTCCAGAGACCATTGATCCAGTTACAGATAAGAAGCGAATCGCCCGTCAGCTCGAGACCGATCCCATCATCACTCAGATCCCAAGTCGGCTCCTGTTCATTGTTCGAGGCCAATCTCTGGGCCAGCTTCTCGGACTCCTTCGCCGACAACGGACGAGCCAACATCTCCTCCCCCCTCTCCTTTATGTAGTCTCCTCTTCCTCCAGTTCCTCCACGGACAACAAACAAGTCAAACAGAGACCCCAAAGTACAAGCTTCCAGGAACTGCCTGCAATACTGAACGAAGTCAGAGTAAGAGAAAGAGCACGCCCTCCACCACCGATCCTCCAGATTCACAAACGAGGGAAATATCGTCTGGAACATGAAACACCAAGGATGTTCACCCGTCGCCTGCCCCTTAGTACTGCCTAATCGTGTCAGTTTCGAGGCCTCCTTCCACTTCCACTGGGAACGCAAATATTTTGACTCAAGTGTCCTTTTCTCCTCCCACCTCGGGGTACAGCACATCAGAAGCCGGCGTGCGTCACGATGCGCACGAGGATACACCGTCTGTTGTCCAGGTCCAGGAACAGCCACCCTCCGACGTTTCGGGGGGGGCCTGGGGGAATCCCTAGGCCCCCCCCGCTCACAGGGAACTTCAATATCTCGAGAAGAAGAGGCCCTATCAGAGGGCATAGCAGAAGAGACCATCCCATGCATATCTGAAGAGACAGCGCCCATCCCATTCGTATCTGAGAAGACTGCGCCCATCCCATTAGTAACTGCAGGGGCAGCACCCATCCCACTGGTAACTGAAGAGACTCCCACCATCCCATTAGTAACTGAAGAGACCACACCCATCCCACTGGTAACTGGAGAGACCATCCCATGCATATCAGAAGAGACCACACCCATCCCATTCGTATCTGAAGAGACCGCACCCATCCCACTAGTAACTGAAGAGACAGCCCCCATCCCATTGGTAACTGAAGAGACCTCCACCATCCCATTGGTAACTGAAGAGCCCGCGACCATCCCTGGGCTCAGCTCCGACTCAGGAATCTGATATCCGCTGTCGACATTAGCTCCGAAATATGATGCTATGTCAGCTCCAAGCTGCCACAAGGAATAAAGAACTCTCTGCACTGCACTCTGGCACTTTGCTTCAAAGAACATCCGTCTAGCAATTCTGAGTCGAGCTGGCTTCCAAACTACCCAACTTTCGGAGGCTGGCTTTTGGGGTGACGTCATCTGGTAAAGACAATTTCCCTCGAAGACATTCAGGCTCTGCAAGGAGTCCCTGTCCCAACTAATACCTTGACTTCCATAAATGAGAATGCTCTGAACCCGAGTGATGTAACTCCTACACTTGGCCGAAAACGGGACTGCCTTTGATCTAAAATAGGCTGCATGCGCATGGAAGGCTCGTCGCGCGGCCCCGATCCGTCGCCGAAGGTCCTGGTGTGCCTCCCTATAGCTACAGTATATGCTGTTCCCCAAGACATTCATCTCGTCAACTACTTTGAACGGCACCATCTGATCCTGAACCCGAACCAGGATAGGATGTTTTGGCTTCTCCGAGAAACCGATAAACGCGACCTCGAGCGACTCGATCTTCCATTCGAATCCCCATCCCCGCAGAGTCTCTGTCATGTCTCCTACCTGTCGCCTAAACTCCTCCTCCGAAGATCCCAAGATAAAGATATTGTCGGCATATAGCAAGTGGTGTACAGGAACCGAGGCCGAAACTTCTCCCACCGAGTTTGGATCCAGACAATGGAACCCAATCCCCTGCTCATCCCAAAGCTTAAATAAAGGAGCCCACATCGCAACAACTATCAGGTTCCACAAGGAGGGGCTGTCGTTCCCACCTGTCCTGATGTGGGTATCGATTCCCACATTCGGCAGCTGCAGGCCCTGGAAGAGAAGCGAAGTGACCTCGCACGGCATAGGCACGAGCACACCGTACTGGAGCCAGGGAGGGATAGAGAGGACGTCGAACGCACGTTTGACCGTCGAGATTTTCGTGTTCTGGAAAGCTTGTTTCACATCCGCTGACCCAAGAACCAGACGTCGATCCTTCCCCCACTGTGAGGCGTGTTGTGCTGCTGCCTTAAGTCCTGCAAATATCTCAGTGCATGATCTTTTGGGAACGAAACCGAATAACGATGCATGAGTGCCAGCCTGGAGACAATATGGTTCAAGCATGATCGAGAGACAAGTACTGTACCACTTCTTAAAGATACTCTCCACAGAAATACGTCTCGTATCAGAAACATCGCATATCGGATAAGATTTGGGAAGTAACGTCGTCAATGTTTGATGCCAAGAAGATGGAGGTACAACAATGCCACGTAAGATATCACAAAATAATCGCTTGATAGTGCGAACGGCTCTCCACGGAAGCGCTTTGATTACTTCTGCCCCCACCCCGTCGGGTCCCGTGGCTTTTCCAGGGTTGAGTCGAGCTCGGGCCCGAAGGACCACCACCATCGTGAGCGTCGCCTCCTGGGGTCTGGGGGACCCCTGGAGCTCCTCCCTGAGGCCCTGGACAATCTTGATCGACCGCAGACGCTCCTCCTCATCCTCGCAGACCTCCTTCAACTTCATCATCTCCTCCATCCACCTCTCCCTGTCCACGCTCTCCTCCCCCTCAATCTTCACCGCCTTCAAAGCTGCTTTACGTGGACGCTCCGCTTCCCATTCCAGCTTTGCTCGTTTGAATTTTCTGGCTTCCCGATCTCTTTTTCTGCGTAGAAGTCGATAGGCTAACGTCCCCCTCTCCGCCCTCCTCCGGTAGACCTGCACATCCAAGGACCGCAGCAATTCCGATCGTTCAGGGGCTCGAGCTGGGCGCTTCGGGGTACATTCTGTGGCCGACGCACACGAATAGATAACACTCTCTGCCTGACACATAAGTTGGCACGAAAATAGATTGGCATCCAACAACTGGCGACACGATCGACGAGCAGACAAGTTGAGTGGGTCCCAGCCTTTTAGGGTTCGAGAACGTCGTGAGAGATTCCGTCTCGCCAACTCCCTGGAAGCCACTCTCAGAGAAGCTCGAACAAGGGCATGATCTGATAATCTCATCACGGCTCCCTGCTGCTGTCCTACGTACAGAAACTCAACCGAGCACCCCGACACCTGCGATCCATGAGGAACAAGGATGTAATCCAGCACTTCACGGCGGGACCCCTTCCGATAATCAAACCAAGTCGGCTTCCTAGCTCCAAAAGAATTCGAAGCACACATACGCTCCTGAACCAACCAATCCTCCACCTCCTGTCGCAAGCTCTCCACCTTCTCCTTCCTCTCCCGCTCCTTGGTCCCCGTGGCCTGGATCTGCACTACCTCCAAGCCTCCTCCCGAATAAACCTCCTCCTCATGCTGTAAGTGTGGCTGTATCTCAACATTCGCATCCATGGCAACAACAAGACGACAGAAACCGTAACGACGGCATACGTACTTTCTGAGCAAGCTCACCGACTGGAGTGCACAATGTGATATCTCCAGAAACTCGGGCTGGCTGGCATCAGGCAAGTACAATGAGACAAAGAGAATCCGTCCAGCAAGGATCGCGCACCACCTCTCTGAGGCCCACTGACCTCGAACACTATCAGCCCTCCGATAGAGTATCATAGCACGGCGATCCTCCGAGACGTGGTAGTACAGTCCCATTTTGACAAACCATTGCGCCATAACGTCGATGTTCTGAGACTCCTGTACCCCCAGGAAATCCCAGCCTAGGTGTGCTCCGTAGACTACCCTCGCCAGAACACTATAAGCTTTGTCATCCTTCCTCCCAGCACGTTGAAGGTTGAGCGTGGCGAAGCGGACTTCCGTCGGCTCCGCCCGTCGGCGTCTCTGAGAAGCAGCCCTGGAGTCCGAGACTAACTCCTCGAGCTCTGTCGCCGTCATGGTGATGCCGTGCCTCTGGGCGAAAGACGTCCAAGCTGCTGGGATAACTCGCCACTGCCCAGATCCCCCGAAGCTGGCCGCCTGATACTCGGCCAGCAAGCTCCGCTTCCCCTCAACGGGGTCAGAGTACATCGTGGACGGCGACTTTCCGTACCCAGTCGATCCTTTGAGGAAGATGGTGGGGTGCTTCCTGCTCCAGACACCATAAAATCGGCCAACTGCTTGATTGTGTGGGATCTTCTCGTCTGGGACCTCAGCACGAACTCTCAAACGAGACATCTTCGACTTCACCTTGGTGTAAAAGGCGTGGTTGGGCGATGCGTCATCATTTATACGTGTGAGAGCGCGTTGTACAGCATAGACCACTTCACTCCCTGTCCCAACCTTAAATCTAATCTTGATATTCCCCGTCATCGGTTTCGATCTGGCAAGTTTCTCAGAGCTGACCACATCCACTTGACCGTGTAACTGCTCGTTGTCCGCTTTCAAAAGACCCAGGGTGTTCTGGAGTAGTGTGCAGGCATCCGTATCGTCAATCATCGTAAGTTCCCTACTCGTGCGATTCGACCAGTCCTGGACCCATCCGTACAATTCCACATATGTAGGAGTAAATTTTGCCGTCGATGTTCGTCCTGCAAATCTCGGGGCTGCTATCGTAGAGTTAGAGGATCCAATCGAAGCAGTATCCTGGCTGGCCAGGGTCTCCAAGTTCTTAAGCCTAATCTCCTGCTCCTGCTGTTTCTTCTCAATGGCCGTGAGTTTCTCTGTCTGGACCCCGAGACGTTGATCCATACTACTAATACGCACGTCAGTGGCCACCGAGGCGGCCTTCGACTCGTCATGATTCTGAAAGGACATCTGCATGAACAATCGCAAACTCTCATCTTTTTGAAGACTCAGAATTTTCTCTCTCATGGCCTTTTGATCACGAATGTCACCTCCCGTCTTGTCCACCTTCTCCTCCTCCTCCATATCCGTCTTCATCCTCTTGCTACCCTGACCGTCAACCTCCATTTCTTCTGGAAAGAACTGGCGAAACGACCCTTCTTGAACTTACAGAAACACCAAGAACGACGCGAGTAGTGTCGATAAGGTCGAGAACGACGAAATATGCAACACTCTAAGCGACAGTAATCCTCCCAGTAGAAGTCTTCCAGATCTGCAAAGAATCGATCCCAAACACAGCTGGGCTCTCCGAGAGGATATAAGACGTTCCACCCTCCTGCTGGCTCTCCGAAGCTGTTCGTGACTGCACAGAACGATACAACAATACTCAACTCGCACACGTGGAATGAATAATGGACGAGAGCAAAAAATGGAAGAAGGCACGCTCCCAAGAACAAAAGCAGATGCAGACGTATGCGTGCTCCACTCGTACCAGCAGGGCGTTGCCTCCCAGTAACCAGTTCAATCAGGAGCCTGATGCCAGCAGAGGGGCCGCAGGCTGTCCAAGATGTATGCGAAAGAGTGCACAGTATGTGGAACCCAACTCCCTACTGCACAATGCAGCTCGAGAGAGCCCCCCGGCGGGACAAGGCCGAGGGAGAGCGGGAGGTAAGCTCCGCTTCCTCAACCTTTGTTACCGCCGGGGGACTCGTAGAGCTTCCTGACAATATATAATGTCGAAAAAAATGCAGAGAACGAATAGTTGTTCAGCCCAAGCGATTTCAGACCTTTAGATGCAACAGCCGAACGCCCCTGATGTTGGATTGTCTTCTATACGAGCTCTGTAGCTTTCCTACAGCCCGAGTTACGTGCGTAAATCGACAGCACCTCTCAAGATGACTAGAACAATACGAATAGTTCGGCAAACGTAGCTCGAGTATCAGACCGAGTTCAGGCCTCTGAATGCAATAGTCGAACGCGTCTGATGTCTCCAACCGATTCCTGTAATTACCAGCCCTGCAGCCCCCCTACAGCCCGAGTTAAGTGCAGAAACCGACAGCACCTCTCAGGATGACTCGAACAATACGAATAGTTCCGCGGACCTAGCTCGGGCAGCAGACCCAGTTCCGAGCTCTGGATTCGACAGACGGACGCGCCTTATGTCTTCGAGACGATTCCTGAGATTACCAGCCCTGTAGCCCGCCTATAGCCTGAGTTAAGTACAGAAAACCGACAACATCTCTCAAGATGACTCGAACAATACAAATAGTTTTACGATTCTAGATCAGGCAGCAGACCGAGTTCAGAGCTCTGGATTCAAGAGACAACGCGACTGATATTCTGAGTCGGTTTCTGTAAACATCAGCTCTGTAGCTGTCATATAACTCGAGTTAACTACAAAAAACCGAGAGCGCCTGTTAAGATGACTCGAATAATACGAATAGGTTTGCGACCTAGCCCGGCTAGCAGACCGAGTTCAGACCTCTAGATTCAACAAGTGAACGCGCCTGATCATTCTGAATCGATTAGCTGTGCTTACCAGCTCTCTAGCTGTCCTAAAGCTCGAGTTATCCTCAGAAAACCGTCACCGCGTGTCAAGATGAGCCGAAAAGGCCGATCCCGCTGCAGTGCTTTTTGGCAGTAATATCTACCCGATCGATCTGGAATCAAGACGGCGAGCGGGAATGAGATCGAATATCACGGGAATAAATACTAGAGCTCAAACGAATGGTTGAATTTCGAGAACAAAACTTTCAACCGACCAAAAGTCAGCAAAAGGTCCGTCGAGATTTTTCTTGCCAACTGGGAAACGGCGGTAAACCGTCAACCAGGTTACCGCCGGGGGACTCGTAGAGCTCTTTTCTTACACGGCGCTCCTCGGTAAGCATCAAGAAAGCGTCTAGAGCAAGACCTGAGAAACTCGAAAAATCACGTTTTTCTGTTTTTATCCAACGTCGGTTCCCCCAAGTGTTTTGATAGTAATACTGCACCTACGGACCTGAAAATTTTACTGGCAGGCGCGCCTTAACCCACTACAGGTGCGAAAAATCTGCTTTCTCAAAATGAGTTGTCAAATATCTTTCAAATAATCGCAAAACCACCCAAAAGTTATCACTGGGCGCCGGCGGTAAACCGTCAACCTTTCTTACCGCCGGGGGACTCGTAGAGCTTCCTGACAATATATAATGCCGAAAAAGATTGCAGAGAACGAATAGTTTTTCAGCCCAAACGATTTCAGACCTCTCGATGCAAGAGCCGAACGCCCCCGATGCTTCTGGATTGTCTTCTGTGCGAGTTCTCTGCTCTCCTACAGCCCGAGCAACGTGCGTAAATCGACAGCGCCTCTCAAGATAACTCGAACAATACGAATAGGCTGGCAAACCTAGCTCGAGTATCAGACCGAGTTCAGACCTCTGAATGCGACAGGCGGACTCGACTGATGTCTCTGAATCGATTCCTGTGATTCCCAGCCCTGCAGCCCCCCAACAGCCAGAGTTAAGTGCAGAAAACCGACAGCACCTCTCAGGATGACTCAAACAATACGAATAGTTTCGCAGACCTAGTTCAGGCAACAGATCGAGTTCCAAGCTCTGGATTTGACAGAAGACGCGCCTGATGTCTCAAAATCGATTCCTGTGACTACCAGCACTGTAGCCGCCCTACAGCCCGAGTTAGGTACAGAAAACCGACAGCACCTCTCAAGATGACTCATACAATACGAATAGTTTTCTGACTCTAGATCGGGCAGCAAACCAAGTTCAGAGCTCTGGATTGAACAGACGAACGCGACTGATCATTTTTGAATCGGTTTCTGTAAGCATCAGCTCTGTAGCTGTCATATAGCTCGAGTTAAGCACAGAAAACCGAGAGCGCCTGTCAAGATGACTCGAATAATACGAATAGGTTTGCGGACCTAGCTCGGCTAGCAGACCGAGTTCAGACCTCTGGGTGCAACATACGAACGCGCCTGATCATTCTGAATCGATGAGGTGTGCTTACCAGCTCTGTAGCTGTCCTCTATCTCGAGTTAAGTCCAATATTCCAAGAGCGCGTATCAAGATGACTCGAAACGGCCAATCCCGCCAGTGTGCTTTTTGGCAGTAAAAGGTACCCGATCGAGCTGAGATCAAGATGGCGAGCGGGAATAAGATCGAATATCACGGGAAAAAATACTAGAGCTCAAACGAATTGAGGAATTTCGAGAACAAAATTTTCAACCGACCAAAAGTCACCAAAAGGTCCGTCGATATTCTTCTTGCCAACTAGCTGTCCAGCGCCCCGGAATTACTCTTAAGCTTACAGCAATAACTTGCTAAGGGAAGCTCTACGAGTTACTGGGCGCCGGCGGTAAACCGTCAACCTTTCTTACCGCCGGGGGACTCGTAGAGCTTCCTGACAATGTACCATGTCAAAAACAAAAATTGCAGAGAACGTATAGTTTGTCAGTCCAAGCGATTTGAGACCTCTCGATGCAACAGCCGAACGCCCCCGATGCTTCTGGATTGTCTTCTGTACGAGCTCTGTAGCTCTCCTACAGCCCGAGTTGCGTGCGTAAATCGAGAGCACCTCCCAAGATGACTCGAACAATAAGAATAATTTGGCAAACCTAGCTCGAGTATCAGACCGCGTTCAGACCTCTGGATGCGACAGGCGGACGCCTCTGATGCCTCCGAATCGATTCCTGTGATCACCAGCTCTGCAGCCCCCCTAGAGCCTGAGTTAAGTGCAGAAAACCGACAGCACCTCTCAAGATGACTCGAAGAATACGAATAGTTTCGCGGACCTAGTTCGGGCAGCAGACCGAGTTCCGAGCTCTGAATTCGACAGGCGGACGCCCCTGATGTCTCAAAATCGATTCCTGTGAACACCAGCACTGTAGCCGCCCTACAGCTCGAGTGAAACACAGAAAACCGACAGCATCTCTCAAGATGACTCGAACACTACGAATAGTTTCGCGATTCTAGATCGGGCAGCAGGCGGAGTTCAGAGCTCTGGATTCAAGAGACGAACGCGACTGATGATTCTGGATCGGTTTCTGTAAGTATCAGCTCTGTAGCTGTCATATAGCTCGAGTTAAGTGAGAAAACCGAGAGCGCCTGTCAAGACGACTCGAACAATACGAATAGGTTTGCGGATATGGCTCGGCTTGCAGACCGAGTTCAGACCTCTGGATGCAACAGACGAACGCGCCTGATCATTCTGAATCGATAAGGTGTGCTTACCAGCTCTACAGCTGTCCTCTATCTCGAGTTAAGCACAAAATACCGACAACGCGTATCAAGATGACTCGAAACGGCCGATCCCGCCAGTGTGCTTTTTGGCAGTAAAAGGTACCCGATCGAGCTGAGATCAAGATGGCGAGCGGGAATAAGATCGAATATCACGGGAAAAAATACTACAGCTCAAACGAATTGAGAAATTCCGAGAACAAAATTTTCAACCGACCAAAAGTCACCAAAAGGTCCGTCGAGATTTTTCTTGCCAACTAGCTCTCCAGCGCGCCGGAACTGGGCGCCGGCGGTAAACCGTCAACCAGGTTACCGCCGGGGACCTAGTAGAGCTCTTTTCTTGCCCAGCTCCTCGGAACACGTGAAGCAAGCTTAAGCGAGAGCCAAAAAAACTGGAAAAAATCGATCGCATACAAATAGTTTCGCGGACTTAGCTCGAGAAGCAGACTCTGTTCAGAGCTCTAGATGCTTCAGCCAAACGCCCTTGATGAT
This sequence comes from Prorocentrum cordatum, assembly GCA_963575745.1. Taxonomy (NCBI): domain Eukaryota; class Dinophyceae; order Prorocentrales; family Prorocentraceae; genus Prorocentrum; species Prorocentrum cordatum. The sequence continues at coordinate 33,036 of CAUYUJ010003959.1, forward strand.
TCTGTATCGGTTTCTGTGCGTACCACCTCTGTAGCTGTGCTACAGATAGAGTTAAGTGCAGAATACCGACAGCGCCTCTAAAGAGAACTTGAGAAATACGAATAGCGTTGTGGACCTAGCTCGACTAGCAGAACGAGTTCAGGCCTCTCGATGCAACAGACGCAAGCGCCTGGTGATACTGAATCAGTTTATGTGCGCACCAGCTCTGTAGCTCCTCTGAATCTTGAGTTGAGTACAGAAAACCGGCATCACTGGTGAAGATGACTTTTACGGACCTAGCTCGAGTAGCAGACAGACTTCAAGCCTCTGGATGTACCAGGCGAACGCGCCTGATCATTCTGAATCGGTTTCTGTAAGCATCAGCTCTGTAGCTCTCGAAATCTCGAGTTAAGTACAGAAAACCGTGAACGCGTGTCAAGATGACTCGGAACGCAGTTGGTTCCAGCAAGTCTTTTGATAGTAGTATTGCAGCTACGGACCTGAGAATTTAACTGGCAGACGCGGCATAACCCATTACACGTGAGAAAAATACCGGTTCTCAAAATGAATTGTCAAATATCTTTCAAATCAAAGCAAAACTGGGCGCCGGCGGTAAACCGTCAACCTTTCTTACCGCCGGGGACTCCTAGATCTTCCTGACCATATATAATATCGAGAAACATTGCAGAGAATGAATAGTTTTTCAGCCTAAACGATTTCAGACCTCTCGATGCAACAGCCGAACGCCCCTCATGCTTCTGGATCGTTTTCTGTGCGCACGAGCTCCGTAGCTCTCCTATAGCCCGAGTTACGTGCGAAAATCGATAGCACCTCTCAAGATCACTCGAACAATACAAATAGTTTCGCGAATCTAGCTCGAGTATCAGACCGAGTTCAGACCTCTGAATGCAACAGGCGGACGCGCCTGATTCTCCGAATCGAGTCCTGTGATTACCAGCCCTGCAGCCCCCTTACAGCCCGAGGTAAGTACAGAAAACCGCTAGCATCTCTGAAGATGACTCGAACAATACGAATAGTTTCGCGGACCTTGCGGACCTAGCTCGGGCAGCACACCGAGTTCTGAGCTCTGGATTTGGCAGACGGACGCGCCTGATGTCTCCGAATCGATTCCTGTGAGTACGAGCCCTGTGGCCCCCCCCATACAGACCGAGTTAAGTGCAGAAAACTGACAGCACCTCTCAAGATGACTCGAACAATACGAATAGTTTCGCGAATCTAGCTCAGGCAGCAGACCGAGTTCAGACCTCTAGATGAAACAGACGAATGCGCCTCATGATTCGCAATCGATTTCTGTGGGAATGAGCTCCGTAGCTGCCCTGCAGCTCGAGTTAAGTACAAAATACCGACAACGCGTATCAAGATGACTCGAAACAGCCGATCCCGCCGCGACGCTTTTTTGCAGAAATATTTACCCGATCGAGCTGAGATTAAGACAGCGACCGGGCAAAAGATCGAATATGGTCAGGAAAAATACTAGAGGTCAAACGAATTGTTTAATTTCGAAAACAAAATTTTCAACCGACCAAAAGTCACCAAAAGGTCCGTCGAGATTTTTCTTCCCAACTAGCTCTCCAGCGCGCCAGAACTGGGCGCCGGCGGTAAACCGTCAACCTTTGTTACCGCCGGGGGACTCGTAGAGCTTCCTGACCATATATAATGTCGAAAAAAATTGCAGAGAACGAATAGTTTTTCAGCCCGAGCGATTTCACTCAGACCGAGTTCAAACCTCTGAATGCGACAGGCAGACGCGCCTGATGTCTTCAAATCGATTCCTGTGATTACCAGCCCTGTAGCCCCCCTACAGCCCGAGTTGAGTGCAGAAAACCGACAGCATTTCTCAGGATGACTCGAACAATATGAATAACTTCGCGGACCTAGCTCGGGCAGCAAACCGAGATCCGAGCTCTGGGATCGACAATCGGACGCGCCTGATGTCTCCGAATCGATTTCTGTGAGCACCAGCCTTGTAGCCCCCCCACAGCCCGAGTTCAGTGCAGAAAACCGACAGCATCTCTCAAGATGACTCGAACAACACGAAAAGTTTCGCGGACCTAGCTCGGGCAGGAGACCGAGTTCCGAGCTCTCGATTCGACAGGCGGGCGCGTCTCTAAATCGAACCCTGTGATTACCAGCCCTGCAGCCCCCCTATAGCCCGAGTTAAATACAAAAAACTGACAGCACCTCTCAAGATGACTCGAACAATACGAATAGTTTCGCGAACCTAGCTCGGGCAGCAGCCCGAGTTCAGAGCTCTGGATTCAACAGATAAACGCGCCTGATGTTTCTGAAGCCGTTTCTGTAAGTATGAGCTCTGTAGCTGTCCTATAGCTCGAGTTATGTTCAGAAAACCGTCACCGCGTGTCAAGATGACCCGAAACGGCCGATCCCGCCACAGTGCTTTTTGGCAGTAAAAGGTACCCGATCGAGCTGAGATCAAGATGGCGAGCGGGAATAAGATCGAATATCACGGGAAAAAATACTAGAGCTCTAACGAACGTTCAAATTTCGAGAACATAATTTTCAACTGAGCAAAAGTCATCAAAAGTTCCGTCGAGATTTTTCGAGCCAACTAGCCCGCCAGCGCGTCCGGACTACTCTTAAGCTTCCAGCTGCTAGCTTAGGGAAGCTCTACGATGCATTACTGGCGCCGGCGGTGAACCGTCAACCTAGTCACCGCCGGGAACCTCAGAGAGCTTCTTGCACGCGTAAGAATGGTCAGATTCCAAGCAGACTGCTTCTCAGAGCATTTGCTGAGATAGAGAGCTGAGATGCTTGCAGCTAAGACTGTCTCGGAAGAGCTGAGATGCTTGCAGGGTAAAGTTAAGATACCAATGCTTGGAGTAAAAATCTGCTTTCTTAAAATGAATTGTCAAATATCTTTTGAACTGGGCGCCGGCGGTAAACCGTCAACCTTTGTTACCGCCGGGGGACTCGCAGAGCTTCCTGACAATATATAATGTGGAAAAAAATTGCAGAGAGCAGTTGGTTTTTCAGACCAAGCGATTTCAGACCTCTCGATGCAACAGCCGAACGCCCCCGATGCTTCTGGAGTGTCTTCTTTACGAGCTCTGTAGCTCTCCTACAGCCCGAGTTAAGTGCGTAAATCGACAGCACCTCTCAAGATGACTCGAACAAAACGAATAGTTTGGCATACCCAGCTCGAGTATCAAACCAAGTCCAGACCTCTGAATGCGACAGGCGGACGCGTCTGATGTCTCCGAATCGATTCCTGTGATTACCAGCCCTGCAGCCCCCCTACAGCCCGAGTTAAGTGCTGAAAACCGAGAGCACCTCTCAGGATGACTCGAACAATACGAATAGTTTCGCGGACCTAGTTCGGGCAGCAGACCGAGTTCCGAGCTCTGGATTTGGCAGACGGACGCGCCTGAAGATCGAGTTATGTTCAGAAAACCGTCATCGCGTGTCAAGATTACTTGAAACGGCCGATCCCGCCTGACTGCTTTTTGGCAGTGAAAGGTACCCAATCGAGCTGAGATCGAGATGGCGAGCGGGAATAAGATCGAATATCACGGGAAAAATACTAGAGCTCTAACGAATGTTCAAATTTCGAGAACAAAATTTTCAACCGACCGTCGAGATTTTTCTTGCCAACTAGCTCTCCAGCGCCCAGGAATTACTCTTAAGCTTCCAGCAACGACTGGGCGCCGGCGGTAAACCGTCAACCTTTCTCACCGCCGGGGGACTCGTAGAGCTTCCTGACAATATAAAACGTCGAAAAAATTGAGAGAACGAATAGTTTTTCAGCCCAAGCGATTTCAGACCTCTCGATGCAACAGCCGAACGCCCCCGATGCTTCTGGAGTGTCTTCTTTACGAGCTCTGCAGCTCTCCTACAGCCCGAGTTAAGTGCGTAAATCGACAGCAACCCTGAAGATGACTCGAACAAAACGAATAGTTTGACAACCTAGCTCGAGTATCAGACCAAGTTCAGGCCTCTGAGTGCGACAGGCGGACGCGTCTGATATCTCTGAATCGATTTCTGTGAATACCAGCCCTGCAGCCCCCCACAGCCCGAGTTAAGTGCAGAAAACCGACAGCATCTCTCAGGATGTCTCGAACAATACGAATAGTTTCGCAGACCCAGCTCGGGCAGCAGACCGAGTTCCGAGCTCTGGATTCGACAGGCGGACGCGCCTGATGTCTCCAAATCAATTTCTGTGACTACCAGCACTGTAGCCCCCCCACAACCCGAGTTCAGTACAGAAAACGGACAGCATCTCTCAAGATGACTCGAACAATACAAACAGTTTCGCGATTCTAGAGCGGGCAGCAGACCGAGTTCAGAGCTCTGGATTCAACAGACAAACGCGAATGATGGCTCTAAATCGGTTTCTGTAAATATCGGCTCTGTAGCTGTCATATAGCTCGAGTTAAATACAGAAAACCGAGAGCGCCTGTCAAGATGACTCGAAAAAATACGAATAGGTTTGCGGACCTAGCTCGGCTAGCAGACCGAGTTCAGACCTCTGGATGCAACAGACGAACGCGCCGGATCATTCTGAATCGAGAAGGTGTGCTTACCAGCTCTGTAGCTGTCCTGTATCTTGAGCTAAGTCCAATATACCGACAGCGGGTATCAAGATGACTCGAAATGACCGATCCCGCCTGGACGCTTTTTTGTCGGAAAAGATATCCGATCGAGCTGAGATCAAGATGGCGAGCGGGAATAATATCGAATATCACGGGAAAAAATACTAGAGCTCAAACGAATTGAGGAATTTCGAGAACAAAATGTTCAACCGACCAAAAGTCACCAAAAGGTCCGTCGAGATTTTTCTTGCCAACTAGCTCTCCAGCGCGCCGATATTACTCTTCAGCTTCCAGCAATAACTTGCTAAGAGAAGCTCCACGAGTTACTGGGCGCCGGCGGTAAACCGTCAACCTTTCTTACCGCCGGGGGACTCGTAGAGCTTCCTGACAGCATATAATGTCGAAAAAAATCCAGAGAACGAATAGTTTTTCAGCCCAGGCGATTTCAGACCTCTCAAGATGACTCTAACAAAAAAAAGAACAGTTTGGCAACCCAATTCGAGTATCAAACCGAGTTCAGACCTCTGAATGCGACAGGCGGACGCGCCTGATGTCTCAGAATCGACTCCTGTGATCAGCAGCCCTGCAGCCCCCCTACAGACAGAGTTAAGTGCAGAGAACCGACAGCACCTCTCAGGATGACTCGAATAATACAATAGTTTCGCGGACCTAGTTCGAGCAGCAAACCGAGTTCCGAGCTCTGGGTTCGACAGACGGACGCGCCTGATGTCTCCAAATCGATTTCTGTGACCAGCAGCACTGTAGCCCTCCCCCAGCACGAGTTAAGTGCAGAAAACCGAGAGCACTTCTCAAGATGACTCGAACAATACGAATAGTTTCGCGAACCTAGCTCGGGCAGCAGGCCGAATTCAGAGCTCTCGAATCAACAGACGAACGCGCCTGATGAATCCCAATCGATTTCTGTGACTATGAGCTCTGCAGCTGCCCTACAGCTCGAGTTGAGTACAGAAAACCGAGAGCGTCTGCTAAGATGACTCGAATAATACGAATAGGTTTGCGGACCTAGCTCGGCTAGCAGACCGAGTTCAGACCTCTGGATTCAACATGCGAACGCGCCTGATCATTCTGAATCGATTAGCTGTGCTCACCAATTCTGTAGCTGTCCTAAAGCTCGAGTTATGTTCAGAAACCGTCATCGCGTATCAAGATGACTTGAAACGGCCGATCCCGCCTGCCTGCTTTTTGGCATTAAAATGTACCCAATCGAGCTGAGATCAAGATGGCGAGCGGGAATAATATCGAATATCACGGGAAAAAAACACTAGAGCTCAAACGAATTGAGGAATTTCGAGAACAAAATGTTCAACCGACCAAAAGTCACCAAAAGGTCCGTCGAGATTTTTCTTGCCAACTAGCTCTCCGGCGCCCCGGAATTACTCTTAAGCTTCCAGCAATAACTGGGCGCCGGCGGTAAACCGTCAACCTTTGTTACCGCCGGGGGAATCGTAGAGCTTCCTGATCATACATAATGTTAAAAAAGTTGTAGAGAACGAATAGTTTGTCAGCCCCAGCGATTTCAGACCTCTCGATGCAACAGCCGAACGCCTCTCATACTTCTGGATCGTTTTCTGTGCGTACCAGCTCGTAGCTCTTACAGCCCGAGTTTAATGCAGAAGAGGGACGAAATCTGCCAAGGTAACTTGAAGAATGCGAATAGTTTTGCGGAGCTAGTCCGAGAGGCAAACCCAGTTCAGACGTATGGATGCAACAGACGAGCGCGCATAATGATTTCGAATCAGTTTCTGTGCGTATCAGCTGTCTAGCTCTCCTACAGCCCGAGTTACGTACGAAAATCGACAGCATCTGTCAAGATAACTCGAACAATACAAATGGGTTTGCGAACCTAGCTCGAGTAGCAAACCGAGTTCAGACCTCGGAATGCGACAGGCGGACGCGCCTAATGTCCGAATCGATTTCTGTGACTCTGCCCCAATAGTTTCGCGAACCTAGCTCGAGTAGCAGACCGAGTTCCGACCTCTAAATGCGACGAGCGAACGCGCCTGATGTCTCCGAATCGATTCCTGTGATTATGAACCCTCTAGCCCCCCTATGACTCGAACAGTACGAATAGTTTGCGACCCAGCTCGAGCAGCAGACCAAGTTCAGGGTTCTCAATTGACAGACAAACACGCCCGATGATTCTGAATCGGTTTCTGTAAGTATCAGCTCTGTAGCTGTGCTACAGCTCGAGTTAAGTACAAAAAACCGACAACATCTATCAAGATGACTCAAATAATACGAACAGGTTTGCGGACCTAGCTCAGCTAGCAGACCAAGTTCAGACCTCTTGATGCGACAGACGAACGCGCCTGATCATTCTGACTCGACAAGGTGTGCTTACCGGCTCTCTAGCTGTCCTGTATCTCGAGTTGAGTCCAAAATACCGACAGCGCATATCAAGATGACTCGAAACGGCCGATCCCGCCACAGTGCTTTTCGATGTTAATATTCACCCGATCGAACTGAGATCAAGATGGCGAGCGGGAATGAGATGGAATATCACGGGAAAAATACTAGAGCTCAAACGAATGTTCAAATTTTGAGAACATAATTTCCAACTGAGCAAAAGTCACCAAAAGTTCCGTCGAGATTTTTCGAGCCAACTAGCCTGCCAGTGCGTCCGAATTACTCTTAAGCTTCCAGCTGCTATCTTAGGGAAGCTCGACGAGTCACGTGCTAAGGGAAGCTCTACCAGTTACTTGCTAGGGGAAGCTCACGAGTTATCTTTGGAAAAGCGACCCGAAGTTACCACTTGCTACCGTCCAAGACCCGAAGAGCACTGGGCGCCGGCGGTAAACCGTCAACCTTTGTTTTTTTTTTGGGGGGGGGAGGCTGACCAGGCACCGAGCGCCCCAGCGCCCGTTAAGTGCCTACCTAGTCTCTCTGCAGCTGGAGGTCTTGGGCCACCTGGGCTGCGGCCCGCAAGAGGCCCTCGAGACCCGAAAGCTCAGCGTCAGTGATACTGCTATGGGAGGGGAGTGCCTGTGCACAACGCCCTACTACTTCCCAAATGATTGGACAAGGAGAGGAGGCTTGGGGGAAGAGGGAGACTACCCGAGCTCTCTTATCTCTATGTTCAGGGTCAGGGTACGGATCATGGAAGCGAGGGATATATCCAATCTGCAGAAACCAGCCGACGCCCACACCTTGGGCACACACTCCGCCGTCGAAGGATCCGCGGAGGCCAATAACTCGAAAGTTGTCTTGAACATCAGGGCGAAAGACATGGTGGTGGAACAGCTCTCTGAATATCTGGCCTTCCCGTGCTAGATGGGTAAGTTCATCAGCTACTGTGTTACTCTCCCGATATATGTGTCGAATAAAGTCGTTGCCCCATGAGGGGGGTCGTACTCCTTCCTCCTCCAATTCTTCCAACAGAGAAATAATATTTGCAACCCGCCTACGATAAGAAGCCCCATCTCCTCCTTCTCCACCCTCAACCTTCCAGAGACCGTTGATCCAATTACAGATAAGAAGCGAATCTCCCGTCAGCTCCAGACCGATCCCGTCATCACTCAGATCCCAAGTCGGCTCCTGTTCATTGTTCGAGGCCAATCTCTGGGCCAGCTTCTCAGACTCCTTCACCGACAACGGACGAGCCATCATCTCCTCCCCCCTCTCCTTCATGTAGTTTCCTCGTCCTCCAGTTCCTCCACGGACAACAAACAAGTCAAACAGAGAACCCAAAGTACAAGCTTCCAGGAACTGCCTGCAATACTGAACGAAGTCAGAGTAAGAGAAAGAACACGCCCTCCACCAACGATCCTCCAGATTCACAAACGAGGGAAATATCGTCTGGAACATGAAACACCAAGGATGTTCACCCGTCGCCTGCCCCTTAGCACTGCCTAATCGTGTCAGTTTCGAGGCCTCCTTCCACTTCCACTGGGAACGCAAATATTTTGACTCAAGTGTCCTTTTCTCCTCCCACCTCGGGGTACAGCACATCAGAAGCCGGCGTGCGTCTCGATGCGCACGAGGAAACACCGTCTGTTGTCCAGGTCCAGGAACTGCCATCCTCCGACGCTTCGGGGGGGGCCTGGGGGGATCCCTAGGCCCCCCCCGCTCACAGGGAACTTCAATATCTCGAGAAGAAGAGGCCCTATCAGAGGGCATAGCAGAAGAGACCATCCCATGCATATCTGAGGAGACCGCGCCCATCCCATTCGTATCTGAGGAGACCGCGCCCATCCCATTAGTAACTGAAGAGACAGCACCCATCCCCTTGGTAACTGAAGAGACCTCCACCATCCCATTAGTAACTGAAGAGACCACACCCATCCCATTGGTAACTGAAGAAGACCATCCCATGCATATCAGAAGAGACCACACCCATCCCCTTCGTATCTGAAGAGACCGCACCCATCCCATTAGTAACTGAAGAGACAGCACCCATCCCATTGGTAACTGAAGAGACCTCCACCATCCCATTGGTAACTGAAGAGACCGCGACCATCCCTGGGCTCAGCTCCGACTCAGGAATCTGATATCCGCTATCGACATTGGCTCCGAAATATGATGCTATGTCCGCTCCGAGCTGCCACAAGGAATAAAGGACTCTCTGCACTGCACTCTGGCACTTGGCTTCAAAGAACATCCGTCTAGCAATTCTGAGTCGAGCTGGCTTCCAAACTACCCAACTTTCGGAGGCAGGCTTTTGGGGTGACGTCATCTGGTAAAGGCAATTTCCCTCAAAGACATTCAGGCTATGCAAAGAGTCCCTGTCCCAACTAATACCTTGACTTCCATAGGTGAGGATGCTCTGAACCCGAGTGATATAACTCCTACACTTGGCCGAAAAAGGGACTGCCTTCGATCTAAAATAGGCTGCATGCGCATGGAAGGCTCGTCGTGCGGACCCGATCCGTCGCCGAAGGTCTTGGTGTGCCTCCCTATAGCTACAGTATATGCTGTTCCCCAAGACATTCATCTCGTCAACTACTTTGAACGGCACCATCTGATCCTGAACCCGAACCAGGATAGGCTGTTTTGGCTTCTCCGAGAAACCGATAAACGCGACCTCGAGCGACTCGATCTTCCATTCGAATCCCCATCCCCGCAGAGTCTCTGTCATTTCTCCTACCTGTCGCCTAAACTCCTCCTCCGAAGATCCCAAGATATAGATATTGTCAGCATATAGCAAGTGGTGTACAGGAACCGAGGCCGAAACTTCTCCCACCGAATTTGGATCCAGACAATGAAACCCAATCCCCTGCTCATCCCAAAGCTTAAATAAAGGAGCCCACATCGCAACGACTATCAGGTTCCACAAGGAGGGGCTGTCGTTCCCGCCTGTCCTGATATGGGTATCGATTCCCACATTCGGCAGCTGCAGCCCCTGAAAGAGAAGCGAAGTGACCTCACACGGCATAGGCACGAGCACACCGTACTGGAGCCAGGAAGGGATCGAGAGGATGTCGAATGCACGTTTGACCGTCGAGATTTTCGTGTTCTGGAATGCTTGTTTCACGTCCGCTGACCCAAGAACCAGGCGTCGATCCTTCCCCCACTGTGAGGCGTGTTGGGCTGCTGCTTTAAGTCCTGCAAATATCTCTGTGCACGATCTTTTGGGAACGAAGCCGAATAATGATGCATGAGTGCCGGCCTGGAGACAATAAGGTTCAAGCAGGATCGAGAGGCAAGTAAGTTTTTCAGCCCAAGCAATTTCAGATCTCTCGGATGCAACAGCCGAACGCCCCCGATGCTTCTGGATTGTCTTCTGTACGAGCTCTGTAGCTCTCCTACAGCCCCAGTTACGTGCGTAAATCGACAGCACCTCTGAAGATAACTCGAACAATACGAATAGTTTGGCAAACCTAGATCGAGTATCAGACCGAGTTCAGACCTCTGCATGCGACAGGCGGACGCGTCTGCCAGCCCTGCAGCCCCCCCTACAGCCGAGTTAAGTGCAGGAAACCGAGCACCTCTCAGGATGACTCGAACAATACGAATAGTTTCGCGGACCTAGTTCGGGCAGCAGACAGAGTTCGGAGCTCTGGATTCGAAAGGCGGACGCGCCTGATGTCTCCGAATCGATTCCAGTGATTACCAGCCATGCAGCCCCCATACAGCCCGAGTTAAGTGCAGAGAACCGACAGCATCTCTGAAGATGACTCGAACTATACGAATAGTTTCGCGATTCTAGATCGGGTAGCAGACCGAGTTCAGACCTCTACATGCGACGAGTGAACGCGCCTGATGTCTCCGAATCGATTCCTGTGACTCGCGTGATGAGCCCTCTAGCCCCCCTACGACTCGAACAGTACGAATAGTTTGCGACCTAGCCCCGCTAGCAGACCAACTTCAGGGTTCTCAATTGACAGACAAACACGCCCGAGGATTCTGAATCAGATTCTGTACGCATCAGCTCTGTAGCTGTCCTGTAGCTCGAGTTAAATACAGAAAACCGAGAGCGTCTGTCAAAATGACTCGAATAATACGAATAGGTTTGCGGAGCTAGCTCGGCTAGCAGACCGATTTCAGACATCTGGGTTCAACGAGCGAACGCGCCTGATCATTCTGAATCCACTAGCTGTGCTTATCAGCTCTGTAGCTGTCCTGAAGCTCGACTTATCTTGAGAAAACCGACAACGCGTATCAAGATGACTCGAAACGGCTGATCCCGCCCGTGTGCTTTCACGGTAAAAAAGGTACTCAATCGAGCTGAGATTAAGACGGCGAGCCGGAATAAGATCGAATATCACGGGAAAACATACTAGAGCTCTAACGAATGATTGAATTTCGAGAACAACATTTTCAACCGACCAAAAGTCACCAAAAGGTCTGTCGAGATTTTTCTTGCCAACTAGCTCTCTAGCGCCCCGGAATACTGGGCGCCGGCAGTAACCGTCAACCTGTGTTACCGCCGGGGACTCGTAGAGCTTCCAGACAACATATAATGTCGAAAAAATATACACAGAAAAACAGCTGAAAGCTCGCTGAGAGCTAAAGGGCTTAAGATTAGAAGCCGGACGGTGGTGGTGCCCGCCAGGAGCTCCTCCACGGCGGTCCACAGGCCTCGCAGAAGCTCCGGCGAGCCGGCAGCAAGTTCGGGGGCACTTTCCACGCGTGCCTGCACGCGTGCAGGCACGCGTGGAAGCGTTCCTGGCAGCGCTTCGACAGCGCTGCAGGGGAGCTCCCCAGCGCTCTCGAGGAAAGATTTCCCTCCCCGACGGTCTCTTCGCTCTCCGGCTTTTGGACGCTACCAAGTGTCGAAAAAATATACACAGAAAAACAGCTGAACTCCCCCGATGATTCTGGAGCTCTGTAGCTCTCCTACAGCCCGAGTTACGTGCGAAATCGACAGCATCTCTCAAGATGACCCGAACAATACGAATAGTTGATTTCGCGATTCTAGATGAGGCAGCAGGCCGAGTTCAGAGCTCTGAGTTCAACAGACAAATGCGACTGACGATTCCAATCAGATTCTGTACGTATCAGCTCTTTAGCTGTCCTGTAGCTCGAGTTAAGTACAGAAAGCCGAAAGCGTCTGTCAAGGTGACTCGAATAATACGAATAGGTTTGCGGGCCTAGCTCGGCTAGCAGACCGAGTTCAGACCTCTGGGTTCAACAGGCGAACGCGCCTGATTATTCTGAATCGATTAGCTGTGCTTACCAGCTCTGTAGCTGTCTAAAGCTCGAGCTATCTTCAGAAAACCGTCGCCGCGTGAAGATGACTCGAAAACGTCGATTCCGCCTGCCTGCTTTTTGACAGTAAAAGGTACCCGATCGAGCTGAGGTCAAGATGGCGAGCGGGAATGAGATCGAATATGATGGGAAAAATACTAGAGCTCTCAAACGAATTGTTGAATGTCGAGAACAAAATTTTCAACCGACCAAAAGTCACCAAAAGGTCTGTCGAGATTTTTCTTGCCAACTAGCTCTCCAGCGCGCCGGAATGACTCTTAAACTTCCAGCATTAACTGGGAACCGGCGATGCACGGCGATCGTCGGAGCGTGAAGAAAGCTTCTGGAACGCGACAGAAAAAAACCGAGAAAATACCTTTTTAAAATTATCCAACGTTGGTGCCTGCAAGTCTTTTGACAGTAATATTTCAGCTACGGACCTGAACATTTTACTGGCAGACGCTGCATAACCCACTACACGTGAGAAAAATACTGTTTCTCAAAAAAAATGTAAAATATCTTTCGAGTAATAACAAAACCGACCCAAAGTCATCACATTGTCTCTTTTGGTCGGGTCGGCCAACTGGGCACCGGCGGTAAACCGTCAACCTTGGTTACCGCCGGGAGACTCGTACAGCTTCCTAACTCGACTTAAGTTAAGAAAACCGACAGCATCTACCAACATTCAGCTCGGCTAACAGACGGAGTTCAGACCTCTGGATTCAACAGGCGAACGCGGATAATCATTCTACATCGATTAGCAGTGCTTACCACCTCCATAGCTGCCCTCAAGCTCGAAATATGTTCAGAAAACCGTCAGCGCGTATCAAGATGACTTAAAACCGTCGATCCCGCCACAGTGCTTTTCGATAGTAATATTGACCCGATCGAGCTGAGATCAAGATGGCGAGCGGAAATAAGATCGAATATCACGGGAAAAAATACTAGAGCTCAAACGAATTGTTCAATTTCGAGAACAGAATTTTCAACCGACCAAAAGTCACCAAAAGTTCCGTCGAGATTTTTCTTGCCAACTAGCTCTCCAGCGCGCCGGAACTTGGTAGCGTCCAAAACCCGGAGAGCGAAGAAAACTTGGTAGTGTCCAAAACCCAGGGAGCGAAGACGCCTTCTGGGACAGGAAATCTTACCTGGCAAACTTCCCGGGGCCCCGGAAGCGCTTCGAAAGCACTGCCAGGCGCGCCCCCATGCGTGCCTGCTCGCGTGCAGGCACGTGTGGACGCGTGCCTTCCCAGAGCTCTGTCACGCTCCCCTGGGGCGCCTGAAGAGCTCTGTCGAACCCTTCCGAAGCGACCCTGCCTTGCTGCGGACACGCTGCCGGGCCGGGCGAGGCGCTGCGGGGATCGTGGACCGGCGGAGATCGGCTGATGGAGGGCACACCACCGTCCGGCTTCTAATCTCAAACCCTCTAGCTCTCTGAGAGCTCTCCGGGAATTACTCTTAGCTTCCATGGCAGCAATGACTTGCTAAGGGGAGCTCTACGAGTTACTTCCTCCACTCTGCGCCGGAATTCCTCTAGCTCATCGATGTGCGACTTACTCTTAAGCTTCCAGCAAGGGCTCCCCTGCAGCGCTGCTGAAGCGCTGCCAGGATTCCTGCGCGCGCAGGCACGCTTAGGAGCTTGCCGGCAGCTCTCCCGGACACATTGCCGGGCCGCCGGGGGCGCTGCGAGGCCTGTGGACCGCCGTGCAAGAGCTCCTAGCGGGCACAACCACCGTCCGGCTTCTTTTCTTTTTCCCTGTAGCTCTCAGCGAGCTCGCCGGGAAAAACCCGGAGAGCGAAGACATCCTCGGGGGCGGGAAATCTTCTCGAGAGCTCTGGGTGGCTCCACTGAAGCGCTGCTGACCGTCTGGCTTCTAATCTTAACTTTCGCTCTCAGCGAGCTCTCCGCGAAAAACCCGGAGAGCATAGAGCAAACACACCAGAAATCTTTCCGGGCGAGCCGCGCAACGCTCTCCCAAAGCTTTTCTGGCTCTCTTGAGAGCTTCCCTACAGCGCTGCGGAAGCACTGCCAGAAACGCTTCAACGCGTGCCTGCACGCGCGCAGGCTCGCGTGGAAGCTTGCCGGAAGCACCCCGGGACGAGCTGCCGGCTCGAACGAACCGATGCGGGGATTCTAGACCGGCGAAGATGGGCTGCTGGCGGGCACCACCAACGACCAGCTTCTAATCTTAAACCCCCTAGCTCTCAGCGAGCTCCCCGGGAATAACCTGCTAAGGAAAGCTCTACGAGTTACTTGGCAGCGTCCACTGGGCGCCGGCGGTAAACCGTCAACCTTTCTTACCGCCGGGGGACTCGTAGAGCTTCCTGACAACATATAATGTCGAAAAAATTACACCGAAAAAATAAGTTTTCAGCCCGAGCAATTTCAGATCCTTGGATGCAACAGCCGAACGCCCCCGATGCTTCTGGATTGTCTCGTACGAGCTCTGTAGCTTTCCTACAGCCCGAGTTACGTGCGTAAATCGACAGCACCTCTCAAGATGACTCGAACAATACGAATAGAACAATACGAATAGTTTGGCAAACCTAGCTCGGGTATCAGACCGAGTTCAGACTTTTGCACGCGACAGGCGGACGCATCTAATGTCTCTGAATCGATTCCTGTGATTACCAGCCCTGTAGCCCCCCTGCAGCCCGAGATAAGTGCAGGGAACCGACAGCACCTCTCAGGATGACTCAAACAATACGAATAGTTTCGTGAACCTAGTTTGGGCAGCAGACAGTGTTCGGAGCTCTGGATTCGAGAGGCGGACGCGCCTGATGTCTCCAAATCGACTCCAGTGATTACAAGCCATGCAGCCCTCCTACAGCCCGAGTTAAGCGCAGAGAACCGACAGCGTCTCTCAAGATAACCCGAACCATACGAATAGTTCTGCGATTCTAGATCGGGCAGCAGACCGAGTTCAGAGCTCTGGATTCAACAGACAACGGCCACTGATGATTCTGAATCAGATTCTGCACGTATTCTGTACGTATCAGATTCTGTATGCATCAGCGCTTTAGCTGTCCTGTAGCTCGAGTTGAGTACAGAAAACCGAGAGCGCCTGTCAAGATGACTCGAATACTACGAATAGATTTCTGCACCTAGCTCGGCTAGCAGACCGAATCCAGACCTCTGGCTTCAACAGGCCAACGCGCCTGATCATTCTGAATCGATTAGCTGTGCTTACCAGCTCATTAGCTGTCCTGAAGCTCGAGTTATCTTAAGAACACCGACACCGTGTGACAAGATGACTCGAAACGGCCGATCCCGCCTGCCTGCTTTTTGGCAGTAAAAGGTACCCGATCGAGCTGAGATCAAGATGGCGAGCGGGAATAAGATCGAATATCACGGGAAAAAATACTAGAGCTCAAACGAATTGCTGAATTTCGAGAACAAAATTTTCAACCGACCAAAAGTCACCAAAAGGTCCGTCGAGATTTTCCTTGCCAACTAGCTCTCCAGCTCCCCGGAATTACTGGGCGTCGGCGGTAAACCGTCAACCTTGGTTTTTTCGTTTCGCGGACACACGGGCCCTAGGGCCCCGTCCAGTCCGAGGCGGGCGGGCACGCCAAACGCGGGCCACCGAGCGGCTAAGGCGAAAGCCTCACCACGCCAAGCACGTGGGGGGCGGCTTCGGCGGTAGCCTCTGGCAGCTCTTATAAGGTGTGTGTACATCCACACAATGTGTGCACGCATGAAGGCAACACACGAAAAAGAATCATCAATCACACAACTTATCGCTGAAATAGGCCTGCAAAACCCGTGGGAGTGCTGCGATGACGCACTCTGCAGCGGAGAGTTCCGTATCCGTCACTGTGGACCCGTCTTGGAGAGCGAAGGAGCAAACGTAAACGTCTTTGAAGATAATCTGTGGGGACTCACTGAAGGAAGAGGTAGGCGAAAGATGGGAGAATCGAGAACGCAGTCCAATCTGAATCCAAGCTCCACTTCCTGCTCCCAGGCTGCACACACCACCATCAAAGCCCGCTTTGATGAGGCAAGGTTCATAGCATGACTGTTCGTATGGCTGCAACTGGTACTGTTCGTTCGTGTATTGGTGGCCCTCGCGGGCCTGGTGGGTAAGGAGGTCGGCTTTCTCATTCCATTCCCGAAACTCATGTTTGAAAAGATCGCGTCCTGCTCAACTCCTGAAACTCCCGTCAACCTTGGTTACTCCCGTCAACTCCATTCCATTCCTGAAAGTCCCGTCAACCTTGGTTACCGCCGGGGAACTCGTAGAGCTTCCAAGCTCGACTTAAGTTGAGAAAACCGACCGCACCTACCAACATTCTGACTTATAGTGAATATGTGCTGACCTCTGAATGCGACAAGCGGACCCGTCTGATGTCTGCGAATCGACTCCTGTCATTACCAGCCCGCAGCCCCCCCTACAGCCCGTGGTCAGTGCAGAAAACCGACAGCATCTCTCAGGATGACTCGAACAATACAATAGTTTTGCGAACCTAGTTCGGGCAGCAGACCGAGTTCCCAGCTCTGGATTCGACAGCAGACGCGCATGATCTCTTTAAATTGATTCATATGACAACCAGCACTGTAGCCCCCTCTCAGCGCAAGTTGAGTGAAGAAAACCGAGAGCACTTCTCAAGATGACTCGACCAATACGAATAATTTCGCGATACTAGATCGGGCAGAAGACCGAGTTCAGAGCTCTGGATTCGACAGACAAACGCAACTGACGATTCTGAATGAGTTTCTGTAAATATCAGCTCTGTAGCTGTCGTACAGCTCGAGTTAAGTACAGAGAACCGAGAGTTTCTGTCAAGATGACTCGAATAATACGAATAGGTTTGCGGACCTAGGCTCACAGACCGAGTTCAGAACTCTGGATTCAACAGGCGAACACGCCTAATCATTCTGCATCGATTAGCTGTACTTACCAGCTCTGTAGATGTCCTAAAGCTCGAGTTATGTTCAGAAAACCGTCAGCGCGTATCAAGATGACTCGATACGGCCGATCCCGCCAGAGTGCTTTTGGCCTTCAAAGTTAGCCGATCGAGCTGAGATCGAGATGGCGAGCGGAAATAAGATCGAATATCACGGGAAAAATATTAGAGCTCTAACGAATGGTCAAATTTCGAGAACAAAATGTTCAACCGACCAAAAGTCACCAAAAGTTCCGTCGAGATTTTTCTTGCCAACTAGCTCTCCAGCGCGCCGGAATTACTCTTAAGCTTCCAGCAACTAGCTTAGGGAAGCTCTACGAGTCACTTGGTAGCGTCCAAACCCCGAAGAGCGAAGACACCCTCGGGGACCCGAAATCTCTCCTGGGCAGCTCTGAGCGACCCGCTGCAGCACTGCTTGAGCGCTGCCAGGAACACTTCCAAGCGTGCCTGTACGCGTGCAGGCACGCATGGAAGCTTGCCGGAAGCTTTCCCGGACACGTTGCCGGCTCAAACGACCTGCTGCGGGGAACGTGGACCGCCGGAAAAGAGCTCCTGGCGGGCAGCACCACCGTCCTGCTTCTAATCTTCAACCCTTTAGCTCTCAGCGAGCTCTCCGGGATCTTCTAAGCTTCCAGCAATAACTAGCTGTCCACTTGGTAGCGTTCATTGGCAGCGTCCAAAACCCCCGGAGAGCAAAGAACCTCTGGGACGGGGCATTTTTTCTCGAGAGCTTTGGGAAGCTCCCCAGAGACGCTTCTAAAGCGCTGCCAGGAACGCTTCCACTCGTGCCTGCACACGTGCAGGCTTTCGTGGACGCCGGCTGGAAGCGCCCCCGACCCGCTGCCGGGTCGGGCGAGTTGCTGCAAGGATCGTGGAGCGGCGGAGATGGGCTGCTGGCGGGCACCACCACCGTCGGGCTTCCTCTCTAAAACCCTGAAGCTTTCAGAGAGCTCTCCGGGAAAAACCCGGAGAGCACAGCAGACGCACCAGAAACTGGCGCCGGCGGTGAACCGTCAATCTGGTCAGCGCCAGGAACCTCGTAGAGCTCGTTGCACGCGTAAGATTGCTCGGAGTCGAAAGATAGAGCTTCTGGAATTATTTCTCGAAAAGTAGAAAAAAAGATTTTTTTAGTATCGACGTGAAGATGGTTCCTCCAAGTGTTTTGATAGTAAAAATGCGACTACAAAGCTCATACTGAGACAGAGAGGCCCTCATAGTCGTTTACAGGTGCGAAAATCCGCTTTCGCAAAATGAATTGTCAAATATCTTTCAAAAAATTGCAAAACCACCCAAAAGTTACCACTTTGTCCTTTCTGGCCGGGTCGACCAACTGGGAACCGGCGGTAAACCGTCAACCAGATTACCGCCGGGGCCCTCGTAGAGCTTTTTTCTCACACGACGCTCCTCGATAAGCATGAAGAAGGCGTCTAGAGCAAGATCTGAGAATCTCGAAAAATCACGTTTTTCCGTTTTTATCTAACGCCGGTTCCTCCAAGTGTTTCAATAGTAATACTGCACCTATGGACCTAAAAATTTTACTGACGCACGCGCCATAACCCACTACAGGTGCGAAAAATCTGCTTTCTGGAAATGAATTGTCAAATATCCATCAATTCTTCGCAAAACCACGCAAAAGTTACCACTTTGTCCTTTCTGGCCGGGTCGGCCAACTAGCTTCACCCCGCGCCGGAACTGGGCGCCGGCGGTAAACCGTCAACCTTTCTTACCGCCGGGGGACTCGTAGAGCTTCCTGACAGTATATAGTGTGGAAAAAAACTCAAAGGACGACCATTTTTTTCAGCCCAAGCGATTTCACACCTCTCGAGATGACTCTATCAAAAAAACAAACAGTTCCGCAATCCAGTTCGAGTATCAAACCGAGTTCAGACCTCTGAATACTACAGGCGGGCGCGTCTGATGTCTGCGAATCCACTCATGTGATTCCCAGCCCTGCAGCCCCCCTAAAGGCCCGAGTTAAGTGCAGAAAACCGACAGTATCGACTCGAATAATAGAATGAGTACAAATAGTTTCGCGAACCTAGCTCAGGCAGCAGGCCGAGTTCAGAGCTCTTGGTTCAATAGACGAACACGACTGATCATTTCCTATCGATGTCTGTGACAATGAGCCCTGTAGCTGCCCTACAGCTCGAGTTAGATACAGAAAAGCGAGAGCGTCTCTCAAGATGCCTCCAATAATACGAATAGGTTTGCGGACCTAGCTCGGCTAGTAGACCGAGTTCAGACCTCTGGATTCAACAGGCGAACGCGCCTGATAATTCTGAATGCGATAGCTGTGCTTATCAGCTGTGTAGCTGCCCTACAGCTCGAGTTAAGTACAAAATGAGCTCAGATCAAGATGGCGAGCGGGAATAAGATCGAATATGACGGGAAAAAATACTAGAGCTCAAACGAATTGTTCAAGTTCGAGAACAAAATTTTCAACCGACCAAAAGTCATCAAAAGGCCCGTCGAGATTGTCCTTGCCAGCTAGCTCTGCAGCGCTCCAGAATTACTCTTAAGCTTCCAGCAATAACTTGCTAAGGGAAGCTCCACGAGTTACTGTAGCCCTCCCCCAGCACAATTTAAGTACAGAAAACCGAGAGCACTTCCCAAGATGACTCGAACAATACCACTAGGTTCGCGAACCTAGCTCGGGGAGCAGACCGAGTTCAGAGCTCTTGATTCAACAGACGAAAGCGCCTGATAATTCTAGCAGACCGAGTTGAGACCCATAGATTCAACAGGCGAACGCGCCTGATGATTATGTGTGCGATTGGTGTGCTTACCAGCATTGTAGCTGCTCTAGAGCTCGAGTTAAGTAGAAAATACCGACAACGCGTATCAAGTTGACTCGAATAATGCGAATGGGTTTGCGGACCTAGCTCGGCTAGCAGACCGAGTTCAGACCTATGGATTCAACATGCGAACGCGTCTGATGATTCTGAGTGCGATAGGTGTGCTTACCAGCACTGTAGCTGCCCTACAGCTCGAGTTAAGTAGAAAATACCGACACCGCGTATCAAGATGACTCGAAACGGCCGTTCCCGCCGGGACGCTTTTTGGCCTTCAAAGTTACCCGATCGAGCTGAGATCAAGATGGCGAGCGGGAATCAGATCGAATATCATGGGAAAAAATACTGGAGCTCTAACGAATGGTCAAATTTCGAGAACAAAATTTTCGACCGACCAAAAGTCACCAAAAGGTCCGTCGAGATTTCTCTTGCCAACTGGGAACCGGCGGTAAACCGTCAACCAGCTTACCGCCGGGATCCTCGTAGAGCTCTGTATAGACCAGAACGATTCCGAGATAACAGCAGAAAACAAAAAAAACTTTTGCATACTAACTTCAAACATAAAGACATATTTTTTTCGGTCGAACATAATCGCGTGTTTTGATCGAAATAATGCAGCTAGGGCCCTCAGATTTGCACCATCGAAAGCGCCATGATTCACTGCATAGAATAAAAATTCAAATTTGCAAAACGAATTTCAAAATCTCTCGCCATCTTCGAAAAACCGACCCCAGGTTACCACATTGTCCGCCCGGGCCGGGTGAGCCAACTAGCTGCAGTCCGCGCCCGAATTCCTCTAGCTCATCGATGCCGAAGAGCTCTACGAGGTACTAGCTCTCCAGCTCCCGGAATTACTCTTAAGCTTCAGCAATAACTTGCTAAGGGAAGCACTACGAGTTATACCTCGTAGAGCTCTTCGGCATCGATGAGCTAGAGGAATTCCGGCGCGGGGTGGAGCTAGTTGGCCGACCCGGCCAGAAAGGACAAAGTGATAACTTTTGGGTGGCTTTGCAATTTTTTCAAAAATATTTGACAATTCATTTTGAGAAAGCAGAGTTTTCGCACCTGTAAACGACTATGAGGGCCTTCCTGTCTCCGTATGAGCTCTGTAGGCGCACTTGTACTATCAAAACACTTGGCGGAACCATCTTCATATCGACACTAAAAAAATCAATTTGTCTCTTTTTTTAGCAACTGCGCCGGCGGAAAACCGTCAACCTTTGTTACCGCCGAGGGACTCGTAGAGCTTCCTGACAGCATATAGTGTAAAAAAAACTCCAGAGAACGACTAGTTTTTCAGCCTAAGCGATTTCAGATATCTCAAGATGACTCTAAGAAAAAAAAATAGTTTCGCAATCCAGGTCGAGTATAAAACCGAATTCAAACCTCTGAATGCACTAGGCGGGCGCGTCTGATGTCTGCAAATCGACGCATGTGATTAACAGCCTGCAGCCCCGCTAAAGACCGAGTTAAGTGCAGAAAACTGACAACATCTCTGAGGATGACTCGAATAATACAATAGTTTCGCGGATCTGAATCGAGCAGCAGACCGAGTTCCGCGCTCTGGAATCGACCAACGAACGCGCCTGCAAATCGATTTCGAAGCACTGTAGCCCTCCAGCACACTTTTCAAGATGATTCGGACAATACAAATAGTTTTGCGATCCTAGCTCTCGAATCCAGCAGACGAACGCGCCTGATGATTCCCGATCGATTTCTGTGACCATCAGCTCTGTAACTGCCCTACATCTCGCGTTGAGTACAGAAAATCGAGAGCGTTTGTCAAGATGACTCGAATAATACGAATACGTTTGCGGACCTAGCTCGGCTAGTAGACTGAATTCAGACCTCTAGATTCAACAGGCGAACGCGCCTGATCATTCTGAATGCGATAGGTGTGCTTACCAGCTCTGTAGCTGTCCTACAGCTCGAGTTAAGTACTAGCTCCACCACGCACCAGAATTCCTCTAGCTCATCGATGCGGAGAAAAAAAGAAAAATTGATTTCTTCGTGTCGACATGAAGATAACTCCTCCAAGTGTTTTGATAGTGAAAGTGCGCCTACAGAGCTCAAAAATTGCAAAATTACCCAAAAGTTACCACTTTGTCATTTCTGGCCGGGTCGACCAACTAGCTCCACCCCTCGCCGGAGAAGAGCTCTACGAGGTATTTGCTCTGGCGGACTTGGACGCTCTCGTCAAGCGAAACTGAGGCTCTGGGGAGTTCCCCCGCAGCGCTTCTGAAGAGCTACGAGGAAGTCTTCCACGCGTGCCTGCACGTGTTCAGGCACGCGTGGAAGCCTCAAAACGAGAAGAGCACTCGGCAGCGTCCACTTGGTAGCGTCCACTTGGTGACGCCCACTTGGTAGCGTACAAAATCCCGGAGGGCAACTTGTAAGCGTCTAAAACCCGGATAGCGAAGCCAAGCACGGAACGTCGCACGGGGACCTCTGCCAGGCCGCCTGAAACGATGCGCGGGACGCTGGAAACCTCGCAGGAAACGCTTGTATGGGGCGCTGTTTACGATGCGTGGGGCCCTGCAAAGCGCGCAAGGAAGATCTGCCTAGGAGCCTGGAAGAACTGGGCGCCGGCGGTAAACCGTCAACCTTGGTTACCGCCGGGGGACTCGTAGAGCTTCCTGACTCGACTTAAGTTGAGAAAACAGACAGCACTTACTAACAATCTGACGCATAGTGAATAGTTTTTGACCTCTGAATGCGACAGACGGACGCGTCTGATGTCTGCGAATCGACTCCTGTCATTACCAGCCCTGCAGCCCCCTACAGCCCGAGTTAAGTGCAGAAAACCGACAGCACCTCTCAGGATGACTCGAACAATAGGAATAGTCGCGAATCTAGTTCGGGCAGCAGACAGATTTCAGAGCTCTGTATTGGACAGGCGAACGCGCCTGATGTCTTCAAATCGATTCCAGTAATTACGAGCCATGCATCCCCCCTACAGTGCGAGTTAAGTCCAGATAACCGACATTATCTCGCAAGCGACTCGAACGATACGAATAGTTTCGCGATTCTAGATCGGGCAGCAGGCCGAGTTCAGAGCTCTGGCGTCGACAGACAAACGCAACTGATGATTATGGATTGGTGCATGTATATATCAGCTCTGCAGCTGTCCTACAGCTCGAGTTAAGTGCAGAAAACCGAGAGTTTCTGTCAAATGACTTGAATAATACGAACAGGTTTGTGACCCTAGCTCGGCTAGCAGACCGAGTTCAGGCCTCTGGATTGAACAGGCGAACGCGCCTGATCATTCTGCATGCATTAGCTGTGCTTACCAGCTCTGTAGCTGCCCTAGAGCTCGAGTTATGTTCAGAAAACCGTCAGCGCATATCAAGATGACTCAAAACGGCCGATCCCGCCACAGTGCTTTTCGATAGTAATATTCACCCGATCGAGCTGAGATCAAGATGGCGAGCGGGAATAAGATCGAATATCACGGAAAAAAATACTAGAGCTCTAACGAATTGTCAAATTTCGAGAACAAAATTTTCAACCGAGCAAAAGTTGTCAAAAGTTCCGTCGAGATTTTTCGAGCCAACTAGCTGTGGGGCGCGCCGGAATTACTCTTAGCTTCCAGCAATAACTTGGTAGCGTCCAAAATCCGGATAGCAAAGAGGCACTTACATAAACGAGCATACGCACATAAGCACGCACACACGAACACACACATACAAACACATATACATACACAAGAACGCACACATACGCCAGCATGCTCCACACACACACGCACCCATACACACACACACACACGCACACGCAACACATCAACACGCAAACGTCGACACACACGCGCAAACGCGCACGCACAAACACACAGCACATCTCACACACACACAGAGGGAAGCGCACACGCACACCAATCACACATGCACATACACACACGGGGGCACACACAAACACTCACACGCACACACGCACACACACACACACGCACGTACAACCCACGCACACAGACGCACACGCAAGCATCCAGGGAAGCCCACGCACTGACGACGACACGATGACGCACGCACCGCAGCCACCTCAGCGCCCCCCCCCCGCGCTCCCCTGCCGCCCCCACGCGCCCCCGCCCTCCCCGCCGGCGCTCCGGAGGGGGGAGGCACCGCCCCATTTTGGGGCCGGCCCTCCCTCCGCTCCAACCACTCCGCCCTCGCGGAGCGCCGGGGGGGGGAGGGGGGAGGGGGGAGGGGGGGCGCGCGGACGGCGGCACCACACCGCGCGCGCACGCGCACACGCACATGCGCAGACGAACACAGACGCAGGATAGCAAACAGGCAGTCACACAAGCAAGCACACGCACATAGGCACGCACACACGGAGACACACAGACTAATACACAAGAGTACACACGTACGCCAGCATGTTCCACACACATGCGCACATACACACACATACACACACACGCACACACACATCCACACGCGAACGTCCACACACACGCGCAAACGCGAACACACAAACACACATACATACACAAGAACACACATACGCCAGCATGCTCCACACACACACGCACAAATACACACACACGCACACAGACACACATCCACACGCAAAGGTCTACACACACGCGCAAACGCGCACACACAAACACACAACATATCACACACACACACACGGACACGCACACGCACGCGGATCACAAGAGTACATACACACACGGGGGGCACGGAGCGCCCCCGCCCTCCCCGCCGGCGCTCCAGAGGGGGGAGGCACCGCCCCATTCTGTGGCCCGCCCTTCCTCCACTCCAACCACTCCGCCCTCGCGGAGCGCCCGAGGGGGACGAGGGGGGAGGAGGGGGCGCGCGGACGGCGGCACATGCGCAGACGAACACAGACGCAGGATAGCAAAGAACCAATCACACACGCAAGCACACGCGCATAAGCACGCACACGCGTACACACACGGACAAACTCAAATCCATACATACACAAGAGCACGCACGTACGCCAGCATGCTCCACACACACGCACACATACACACATACACACACGAGCGCACACACGTCCACACGCAAACGCACACACACTCACACACACACGCGCATGTGCACCCAGACACACGCAGGGGCACACACACACACATACGAGACACACGCGCCCCCCCCCCACCCACCCACCCACCCACCCCCACACACACACATACACACACACGCACAAGCGCACACACAGACGCAATGGCGAACACCCACGGATAACCACGCACAGACGACAACGCGGTGACAGACTCATTCCCCGACTGGTCAGCGCACTCTTCCACCGCGCCCCCAAGCCCCCCCCACGCGCCCCCGCCCTCCCCGCCGGCGCTCCGGAGGGGGGAGGCACCGCCCCATTTTGGGGCCGGCCCTCCCTCCACTCCAGCCACTCCGCCCTCGCGGAGCGCCGGGGAGAGGGGTGGAGGGGGAGAGGGGGGGGCAGGAAGGGGCGGGGGTGCCAGCGCCATGCGCCCACACACACACACACACGCACGCACACGGGCACACACGCACTTTTCCTCAGGGAGCGCGCAGTGTCGCACACGTACGCAAGCATGCTCCACACACACGCACACACACACATCCACACGCAAAGGTCGACACCCACGCGCAAACGCGCAAACACAAACACACAACACATATCACACACACACACACCGCGGACACACACACACACACACACGCAAACACACCAGACACACACAAACACACTGACACACACACAGATACACACACACGCTCGAGCACACTCACATCCACACGCGCCCACTCTTACACACACACACACACGAACAGACACGCGCACAAAAAGAGATACAAACAGAGATGCATACAGACACACAGACAAACACACACACATACCCACGGACACACAGACAGACACACAGACAGACACACAAACAGAGCCACAAACACACAGACACAAAGACACCCACACACACACTTACACACACACGCCAGCAGACACACAGGCAAACACAAACACACGCCAGCGCACACACACTCACGCACTGACAAAACATCCTCATGCACACAGGCACACAAGAACACACATGCAAGACGGACGCGCCTACAGGGCGCCCGTGCCAACCTCCAGTGGCAGCCCAAGCGCCCGGTGCGCTTGAACGGCAGAGCTCTGTCAACGGCACACCCAGGGCCGGCGAGCGCCGCTGCACACGAGGCGCAGCTCTCAGAGAGCCGCGTCCGACACCGCCACGATCGTTGGCTCGTCATCTCCGCCCCCGCGCAGGCGGCGCAACGTCTGTCGCAGCCTCTCCTCAGTCCACCTGCCAATTCCGACGGGCACGCCCTCCCGACGCGCCACGAAAGCTCCAACGACTTCGCCGATCAAGTCCTGCCGCTGGTTGTGCTCGGCGATGGCCAGGCGCTGCCGCCTCTCATCAGGATCCTCCTGCCGCGCGCGATCCTCAGCAGCAGCGGCAGCGATATCCCGCGTGCTCGCGCGGCTGCCACGCTCCCCGCGCTCTTCGCCCGACGACAGGGCCGAAGCCGCACTGGGCGCGCCAGCCCCTCCAGCACCGTCGCCGCCCCCTGTCGGCGCCCTCGCGGCGACGCCATCGCTGGCGGGCACCTTGGCGGATCGCCCCTACGCGGGCCCCCCCGCGGGCGCGCCACTCGCGCCAGCCTCGGCCGCGGGCGCCGCGCGCGGGGCCTTGCCTGCACGCCCTCCCCCCGGAGCCGCCTCTGCACGCGCCGCCCCCCCCCGCCCGCTTCCGCTGGCAGACCCAGCACCTGCTCGCGTGACGACCGCGGCCCGCCCCGCGCCCTCGCCAGTCGCGCCAGCCTCAGCCGCGGGCGCCGCACGCGGGGCCTTGCCTGCGTTCTTCTCCTTGAACACCTTCAACTTTCCCTCCGGGATGGGCCCGTCCACACGCCCATGCCAACCATCCTTGTGCTGCTGCTTGAAATGCTGCCCGCACAGATCCCCGCATCCCTGCTTTGGCGCGCTCCGGCATTGCCCGCCAGCTCCGTCCGCCCAGGTACGAGCCATGCACTTCGCGGTGTCAATGTTTTCTGGCGTAAAGCGACGCCATCCGTCCCCCGCGAGCGACGCCCCCGCGCCTGGCTGGACTCCAGCAGGAGCCGGGTCCGCGGACGGAACGCCAGCGGCCCTGCCAGCGTCGTCGTCCTCGTCGCCCGTGCTGCCCAGAGCCGGCGGGGACAGCCCGCGCTTCTTGCCCCTGCGCAATGGCTGCTGCGGCTGCCCCGAAGCGCCGGGGTCCCCGTCGCCAGCGCCAGGATCCCCGCCACCCGCCCGACGCCGCTTGCCCGGTGGCTCGCCCCCCGACGCCTGCTGCCCGGCGGGCGCACTCGGCGGCGCAGACGGCGCGGCAGGGGCGCTGGAAGCAGCGCCGCCGCCGCCATCGCCGCTCCCCGCAGACCCCGCCGCGCGCCCGCCTGCATGCCCGAGAGGCGCAGTCGGCGGAGCCGGCGGCGCCCCAGAGGGTCCCGCACCACCGCTGCCGCTGGCGCCCCCCGGAGACCCCGCCGCCGCGCGCCCGCCGCCTCCGCCCCGCGGACCCGCCCTGCGCACATACGCAAACACATAAGGCGCCAACGTGCACCTGGTGGTCTCTGGCAATCTGCGCCCAAGTCCTGGGCTGAACAGCTTCGTCGTCGAATTTGGCGTATTCGTTCACACCCACGGCTGCACACGCATAATAATGGCCGCTCTTCGCGCTTTCGCCCTGATGCACAACGACCCCAGAGAAATCGTACTCGCACTCGGCATCCACAGGCCGCAGAATCTGAGGAAAGCGCACAGGGCGTCTGTCGTACCACTCGCTCCGATCAGCGCGCGTGACCACCCGCTCCACGGTCACGAAGAGCACCGGCGGCGATCGCTCCCAGCGATTGCCCGTATACACCCTGATGCCTTGACAGACCCCGGCCGCCTCCCTCTGCGCACGACTGAGGTGTGCGTGCGCCGGACATCCTTGACCTGGCCCGCCAATATGCCTCAATTCCAGTCGGATCAAATCCTCCAGATCGCAGGCCCCCCGGTGGTCGGGGCCGAGCAATTCGGAAGGGACCAGCTTCAAGCGCGAATCAATCACCCCCGTGTCCGAACTTGCCCGGCACACGTCGCATCGCCTCCGCTGCCGCAACGCAATGCCGCAAACGTGCTGCTGGAGCGCAGTGCGCGCACCGTGATGCGGCGTCGGTACCTGATATCCAGCCTCGGTGACAGCACGAAGGGCGGCCAGGAAGAACTCTGACGCGTCGCATTGCTTCGGTCTCCCTTGCTGATCGAATTCTGTGAATTCTCGCTGACCGAAAAGCCCCGCGCGCGCGGCAGTAGCGAGCGGCGCGACGGCGTCGACCCCCACGCCCTGGACAGAGAGAGCCGCGGCCTGAGCTCCGAGCGCACACACCGGGCAAGTTTCTGTGTTCAAAGGGCAATTCTGGCCGTGCTCGTGGAGAAGCCGACGGAAGGGAGCCAGGCGCAGCAGCACCTGCGCGACTGCGCTCACGAAGCAAGTATTGCCGAGGTTTGCGATGCCCACGCCAGAGCCGTGGCCGCAGTGCCACTGCAGCTCCCTGGTGACATCCTCCTGGGACACGCCGTAGGCTGCCATGCACAGATCCCGGTCCAGCGGGAGCAGCTCTGGCGGCTCTGCACCATCGCCAACAGTCGCCGCCGTGCGAAACATGTCCCCCCAAAGATCCCTCGGCACTACGGCGCCCCTACCAGCACCGCGGCCGCCACCCGCGCGCCCGCGCCCCCGCGAAACAGCGCTCCCCGTCGACGATGCCGCCGCCGCATCTCCGGTCCCCGTCGCGTCGCCGCCGCGGCCGCGGCCCCTGCCCCGCCCCGCAGGCCCAGCGTCCGGCGCAATGTATGCCGGCGGCACCGTCAGAGCCTGGCCCGGGCGCAGCGCGTGCGAGGGCAGAGGCGTATGCACAGACGCCGCAGGGGCCGCCTCCCCGTCCGAAGGAGCTGATCCGTCGTCGTCGTCGTCGCCCGCCCCCTCACCGACGCCCGCCGAGCTCCCCGCGTCACGAGACGGGCCCAGCGGCGACGGCGGCGGCACCGGCGGCGGCGCGGGCGCCGAGCTCGACTCCTGGGCGCCCCGTGCGGCGGGCCCATCCCCCACGTCCCAGCCGTAATCCTGCGCCCATTGCTTCGCGATTTCGAAACTCTCCCCCATCTTTTTCTCAAAGCGTTGGACCCCTTCGCGGACGTACTGCGGCGGGCCCCGCTGCAGGATGTCCCAGGGCGGCAGGTTGTAGACGAGCACGCGGTGGGCCACGCGAACGCGACTGAGCATGACGTACAGGTGCAGCCACCAGTCATCGGCGCCCATGTTCATGGGCTTCTGGAGCACCATGGTGGCCGCATCCATACCCAGGCCCTGCGCAGTCTGCACGGTGCGAACTTTCTCTGGCAGCAACGGGATCTGGTACCTCGTAACCTTCACCTTCCGAAGCTTTCGCTCGCCATCGTCGTCGTAGTGATGATTCCACTCCCAGGACGCCCTGTGCGGCGCGATCTGCACGACCCCTTGCCCGAACCCAAAGTCCTTCTTGAGGCCATCAAACTCGACGAGGACACCGCGCGGCAAACGCTTGCATCGATAATAACCGAGCCGGTGGGCGTCGTGAAGCTTCTTTTCGCGCCAATCCGCGTCCGGCGTCTCGAACTCCTGCGGGTGGAACCTCACGTCCTTGACTACCCCCACGGCGTCCTGCACGATCTGGTGCTTCGCCGACAACTTCACGTTCAGCCGCACACGCATGCCGATGTACAGCGGGCACATGCCGATGAGGTGACCAGTGTTGTTCACGTTCGGCACCTGCAGCATGGCCTTGTAATGCTCCTCAACGAAGTCCCTGTTTGGAGGCAGGTCCACGGCCTGCACGTACAGCAGCATCTGCCCTTTATCCCTGGCCTCTCGCACGGCCCGATACTGCATCTGCCTGTGCACGGCCTCCCAGGCGATGCCCATCTCGAACCCGTCCTTGACATGGGGGTCCTGCAGCCGCTTGTCGTTCTTACCGGGTCGGACCACCCACCCTTGCACCACCATTTTCTGCTCGGTCGTAAACTTCTTGCCCTGCCTCATGGTCTTCAAGAACCCGGGCATGAAGGGGCAGGGCGCGTGCGGAGTAACGAGACGGTCCTTGAAGCGGTGCGTCTCGTACAGAAACATGGCGTGGGTGACTCCGTCCAGGAACATGGACTGCCCATTGCGGACGTGAATCGGCGCCTCGGGCGACTCACGCTGCAGCAAGGAAGACCTTCTGCCCTTGCCGCTCACCGGCCCCAGCTGATAAAAATCCCCCAGGAACATGACAATCGGAACCTTCCCGAACATGTGCCCCCGCGCCATGTACAGGTTCACATCGCAATTATACTTAGCCTTACGGGCTTTGCACATGCGAAACGATGCAGCGCCGAGAAGCTGGGGCGGCACCATGGACACCTCCTCCACGATGACGGCCTTGAGGTCGTTCATGCGGTCCACGATGTCATCGACTTTCTGCCCCGAAAGCCTAGCGATGGTCATGGCCTGCTGGCCGCTCAGCCCGAAGCCGCTGTGGATCGTCTCCCCCCCGATGACGCGCGCAGCGCTGTTCGACGAGGCCACGGCGATCTCCGATCCCGCGCCGAACACCTCGTTGAGCAGACGTCGCAGCAGTTTCACCACCTCCGTCTTCCCCGTCCCGCCCTCCCCGTGCAGCAGGAGAGCCATCTGCTCCACCGGCTTGGGGCTTTTTCCGCTGTCCACATCTTGCTGGTATGCCACGATGGCCTCCACGTGGCCCACGACCAGGGCGACCACCGCCTTCTGCTCCTTATTGAACGTCACGGGGTTGTCCGCCCTGGTCGCCCACTCGTTAAACAGCCCCTCCGCGATGTCGCGCGCCCGCCGCGGAGGCTCCGCGTCGCCGGCAACCGCGGGCGGCGGCGGCCGACCAGGCACGAGCACGGCAGGCGCCGAACCCGCGAGGCCGCTCCGCCCGTCGCCATCCCCAGGCAAGCCCTCAGCTCCCTTTTTCCTGTATCGGAACGCCTCCTTCTGCTGTGCTTTGCCCTCCTCGAACTGAGAGTCGCCCAAGTCGAGACCGCAGAAGCCCGTCTGCGTTCCAGTACTCGCGGCAGCAGGCTGAGGCTTATGGTCTTTCGCATAGCCCTCAAGGAAGATATTCTTATAGACCAAGCTTTGCGACGACCCACGAATCTGCTCCAACTGGGCCACCGCGGGCACCTGGCTATCCGGCACGGCGAACGCGGGCATCTGTCGGTGCGCCGCCCACGCTTCGTCCGCCTCGCCCTCGTCCACCTCCTGAGCCAAACCGTCAGGCGCTCCGCCGCCGGCGCCCGCCCCCTCCTCCTCGTCCGCCTCCCCGGCAGGCCGATTCCCCACTGCCTGCAGCTCAGCAGACTCCTCGAAATCCTTGGCCTCCGGACGGATCTTGATTCGCGGCCGCCCTTTCGCCTCCGCCTCCACGTCGAGGTTCGTCGCGACCTGGACGGTCCAGCGTGCCATGAACTCGGCGGCGCTGGGTTGCTGTGCAAAATGGCCCGGGCCCTCCTCTGAGCCGCGTTTCAGATCAATGTCCTCGATCGTGAACCACTTTCCAGCTCGCCGCTCGCACTCCTCGTACTGCCTGGACAACGCCACCTGCTTCGCCCACCACTCCTCCCAGGCAGGCCGATGCTTCCCGACCGCGTTGACACCGGCCCTGTAGGGCGCCCAGGCCGCAGCCCCCTTCTCAGCCGGCTGCAACGGACGGAAAATCACAGACTTGAACAGCGCGTTCACCTCTGGGTCTTTCTCCTTCGAAGGCATCGTGAAGCCGAAGAACTTGGGCACCCTGAACGGCGCGCCGACGCGGAGCTTCTGCACTCGGGAGGCGGCGGCCGGGTGCGTGTCCGCGAACGCGTACGTCTCGAAGTCCTGCGGGTCGAAGTGGAGCGGGTTGGCCTGCGCGGTGTACACGTACATGGCGTAATGGTACATGCCCATGGACTTCAGGGGCTCCCTGTCGCCGCGATGCAGCCAGTCCATCTTCATGTCGTGGTCCAGCCGCGCGCTGTATTCGACACCCTGCTGCTGCTCCTGCTCGGGCTGCCCCCCCCCAGCAGCACCGGCAGCCGCGCCCTCCCCGACAACGCCGTCGACGACACGGGCGTGCAGCGTTGCGCGCGCCTCGTCCAGCGCATCCATGACACCGCCGCCCCCCTCGCCGTCCACTTCTCCCGCGGCCGGCTGGTCCACCTCGATGTGGTCTGCGCGCGGGTCGGTCCAGAAGTCGTCCTTTTTCTGATGAACGGCGGAGCTTGCCTGGAACGCCAGCGCCACGATCCCCTTGCAATACAGAGTCCAGGTGTCATGGGAGCAATAGCACTCGTGGCCATACTGCATCTGGAACATCATCTCGGGCAGCTTCTTCAGGAGCGCCCGGTGCGAGCTGGTCGTGAGCTTGATGACAGTTCGCCTGGCAGAGTCGAGCACTCCGCCCCAGCCGCTGCGACGAGCGGCAGCAGCGGCCCGGGCCCCGTCGACGTCCTCCTCGCCCTCCGCCTCCGCCGCCTCATCCGCCTCCCGCTCCGCCTTCTGCTGGAGTCGGAGCCACTCCAACCCGGTGCTCTGCGCGTGCAGCACTCCGAGGTCTCCCGCGATCGGCCCCGCCTTGGTCGTGTAGTCCGTCTGGTAGTGCGCCATATTGATGGCGTCCATGAACACGGCCTCCAGCGAGTGCAACACGTGCTCCCGCAGGCTGCCGGGCGGACCGCTGCCGCTCGCGCCAGCAGCTGCGGCGGCGGCGGGCGACGCGGGCGCGCTCGATGCAGGGCTGCCAGACGCCGCCGCGCGCGACGCGGCGCGGCCTGGCGCCCGCGACCTCGGCTCTGTCTCGACGGCTGATTCTGGCAGCTCGCGCTCCGCGCGCCGGTCGCTGTAGTAGCCCAGGCCCTGCTCCCCCTTCTTGAACACGAACCCGGGCCGGCTGCCGTCGTAACACGAAGCCGCGCTGAACCCAGCGATGTCCTCGAATTCCGGCGTCGGCGGAGGCGGCGGATCCAAGCCATACGCATCGGCCAAATCCCACGGCTCGTCATCCTCTTCTCTGAAGCCCCAGATATCCCCCGCGTTCGGATCGTCCATCGTGGTCGGCGCCCCGCCGAGCAAACCTCCTCCCCTGGGCAGGCCGAGGCGGCGCCCCACGGGCACGCGCCCGCCCCCCGCCGCAGCCGCGCGCGCCGCCCCCTCGGCCGCCCCGCCCCCGCCCTGCGCTGCGGCCGACGCCCCGGAACCCGTGGAACCTCCGCTCTGCCCGGTGCCCTCGTCGCAACCGGTGCCGCCAGTCCCGGCGCCAGCCAGCGCGTCCGATGCCTCGCCGACAGGCTCGGCGAACGCACCGGGCTCCGGAGGCGGCGGCACAACAGGGTCGCTGGCGGGCGCGCCCCCGACGCTGTCGTCGCCCGGCAGGTCGAGCACCACGCGGTCCAGGCACTGGACGTCCAGGTTGCTCCGCAGACACACCTGGCCCACAGGGTTCGTGCTCCCGTGGTACGGGTGGTACCGCACCACGTCGACGCGACCAGCTCTGCCGTACCGGTTGCAGCGGTGCGGCCACGGGCCGTAGCCTTCAGCCGGAACGTCGTCCAGATCCAGGCGCTCGCCAGGAGGGTTCCACTCCCCCTCCTCCAACGGACCGCACGCGTACTGAACCTTCGCATCTTCCGGAAGCACCAAATCCTTCCCCTTGCGCAGGCGCCGCCAGACGAAGGCGGCGGCAGGACGCTTCCTGGACGGGTGGCTGTAGACCGCAGTCTCGTACTCGTGGTAGAAGCCGAGCCGGCACACCTTGCAGTGCTGAGGCACATCGTCGTTCGTCTTGTGCTTCCAGCACGTGGGACCGCACCTGTGCAGGTGGCCACGGATGATACACTTGCGCGCGTCCCGCGCGAAGCAGCGCGCCCAGGTCCGCGCCTCATCCCCCGGGCACTCAGCAAAGTGCATGGCCGCGGCGCCGTCCGCGCGCACCACGCGGTACGCAGGCTTGCGGCGGTACTGCGGCTGCAGCGTCACGTGCGCACCCGTGAGAGGCTCTCCAAATACCGCCGGGTACTGTGCCCGCTGCTCATGGGGATCGGGCTCTGGATCTGCCAGCGGCGCGAACGGGCGCTGCCGGAGCGGACCCTCTATTGCGGGCTGCTGCTCCAGCATCGCCCGCTCCTCCACGAGATCGACGTTCATCATGGCCGCAACCTGATTCCGCAGCTCTTCTGTGGACAGTTGGTTGTCAGCACGGACGGAGCGGCGGCCCTCTTCGTACGCCCTCTTGCACAACTTCCCGAGCTGACGACGCGAGGCGCCAGCGATGGTATCGTACTTCAATTGGAGGTCGCTCTCCTGTCGCTTCCCGTCCGCGAACGCGAGACGTCGATCCCGCGGGCCGAGCGGAAGCGGCGGCAGACGGTCCGGCCCGTCCAAGCCCAGCTGCCGGCCCACCTCCTCCGCCGCGTCGAACTGCACGCTGCCGACCCTGGCGAGCACGGCCTCCCTCCACCTCCTCAGACGCTCCTCGAGGCCTTCGACGTCCCCCGCGCGCAGCTTCGCGAGGAACGCGCCGGTCATCGGGTGCAGGCGCCACAGGTGGATGTGCGGATGGATGCCGCCGCGCCCCTGCGACTCCACGGGTCCGAAGAACGCGCGGACGAGCCCGAACGCTCCACACGCCCCCGTGGCGGCCACGCCGTCGGAGACGCCCGTGGCCCCGCGCTGCCGCGTGACGCCGACGACATGCTCCAGGAACAGTTCCAGCATGAGGTTCGTGACCATGGCCTGCGACACCGGGTCAGCGGCCACCCGCCGCAGCATGTCCCGCGTTGAGGGCATCACAGGAGCAGTCTCCTCCAGCAGCCGCCATCGCTGTACGGAGGCGCCCTCGTACATCAGGGACACCATCAGGTTCCGAGTGTCCGCGATGTTCGGCGTCGTGAACACCAGGGGCGGCCCGAAGAGCCGGGTGTAGCTGGTACTGATGTGCCGCAGCGTGGTCCGGTGCGCGTCGGACCCGACGACATCACGGTTGCTGAGCAGCATGCTGCGCAGCGCGCTCTTGACGTTCCGGGGCAAGCCCTCGAGGCCCAGGGCCTCCTTGATGCCCGCCCCCCTGCCGAGCACGGCCACGACCTGCGCCAGATCCTCCGGCGTCAGTGCGGCGAGGTCCGCGATGCTTTCCCCCAGACGCTGCTTGCGCACGAATAACCTAGCCGACTGAATGATAGCCTTTCTGCGCCAGAGGCAATACTGGGCCGTGAGCAGGTCCGCGTGGCGACGCCAGCGCGGCACGGGCGACTCAGACGCGGCGGGCGCCCGCGCAGCGTCGGGCGCGGGCGCCCGCGCAGCGTCGGGCGCCGAGACGTCGTCGGGGACCTCGTACTCGAGCTCCTCGCGAGCCATGAGGCACCTGCACCACTCGTCGTACGTCAACTTCGCCTCCCTGTCGAGTCCGAAGACGCCGTCGCCGTAGGGAAACGCGACGGGGTCGAAAGCACTCCAGAAACCGGGGGAGAACATGCTGACAGGCTCGGTTCCAGTGGGCACGACGACCCGCACCGCGCGCCTCGCCCCCCCGCCCTCAGCGCCCCCGGCCGGCGCGCCGCCGCCGCCGCCGCCGCCACCGGCCGCGCGCTTCCCGGCGACTCCCGGAGGAGGCCGCGTGGCCTGAATCTTCTGCTCCGTCTGCTCCAGCTTCTTCGTGAGCGCCTCCTTGTTGCAGTTGGTGAGCGCCTTCGCAGCCTTGTGGGCCTCTTTCGCGGCTTCCGCCAAGCGCAGGTCGGAATCTCGGTCCTGGAAATTCTCCATGTCGTCGAACTGCCGCGTCAGTGCCTCCACACGCCGCTTCTCGCGCGCAATCACCTCCGCCTTCTGGAGGCTGAGGTGCACGGTCTGCCACTGCTTGTCCAGATCGGCCAGCATGTCGGCGTCCGCGACGGCGGCGCAGTACTCGCCCTCCTCGACACCCTCGCCGCCCTCTCCCTCACCAGCCTCGCCCTCGTCGCCCTCTGAATCCTCCCCGCCAGCGCCAGCCGCGTCCTCACCGGTGGGATCCCCGCACCCGCCCCCTGCCTCGCCCCCGCCGTCAGCCGCCGCGTTCGCTTCGCCCTCCGCGCTCGCTGCGCCTGCACTCGTCCGCTTCGGCGGGGCCGAGCCCGCGCCGGGCTGCACGGCATCGGCCGGGCCCTCCTGGCGAGCGTCGCCGCCCTTACCCCCCACGGCCACGCACGCCGCGAGACAGCGAGGCAGGCCCAGGAGCGAGGAGCCGTCGCCATCGCCGTCGCCCTCGGGGTCCGCAAAGTTTTGCGCGGCCTCTTCGTCCCACCGCACCGCGGCGCACTGCTCGTTCGTGTCGCGGAGGTACTCGTAAGCGCGCTTGAAATCGGCGAGGGGCACGCCGAGCTCCTCCAATAGCGCCTTCTGCAGGGTGGCGGGGTCGGACCCCGCGAAGACAATCTGCACGAACTCGACGAGGTCGCTCTCCCGCGGCGGCAGCGACAGCACCTGCCGGCCGCCGTCCGCCTGATCTTCTGGTCGATCGGAGCCCACTCACCAGAGTCGGCCTTGCAGTTGAACCGCCGCACGATGCCCCGCGCGATGGGCAGCAGAAGCTTCGCGCCCAGCGTGAGATTCCGCAGCGGCGGTGGCAGCCGACCGATCCAGAGATCGTTGGCCAGCGCGCAGGGCGGCATCGTGGGCAACCTCTTGGAGAGCGCGCCGTGACACCCTGCGCAGATGGGCACCTTCTGCTTCGCGTCGGCCACGAGCACCCCGTCTGACTGGCGCCTGTCAATCTTGAAGCACTTCTTGTGCAAGAGCCACAGCTTCCCGTCTGGGCCAGGGTCGCGCACTGCGGACGCCTCCAGCTCCTCGAGGGGGATGCCGCCCGGGCGCTCGACGCCGTTGGGGCCCTCGCGCACGAAGCGCCACCGAGCGTGGTACCGTGCCGGGTCCAGCAGCGCGTGGGCGCGCTGCCGCTGCGTCAGGCGCATGGCCTGCGCCTGCGCGCCCGCGGCCTCGGATGCCTCTCCCCTCGCCGCCTCGAGCTCGGCGCGCGCGGGCGGCTTCGGCACCTGGTCGCAGAGCAGCGAACGCTCCCCGGCGCCGTCCGGCTGCTGCCAGAAGTGCACGCGCTGCAGCTCGTCCGCCCAGTGGAGACGAGCGCAGACGCAGCACGCGACCCTCGAGCGCACGGCGCGGCGACTCTGCCCGGGCTCGGGCCCCTCGACGTCCGACGCCGCCGGCGCAGCGCCCAGCGCGTCCAAGTCCACGGGCGGCATGTCCACGCCCGCGGGCGGCACGGCCCCGTCCGCGCCTGGCGGCTTCCACCAGGCGCGCGGCGCGTCCGGCGCGGCAGCGGCGGCGGCGGCCTCCCCCGAGTCGGCGGGCGCTGCGCAGGCCGGCCAGTCGTGAGACCCCGTGACGAGGTGCTCAGAGAAGGCCTCCACGCACTGCCGCCACTCCTGGGGCCTCACGGGCCGCACGTCGTCGTCCTGCTGGGGCCACTGCTCGGCCAGGTAGAACAAGCGCTTCCTATACTCCGGCCACCCGTGGTGCTTTTCGTGCACGTGCGTCATGAAGCCGGCATGCGTGGCGAAGTTCTTGTCGCAGAGGCGGCACGGGAACGGCGGGAGAGCCTCCGGGGCCTCTTTAAATGCCCGCAGAGGACGGCGCTCGCCACACGGGAGGGCCACATACTCGGGCTGGAGCCTGGGCACGCGCGCCTTGCGAGCGGCAGCGATGGCCGGGGTCGGCGCGGGCGGGGCGCCGCCGGCATCCGTCTCGCGCTTCCGCGCCTCCTTCACGGCCAAGCCATACCGTTCCGGGCACTCGCGCGTCAGGGAACTGTGGCGCTGGTCCGGGTCCCACTCCCCAAAAGGTCGCTGCTCGGGTCTGCCGTGGCTCCCACAGAACTGCCCTTCGCCTTTGCAAGAATGCCGGCACTGCCCGAGCACGTGCACGCCCCGGTGCGGGTGCCAGACGCGCGCGACGCACCTGCCAGCGACGCACGGCGCGGGGTCCAGGAGCCAGGCCGGCAAGGTGCCCTCCTCGCTCACGTGGGGGTCATCCAGAGCCACGTTCACCTCCACGTCCCCTGCCTTCACTGTCTTCCCTCTGAGACGCTCCTCCTCTTCCTTCCGCAGCCGCTCCTGCTGCAACCGCTCCTGGTCCCTTCTCGCCGCCCCGCGAGTCCGCGGCCCTGGGCCCTCGGGGGCTTGCCTCTTGGGTCCGCCGCCGAGCAGCCGACCCTCGCCCCCGCCCGCGCCCCCGTCGCCGTCGCCGCCCGCGCCACCGTCGCCCGGCCCCTGCGCACCAGAGCCCGACCCCGACGCTGGTCCACCGTTCGCACCGCTGCCCGAAGAGGACCCGCCGCCGCCGCCGCCGCCGCCCCCAGAAGAGTCGCCGCCGCCGCCCCCTCCTCCCACCACCTCATCCCCGCACCCCGCCAGCCGCAGCCATTGGCTGCATGTCCGGTCCAACCAGATGCGCACGAATTCCTGCGAATACTTCGTCGCCACCCTTGCAACAACCCGCGCGAGCTTCGCTTCCTTGAAATCGGGCTCCCCGCGCCGATCGGCGAACGCGTCCGGCCAGACACCGCCGTGACGGGCACGGAAATCGTCGAGGGCAATCAGAACGTCCTTATCATTCTTTGCGGCCGCGTCGCCCTTCTCCACCGCGGCGAGCAACGCGGGATCCCTCTCGAGCGCAGCGAGCAGGCGCTGCTGGTCCAGGTCCCAGTGCCCCGCGGCGAGGTTCCACGTCAAGCCCACGCCCGCCCGCTCCCGGCGCACGAAAGCCGCCACCTGCCGCGCCGCCTGAGGCTTCAGCTTGAGGAGCTGCTGCCAGACGGGCCACTCGGGGAGCGCCTGCGGCTTCAGGTCCGCCAAGTACACGGGCGGCTTCAGGTCGCCACTCGGGGACCGCCGCGCGCCCTCGGCGGCCTCCACCCTGTACATAATGTCGCGGTCGCCCTCGAGCTGCTGCAAGCGCGCGGCCAGGGCGTCGCCCATGCGAGCGACGCCGCCGCGCGCGCGGCCCCAGGCCCGCAACAGCCAGAGCTCCGCGGGCACGTCGCCCGGCTCGCCCGTGTAGTAGCCGCGCCGCCCCTGGGGGAACGTGTCGGCGGCGAAACCCGACTCCACGGCCTCGGAGAAGAACGCACGGCCAGGGCCGGCCCACGCTTTCGGGATACCGAAGACGCGCGGCCAGGGCGCCAGCCTGCTCCCGTCGGGCCCCGCGCGCTGGTACCACGGCTCCAGAGCGTGTCGCTGGTCCAGCTGCACGCTCGCTTCGCAGTTGTCCTGGTGGAAGCACTCGTCCTCCAGCAGCAGACCACGGAACTCAGCGAATCCGTTCTCCCCCCCCGCCGCGCACCGGGCCGCCTGCGCGCGCTTCCTGGCGCGGGCGCGCTCAGCCTCCACCGCCTCGCGCTTCATCACCGCCTGGCTAGGCAGCTGCTTCGGCGCGAAATGCAACCTCTTACACCAACCATCGACCTCTCCGTCGGTCAGCTCCCGCGCGCTCTCGAAATCCTGCTGGCACTTGTAGCAGAGGAAATCGGAGGGCAGGCGCAAGAGCACGCTGCCGTGCACCGGGGCGCCAGGAGCGCCGCCCAGCCGCGCCTGCTCTGCGTGCCGCGCCTGGCGCGTCGCCTCGCGCACCTCCCCCGGCCTCCAGACCTCGCCCTCGGCGGCGTCCAGCGATGGCAGCAGCGGCGCGCGGACAGGCCCCGGCTTGCCGTCGTCGCGGAGCGGCGCGCGCCAGCGCAGCGGCTCGCGACGGCAGCAGACCCAGACCTCGCGCTCCACGCCCTCCAGCTCGAGCCGTTGGAGCAGGCGCTGCCACTGCTCCCAGGGCTCCCGCACGTCCGAATTGGGCACGGGCGCGCGGCGCAGCAGCTCGGGGTCGGCCCTGCGCAGGCGCCGGATCGCCTGCGACCGCGCCACGTTGTCCTGCGCCGTGGCCGCGTCGAGCCCCAGGGCGACGTCCCGCAGCCGCTCCAGCTCCGCCACCTGCCGCTGCAGCTCCGCGTCCGGGGCCTCCCCCGCGAAGAACCTGGGCGCGACGACACATACGACAGCATGCAGGTCGCCAGCACGTACCGCACGAAATCCTCGTGCTCCTCGTCGATGACCGTGGGGAGCTCCTCCTCGTCCGCCATGCCCCGCGGCTCCTCCTCCGCGTCCGCCATCTCTGCGTCCCCCTCCTCCTGCTCCCTCCGCTCCTCGTCGCCCTGCTCCTGCTCCTGCTCCCCCTGCTCCTGCGCCTCCTCTTCCTGCTCCTCTTCCTCCTGCTCCTCTTCTTCCTCCTCCTCCTCATCCTCCTCCCCGAGCGCCTCGCGGCGCGGCTCTTCGGCCGCCAGGGCGGCCATGGCTTCGCGGACCCGCCTGTCTTTCGCCAAGGCAACGAAGACGTCGAGCCCGAGCGGGGCGCCCTGCAGCGCGTCCACGTGCTCCAGCAGGGCGCCCACGAGCGCGGTCTTCACCCGCCGAGCCAGCGCCCTGTCTGCCCTCTGGAACCTAGCGAACATTTCCGCCGTGACCTCTGCGCGCCGCTCCTCCGCGAGGCAGTCGGCCGGGTCCTCCTCCTCCTCCTGCTCCTCCTCCTCCTCGCCGAAAGCCTCCGCCTCATCCTCGGCCGCGCGATGCAGCAGCTCCTGCCGCCGCGCCTCGAGCGCCCGCGCCTCCGCCCCCCTGCTCTCGGCATCGCGCCGCGCGGCGGCCGCCTGCGCGTACTTCTGCCGCAGCGCGTCGAAGGTCGCGGGCGCGTTGAAGGACGCCGCGCGGCCCTTCCGCTCGTGGTTCGCGATGAAATTTGCCAGCCTGCGCTCCTCGTCATCCTCCGCCTTCTCCACCGGCATCCTCTGGTGCTCCTCGCACCACGCCTCCAGCGCCTGGACCTGGATGAGATCCGCGTCCAGCGCCGCCTCCAGCTGCGCGCGCCAGCCCTCGTCCAGGCCCTCGACGCCACGCGCTCGGACGTGCTCCACCCAACGCGCGAGCAGATGCTCCTGCGGATCGTCGTCGTGACCGAAGCGCTGCGGCCCTCGCCGGTGCCTCTCCACGAAAGCCTTCACCTCGAGCACGCGCTCCTGCGCCGTCCGCCGCTGCCACGCGCGCCTGTTCACCAATGCATTGAACCACTCCTTGTTCTCATCATCCAACTCGTAGTGGCCAGTGCTGACATTATTGATCCACCGCGCTAGCTTCGCC